>JAHREE010010269.1:996984-1055924 GCA_033628505.1 Tringa tobata
GGTCGAGGGAGGTGATTCTACCCCTCTGCTCTGCTCTGGTGAGACCCCGCCTGGAGTACTGCATCCAGCTTTGGATTCCCCAACACAGGAAGGACATGGACCTGTTGGAATGGATCCAGAGGAGGCCTACAAAGATGATCAGAGGGCTGGAGACCCTCTCCTATGAAGAGAGGCTGAGAGAGTTGGGGTTGTTCAGCCTGGAGAAGAGAAGAGAAGGGAGACATTATTGTGGCGCTTCGATGTATAAAGGGGGCTTATAAGAAAGGCTTTTTAGCAGGGCCTATTGCAATAGAAAAGAGGTAATGATTTTAAACAAAAAGAGGCACTATGTATAAGGAAGATTTTTTTTTCTTTCTCAGGTTTGTCAGGCAGGACCTGTCTCTCATGAACCTGTGCTGGCTGGGCCTGATCACCTGGGTGTCCTTTATGCTCTATGTTATGGCACTCAGGGTGATCTGTTCTATGATCTTCCCAGGCACCAAGGTCAGACTGACAGATCTGGAGTTCCCTGGATCACCCTGCTGGCCTTTCTTGTGGATGGGCATCACGTTTGCTCGACACCAGTCAGCTGGGACCTCCCCAGTTTGCCAGGACTGCTGGTAAATGACGAACGTGGCTCAGTGCACACTTCCACCAGCTCCCTTAGTGCCCTTGGGTGGATCCTATCTGGCCCCATAGACAGTCATCTTGTAGTAAGGAACAGTGATGAAAAATATATGTCCATGAGATGCCCATACAGACAATTACATGGAAGCTGGGAGGTTTTTTTTTAACTTCATTATGAAACTCCCCAGACTATTAAGGTTGGGGGAAGACCACGTGATTATTTAGAAAGTGAAACATCATTTACACTGCATTTAATCAGTCAAGAACATCTGGGCCTTATTTCATTATCTGCACATTTATGAGTACTTATGCTTTTTCAGGACTGTTGAGACTGTATAAAATTTCTATACGAACACCAAATGAGAGGATACAAGGAGGAACAGAAAAAAAGCTTCTGATGTTCATCGAATTTTACAATGAGGTTTTTTGGTACAATGAGACCTATCCATAGCTCTTTACCCCACCTGTTTATTTAAGTAATAACTATTCAGTTATGAAACATCTCATTATGGCTTTGCACAAATTACCTAAGATACGAGGCAGCAGCAGTGTTCATTGTGTCCCTGGGAATTAATTGGGTATGTGTATCTCCTAAGTGCTGTTTTGGTGTAAACAGTATATGCTACTAGCAAAGGATTAATCTACTTTGTTCTACCACACATACACAGATCATTCGCACTATGTATTGCTTTGTTTATTATTAATCCTTCCTTTTTATACCTATCAGCTTCCTTATTGTTCTTATCACTTAAGATACATTATAGCAAATCTTAGGCAGCTTGATCAAGATTGGAGTCTTGTTATGATGACCACAAGGCAAATACAGTTTTAGAATGGATTCTTCCCTGAAGAGCTAAGGTGATAAATACGACAGCTGAGAAGAAAGGATATGTATGATAGGTAACTGATGCACAAATGGGCATGTTTCCCTCCTTGAATTTCTGTATCACAAATGCTCAAAGGTCAGTTTCAACACAGTGCCCCTAAAATTGCTGTAATTTTTCAGGAGGACTTTTCCTAGAACACAGAGGAGAAATAGGTATGATCTGAACTCTTATTTCCTGAACAAACCTCCAACCCAAAGAGAATGCAATTAGTATATCAATAATACAAAAAGCATGCTGCAAGTGATGTTTGGAATGCATAGATCTGCCTGTGGCAGGGAGCCAGATAATGTTGTCCTGCTTTGCTCACTGAAGTCGCGGTTGTTGCCAGGCTTTCTTGGTTTTGTTTCGCTCGTGAGTTGAGTTTGGTTTTTTTTTTTCCCTTTTTGCTGCTTATTTCATTACAGAAAATGCTTTCAACAAATTATAATTGGTTCTCACATATTTTTGACTGTGCCTGTTTTTGCCAACAGGCATAGATATACATATACGTATATGTAACATTCTGAGATTGTTTCTTGGTGGGTTTTTTGGTTCATTCCTTGGTTTGTTTCTTCTTTTTATAATAGTGGTTTAACCAGTCTCTTTAGCATTCAAAGGCCAGCTGGTGAAGTCTGAGTTAAAGAGACATTTTGACACCATTTCAGAAACATCATGATCTACTTCCGCAAAACCACTCAGCAGTGTTGGGTAGATGGGTGCAAATCATCAGTACTACTGTACTGAGATTCCAAAACTTGTTCTTTCTCAGTGGAATATGCTGAATATAGTAGTTTATTTGGGGCAACAAAGGAGCAGTGAAGACTCACTCAGTAAACCAGTCTGAATTGTGTGAAAAAACAGTAAAAGCCCAGCTAGGCTGAGGAGTTCTTAAGGGACTCGCATGCCATGGAAAGGAGGAAACATGGATATGCATATTGAACCAAATATGTCTGAGTAGTGAGTGCAATAGCAGCAGAAAGGACAGTGGTGGGTCCTGCTTATATACTTATTACACTTTCTTTCTGAATTACTGACTTCAAAAGGAGCAGAGGAGATATAAGCAGTGTGCCCAGGTGGCCAAGGCAGCCAACAGCATCCTGGCCTGTATCAGGACCAACATGGTGAGTAGGACTCGGGAGGTGATCATCCCCCTCTACTGGGCACTGGTGAGGACCCACCTCGAGGGCTGTGTCCAGTTTTGGGCCCCTCACCACAAAAAAGACATTGAGGGGCTGGAGTGGGTCCAGACAAGGGCAGCAGAGCTGGAGAGGGGTCTGGAGCACAAGTCTTGTGAGGAGAGGCTGAGGGAGCTGGGGGTGTTCAGCCTGGAGAAGAGGAGGTTGAGGGGAGACCTTATCGCTCTCTCCAACTCCCTGAAAGGAGGGTGTAGAGCGGTGGGGGTCTACTTCTCCCAAGTCACAGGCAAGAGGACAAGAGGAAATGGCCTCAAGTTGCACCAGGGGAGGTTCAGGAAAAAATTTTTACATGGAAAGGGTTATTTAGCCTGGAAATGAGCTGCCCAGGGAAGTGGTTGAGGCACCATCCCTGGAGGTATTTAAAAGATGGTTTGACATAGTGCTTAGAGATATGGTTTAATGATGGATTGCTGTTTGGTTTTTGTTTCTTTGTTTGTTTGTTTGTTTTTAATCAGAGTTAGGTTGATGGTTGGACTAGATGATCTTAAAGGTCCCTTCCGACCTAGATGATTCTATGATTCTATGTATCTTTCATGAATTCTTCCTATGATCTGATCTGGGAACTTTATACGGTCAAGCTGATTTATTTGCTCTAAGTACTACATGACTGTTCTCCTGAAATGATCTGTTAGAAACATACTCATCTAGTTAACTGTTCTTAACAGCTGCTGTATATCTGAATCTGAGGACAGCGTGGCCAGAACCAGCACATAGGAAATCAACAGGTCATTGAGATACATGTAACCAGACTGGCAGAGCATTTAAACAAAAGAATTTAATTTGAAGGCAACACAGAGAATGTAATATGGGAAAATACTCTAAGCTATTATCAGACTGAAAAGAAAGAAATTGGAGCTTATAGTTGTTCTTTGCAAGAACAGAACAAACTGATGATTAAAAAAATACGGCATTTTATCTTTTTTCATTCATTTTTTGGCTCTTCAAGGTAGAATCCAGAAACTGTAATGGAGTGCTGTTGACAAAACGTGTGTTGATGCAGAAGATTGAAATATTGTACTCAAGTAATACGGAGACTCGCACTCCCTGATTAAGTTGTAGATGCATGTGCAGCATTCACTGAAACAATTCACTGATACAAATGTAAGAAAAGATGCATCAGATCTCAATATGTGTTCAGTTGAGAGCCAGAAAAAACATGTTCATGCCAGTGTGAACCATACCTCAAAGAGCTGGAAAATTCAAGACCTTGCCTGAAAGTTTCCACTATTGTTTTTGCTAAAAATACTTTTGTTTAAACTAGGAATATAGCTTATTATAAGGTACACCATTTCTTTTTTCTTTCTTTCTTTTGATTTAAGAAAACCGATTTAAATGTCATATTCTTCTGCACAACACTAACGTGCAGTAAAATAGCCAGTTAGATAAAAGACCATATTTGAAGTCAATCTTTTCTTTTGAGTTTGCTAGTCTATCTTTAAACCATTAAATATGTATTCACCCTCATTATTTTGAACCATATCTGAGCTATGGAAATTAAATAGAATAGCTACAGGACTTTTAACTTAGCAAGAGCTTTTGCTGTTTTCAGAGAGGCTGAAAAAGGGCTAAGACTGATTTCCCCTGCCACCATAATCAAAGAAATCATGCTGATTTTTTTGTGCTAAACTGTATGGCTCTCGCTAAAGGCCATTAGTATCAAAGTGGTAAAAAATAAGATGGAATTTTTTAAAATGTTTCCTTCAGAGTATTCTCTAGTCATACTACAAGTACAAGTGAAAGAGGTGAGCTTTCAGCTCTCATTCTTTTTTGCACACATTTCTCAACTTGTTTTTTTTTTTTTTTAAATCCACATTTTGTAGGAAATAATCCAGATATGCAAGGCACTCCATGAATTTTCAAATACTGTCCTCCTTGGAAGTCAGAAATTGAACTGTTTCATTAACGTAGCTTCGCATTCTGTGGGCTTCACATGGTATGAATGGATTTAAAGGAGGTAATTATCAACAAAGGTGGAGATACTTCTATGCATTTTTTTATGTTATATCTTTTTTTTTTTCCTCCTATTGTTCCTTATTTTCACCCTCATCTTTTTAATGCTAGTTTTGGAAATTGTTCATCCCACATTAGTAGTCTGAGTTAAGAGAGCTTTAATTCTGGAAAAGGAAGTTCCCATGTATGATAATGCATATAAAATGGGACAAAACTCAGTGAAAAGACATTGAAAACATGACAATTCTCATTTATAGCGATTTTAGCTCCTTGCAAGGTTGGAGCTAACCAAACCAAATGTAATTGTAGGGAATTTAGGGAAAACTTAGGAAGCTAAGGAAACTTGGAGGAAAAGTACCTCAATAGCAAGTAAAATAAAAGATATAGTTCTTTGATTCCATGCATCCATTCTTTGTGTGACTGCATATGTATGTCCATCCTTGTTTGCACACATAGTCATATATGTGTGTGTGCAAAAGAAGTCTAGCTCTCTAACAAAAATATGCTTTGGAATGAGTAACTCAACATGTGCAACATTTTTAAAATTACATATTTTTAAACAACTTGCTTACCTAACTTTATTATGAAATTGTCTGCCAGTCAAACTCATTAATTTAATTACTGATTCAGGTAATTAATTTAAATACTGATTCAGGGAAACTGATTCAAACACATAGAAAACCTTGATAGGCCATTTTCTTTAAACATTTCTTTTAGAATAAAGCTAGGAATAAACATTCATCCATGAAAAATCATAAGTTTAAAATAAACCCAAATGTAATTAATGTCTGTAAACGTCATTAAACAGGATCAAAAGCTTTAAACTGTGAATCATTAAATAATAGGGACTGAGCTGGGTAAACACAGAAATATTTGAATTTCATTCTTTCCAAATTTCCTTTCACTCCAACCTCCAAATGGGACTCAAATCTTAAAAAACAGAAACTATTTTACAGAATTTTATTTTTGGAAGGTGATCAAGAGGATGTAGCCTAGCCTTAAGAGGCTATGACTGGCACCTGAGGTTAGACCTTCAAAGAACAAATTATTGGCAATGACAGCAAGAACACAAAAGTGAAATGTCTAGCATACAGGCTTTGGATTATAATTATTTCATAAGTATTTTATGTCCAAAAGGAAACAGAAGAAAAACAGAAAATGTACTTAGTGGACATTTTCACATGTATGGCATTTCCACTCAAAAACTGTATTTGTTTTCTCCCTTTTATTTTTTTTTATTTTATTTTCCTCTTTTCTTTTCTTTTCTTTTCTTTTCTTTTCTTTTCTTTTCTTTTCTTTTCAAGACGTTTCTGAACTTGGATTTTTAAGGAAAAAATTATGCTATTGACATTTGTTTGCTTTCCTTAATTGCCTGTGACCTCAGAATGTACTAACTGCATGTTTCCTTGATTTTGTGTGTTTACGCGAGTGTTTATTTGCTGCTTCTCTACATATAAGATTGAAGTTCTATTTCAGACAAAAAAAATCAACGATGCTTTTGTTTGACATAACTAGAATATGTTTTCAGCAATGTATTAACCGTAGTTTGGCCTAGATCTACTGAAGACATTAAGGAACTCTATTAACTATTTGTGTGTTATTTATGCTTCCCATATGACATCTGCTAACATTTTAGGGATGTGGTCAAGCTATACTATTGCTGTATGCTCTATCACATTCGTTTTGGTCATTTTGCTGCTCTTCATCTTGTCTTTGTCACTTCTGCAGAGCTTGTAGTGCAAGGATGACAAGTGGAATTTGGTCACTGAGGATTATCCTGAAACAGTATGCTCCTGAAACAGTGGGAATGTTTCTCTGGGTGAAAAGCAGTGAGAATCCAGAATACAGCAGCTGCTTTAGTCTGAAGGGAGGCTTATCCTGCTCTAGTTCATTGAGAGCTAGAGATGGAGACAGTCTTGCATCAAAAAGGTGAATTCCAGTAGGCTTAGGCAGGTGATTTGGCCCTTGTCTTAGCAGTCACTCTTTTTTCCAGCATCTCAACTGGAAGCCTCAATGGTGGAGTGTGGGTGGATGATGCTTCTTGATTTCAAGGGCTGAAGGTGCAAAAGAAGGGACACCTTGGCTGTTGTTTCCGTAAGAAAGTGTACTGTCAAAGTCAAGCTGAAACCTTGCAGCATACAGAGTTAACGGGAAGACACAGTCTTGTGAGACCCAAAATGCATGAATGTGCATATCTTTCTACATGAACGTAGCCCACATGGTGATCAAAGGTCTCCTTGGATCCATGGGCTGCCACACATTTAAGTAGTAGCTTTGAGAAGATGCTTTAACTGGAGCTGATGCTGGCATATTATCAAAAGAATGGAGGGAGGCAAAGGACAAGGACTGAGTGTTAGAAGAAAGAAGGGAGAACAGTCAGCTGTTGTAGACTTGAATCTCATGTTTCACACTGGACTTATTTCTGAACATCATCTAACCTAGAGTCTACTCTATTTTACATACACCCACAATTTCCAAATGGCCAGGAGCTTTGCAGGTTGCTTCTGCTTGCTTAAGGCATAGCTTCTCAGGCCACTTGTAATACAGAGCAGGGTAACATCCTCTGGGTTGGTTAAGGTACACAAGTGACTGAGTCTACACTGCAGATAGAGGTTCAGTCTCTCCTCTTCTGCCACATCGTGGCAGGGACTAAAATCTCCAGCCACAGTGCAGTAAGAAAGAGCTGAAAGGCAGGAACACCTGAAACCGCTCCAGCTGTTTTCAAAACGATTGTGTGCCTATGTCCTGAGAGAGCTGAACATGTGATGGCAGTAGGATGCTACGGCTGAGTGTTGGAGGTGGAATTCCAGGACCATAACAACATGCGACTGATTTCCTTGGCTATCTCTGGTAGTTTTATTGACTTGTAAAAAGGGGATACTTGTAGAGATTCACCATCTTCTAGGAACTGCTTCTAGCTCTTAAAGGTCACAACACTAAAAAATCACGTTAAGTTCATCACATCAGTGCAGACTTGTATGCTTGCCACCGTGCCACTATGTCCAATTTACATTTAGGGCAGGGAAGAGAACTTTTTCCACTGTAAATAATGTGATGAATCTGGTCAGAAAGGATATCCCTATGTACTCAAATGCCTGTGCAGCAAGCCAATCTTTGAAAAACTTCAGAACATAATGAATGGAAATTAGACTGATTATACAACCTTTTTATTTTAAATCTTATCTGTGATAATTTCAGTGGTGCTTCTCAGCTGTCATGGAAAGTTTTTCAAGGAATTATGAAAAATCACCACTTAAATCATGCAATACTTTGTCAGCCCTAAGGAGTCCTAGACAATCTAGTCTCACTTGAATACAGCAGCTATTCTTTACACCTCATATACTCATCATTTTTCTCTCTATCCTTTTTCCAATAGTTCTACTATACAGAAAATCTCACCTCTTTAGGACAGAGTGAGCAACACTGCAGGGAAGTTTTACCAGAAAGTTAAAATTCCATCAAAACTTTAAGTATAAAATGATGGCTCACCATTCCAGTTCACCCCAACTGAAATTCTTATTTGCCTGTAGGATTTCTTAATCTGTAAGCCACTTAAGAAAAGAGCTGGGAAGAGAGGAATCTTGTTGCATGCCTCCAGATAAAACATATTCAACGTGAAAATGACTTTTAAAGATAAGTCATGGTGATTCTTTGCAACTAATCTCCTGTCAGTCTATGGGCTTCTTTTCTGTAGATTTCCTGCCAGCTGTAGGTATGTAGGTATTGCCTGAATACGAAGGCAACGTCACATTTTCTCATGTTGCAAACTTCTTAGACTTCTATGTGTTAAAAATCTAAAATTTCTACCTAGTTACCTAAAAGTCAGCTGCAGATTTTTAATTATTCAAATGATTCCATCATACTGTTAATTGTAGAACACATGGAAGAAGTATAAATTTTGAGAAAACAAGAAGATGTCCACAAACATCTTAGTCTGCAGAAGAATCTGAGGATCCTGAAAGACTGTAGGATTTCTAAATCTGGGTAACAAGTAGCAGGCAATTATTACCAGATAAGGTGGCTGATCTGTGACATTTCTCCTTGTTGCTGCCTCCAAACTGATAATGTTGCTGCCACCATGCCCAAACAAGCTCTAACCAGCTGGTTTTGGTCTGAGACTTGGTAACCCATAAATCAGTCTATAGCAGCAATAAGGCCAAATGAAGACTGCAGTACCAATTATAAGGTACTGTTTTATTTCCTTCTAATGAACTCTTCAATATCAGCTCCTGCAACTATCTGCCCAAGAGGCAGTTGGATCATTCAGAATGGAAAAATAGGAGCTCCTGGTTAGAATTTTTTTAAACTTTTGTGGAGGCACATATATCATCTGTAAGATACACACATTTCCTGGCTACAGAACAAGCAGTTCCTTGAGGACTGCCACTGAGGAAACTTGGTTTCCTTTTAAACAAAAGCCTGAGTAATGCTTCCCTCATTTTCAAGGTTTCTTTCAAGCACGTGCCTAGTACTAGTGCCTAGTAAAGGAGGTGGATCTACATTTGTAGTAGTTACAAGATTCCTTCTCTCATGCCTTATTGCAGTCTGTCCTACAGTTACAGAATATGCAATCTCACTGTCACTTCATTTATGCACCAGTATCTTTAAGAGTTTCATTCTCTTCAAGGTTTCCAATATTACCATTCTAATTTGGTTTAAAAGTTGCCTGATATGTTTGAAAACCCTTTTTTAAAGAAGTTTTGGAAGGCAAGCCAAATAACCATACATGACTTGTTTCCACAAAATAACAGGATAAAAATAGCTTTCCTTCAAATTTTAATTTGTGTCTTATGGGAACAAGGCGTGGCTGATAGTTACACAAAATAATTTTCAAACAAGAACAAGGACTCTACTTGAGATTTTAGAACAAGTCAACAGCACATGGAAATGTCTGATTGGGGTACTTAGATTTCAGAGAGCTCTTGAATAAAACTAAAAGTAGTTAAAAGGAACCAAATCACCACAAAATGGTATCTTCTTAACAACAGCAGAAAATAGGAAATAAAGGGTAGGGTTAGAAAGATGTGGTTTTACAATGAAAAAAGTTATCCATGATATCACCCAGGACTCACTGCTGAGACCTGGATACTTGAATTATACATACACAATCTGAAATAGGTGGTAAAGTTTTCAAGTCATACAAATTATTCAGACTTGTCAAACAAACAGATCAAGAACTATCTCACAATAATGAATGACCAGGCAGGGGAATGGCAGGTACAACCTGATGGTGATTAAAGAAAAATGGGATCATGTTAATTATATATTCCCAACAATGGGCTCTATAGTATTTACTGCCACTCAGAAAAGATATATTGTTAGTGTAACAACAATGATCTAGCCACTTACTAAATATTGCATGCAATGTTGCTCACTTTATCCCAAAGAAAGGAACTCTTCTTAGTATAAGAAAGATAAAGGACGCAGAGAAAAGAGGATGAGCTGACTACTCACACTCAAAAGAAATATGGAGATATTAATGTGATTAAAATATCTTTGGTGCTGTCATGGTTTCAGCTGGGGTAGAATTGACTTTCTTACTAGCAGCTGGTATATTTAGGATGATTTGCAATGAAAATAGTGTCGGTAAAACACTGGTGTTTTTTATTATTGCTAAGCAATGAAGACGTTTTCTGCTCCTCATGTTGCCCCACCAGCGAGTAGGCTGAGAGTGCACAAAAAGGTGGGAGAAGACACAGCCAGGACAGCTGACCAAAGGGAAATTCCATACTATGTGACATCATGTTCAGTATATAAAGCTGGGGGAAGAAGAAGGAAGGGGGAGGTGTTTGGACTGATGGCTTTTGTCTTCCCAAGTAAATGTTATACACGATGGAGCCCTGCTTTCCTGGATGAGGCGGAACCCCAGCCTGCCAATGGAAGGGGTGAATGAATTCGTTGCTTTCCTTTACTTACATGCCCAGCTTTTGCTTTACTTACTAAACTGTCTTTATGTCAACCCACAAGGTTTTTCTCGCTTTTACTCTTCTGATTCTCTCCCTCACACCAACTGGGGGGAGTGAGTGAGTGTTTGCATCGTCCTAGTTGACAGCTGGGGTTAAACCACAACAGTCTTTTTGGTGCCCAACGTGGAGCTGGAAGGGTTCAAGATAACAACAGATTTGATTGGAATATGCAAGATTGAATTTCTAACTGTTATTGCTGTTTAGCTATTAATTGGCAGGCTCCTGTGCTTGCTAGCAAGCTTGTTTGCCATACTGTAAATTAGTCTTGTGCTCATTAGTTGCTGCTTTTTTTGCTTTCACTGCTTGCTGTACTGCTGTCATTTACTTTGCTGTGTCTGGGAACATTTTGATAACAGCAATGGTGATGCACCTGGGCTGGCAGATGGCCAGGGCTGCTGATTCCTGTGCTGCCAACAGGCTGGAACTCCAGTGTGGACTCAAGACAAAACAACTCTGCAGACACCACGGTCAGTTAAGAAGGAGGTGTTTTAGGCACTGGAGAAGATATTCCTTTGCAGCCTGTGGCAAAGACCATGGTGAAGCAGGCTGTCCCCCTGCAGCCCATGGAGGCTGTCAGTGGATGCCCTAAGGACTGACTGCCCCCTGTGGAAGGGACCCACACTGGAGCAGTTTGTGAAGAACTGCCTGTGGGAAGGACTCATGTTGGGCCAGGGGTGGGCATTATAATGGATATACCTTTAAATTGTTGTAACCCACAATCTGAGTTGCATGTTATAGGAGTGCTATATCAAGAACCACCTGAACAAATGGAGAATAAGCCTTACAAGAAGCTGTGTAAGTGCAGTAGTGACACAACCTGAGCCGGCTTTGGTACTCAATAACCCCATGCAACACACCATCTGTCCTGTCCTGGGTGACCACTATGGCAGACAGAGCCCAGGGTCGTGGACTGAATGAATTCAATGGCAATTTTGTGAATAATTTGTGGACATTTATGGACATTTACAGGCATTTACAAACATTTTACAGACATTACACAGGGAAGGTCTATGGACTACGGGAATGGTATCTGTGTGTTATATCAAAGGATGGGAAGGGGGTGGTGGTGGTTAATGAGGTTGTATTGGATAGTGTGGAACCTAGGTGGTATGGAATAAGGGGTAGTGAGTGCCACAGTTTCAGCTGGGGTAGAGTTGGCTTTTTACTACCAGCTTATATAGTCTTTGTGTATGAAAACAGTGTTTTCACTGAGGAGAGTGAGTGAGCAGCTGTGTGATCCTAGTTGCCTGCTGGGGTTAAACCATGACAGTTGCTTGTCATGTCACTCCTCAGCACACTACTTGCCCAATTACAAATGTTTATCTTCATTTTGAAAGCTACATAAATGCTTCTCTCTTTTCTTGGTAGCTTCTGGACTCCCAGCTTGTCTTACCACACCAGAAGTCACATTGGTCTGAGAGAATATTGTGTCCGTCACCACAATCTAAATATTATGCTTAATGTCTCCCAAATCTAGAATGGGAGGGGTTTTTTCAAGAAATTTTGCACCTTACTTTAATAGATTTTATAACAGTTGACTGTGGGATGGATTACAAATGCAAGTTACATGTTTGGCATTCAAGTGGATTGTATTTGGAATGACAGATTGTTGTGGTTTTCACTGGATTGGCTAGAGGGAGATGGCCCCTCCCTCCCCCTTCTAAGGAAAAGAGAGGAGAGGAAGAGAAAAAAGAAAAAACTAAACTACTTTAATGAAAATATTAATAAATAATGAACTAATAAATAACAATAATAAGAAAAAAAAAAGTATACAGGGTATACAAAACCATATCAAGCTCCCAGGATGACAGTTCCGTCACCGGCAGGCACTGGGGCAGTCCCAGACTGGACTCAGTGATGGATGGGAACTGGATTCCAGCTCTGGAGTCAGGAACACACGGATGGGGATCAAAGGCAGATGAACAGACAGAGTCCTCTTCGGACATTGGCCATTGGAGAAAGAGAGCTGACCCTTTGATCCCTCAGCTTTTACACTGAGCATGGGGCAGATGGGATGGAATACCCTGTTGGTCAGGTTTGGGTCACCTGTCCTGTCCCCCCCTCCCCACAGGTGGGACCACTCTACACTTTTCCGTTTCCAACCCTCCGATGGGGCAAATAACGAAGTTACCTGACCTTGGCTGTTACAGCAATAAGTATAAGCAAGGGCCTCTCTGCATACCATTCCTTGGAAAGATCAGGTCTTATCACTGTGAGAATGAACAGTTTCTGAACAATATGCTATTAATTTCAGAGTTTAGTTACTTAGAAGAGGCCCAGCTAAAAAAGTAAAATTACTGAACAGAAAATTTGTTCTGTCTTACCTCAAACCAGGACATTCCACTCCTTATTCCACACCATTTGCATCGTGCTCTGATTATTATCACTTCTTATCCATCAAATACATATAAATATATATGTACATTGTCCCTTATTTACGAATTATCTTTATACACAAAAGTTCATTGAGTTCTTTTAGTCCATAATTGCAGGTTTTCATCATAGCAGACTCTCAGGGCAGAAAAGATGATATGAAATTCATTATGGTCCATATCCACAGGTGGCATGTCCATCTTGAAGAGTTTGCTGGATGTCACTTGGTGAAGCTAGCTCAGGTTTCATCATCACTATTTATCCTGAAAAACACTCATTGAGTAACGTTAGTATTATATAGCAATTAACATCATACAGCTCAGAATTGAGTATTCTCACTTAGGGTTAAATTTCCTTGAGGTACACATTGAATTTCTCAATTCTCCAGCATCACCCACCAAGTACATCCAGGTCCTTGGGCAAAAACAGTCCCATGAATGAGTTTGCCTTTTCCTGAAGTAGGAAGAACTCAAACAGTTTTCCCTAACATATTCCTGTCATGCACCACAGGAACTTTTCCCCCTTCTACGGTATGTAAAAGGTCTGATTGAGCAGGACCAGCTCAATTGATGGATCCCCTGGTATTAACTAACCAGGTAGCTTGTGCTAAATGCTTGTCCCAATTTTTAAAGTTTCCACCCCCCATTGTTCTCAGCGTGGCTTTCAATAGTCCATTAGATGGCTCAGTTTTCCCAGAAGCTGGTGCATGATAGGGGATATGATATACCCACTCAATGCCATGTTCTTTTGCCCAAGTACTTCTAAGATTGTTTTTGAAATTAGTCCCATTGCCCAACTCACTTCTTTCTGGAGTGTCAGGTCGCCACAAAACTTGCTTTTCTAGGCCCAACATGGTATTCCGGGCAGTGGCATGGGGTACGGCATAGGTTTCCAACCATCCGTGGTGGTTGCTCACTCCATTGTAAGCATGTAACGTTTACCCTGGCGAGTCTGAGGGAGTGTGATGTAGTCAATTTTCCAAGCCTCTCCGTACTTGTATTTTGACCATTGTTTGATTTTGGCACATTTCACAATGGTGGATAACCTGCGCAATAGCGTCCATGGTTAAATCCACCCCTTAGTCACAGGCCCATTTGTGTGTTGTGTCCCTTCCTTGATGACCTGAGGTGTCATGGGCCCACCCAGATGAAAACAATTCACCTTTATGTTCCCAGTCTAAATCTGTCTGGAAAATCTTATCAGCCTGGTCCGCTCGCTGGTTGTTCCGACGTTCCTCAGTGGCTCGACTCATGGGTACATGAGCATCTACATGACGTACTTTTATGACTAGTTTCTTTAGCCGTTTGGCAATACTTTGCTACAATTCAACAGCCCAGGTGTGTTTACCTTTGTGCTGCCCGTTGCTCTGCTTCCATTGTTTTAACCATCCCCACAAAGCATTTGCCACCATCCATGAGTCAGTATAGACATAGAGCATTGGCCACTTTTCTCATTCAGCAATGTTTACGGCCAGCTGGATAACTTTTACCTCGATTCACCTTCTCCTTCAGTTGCTTCTGCAACTCATCGTGTAGGACTCCATGTAGCCGCTTTCCACTTTCGATGTTTTCCTACAATACGACAAGATTCATCAGCTGCACTGGAAAGCTGTAAGTAGTGCATTTAGTGCAAATTTTTTTCTTATGAAAATAAGACAGGGCATAATACAAGAGCAAGGAATAATCATATCAATAAATTATTTAAACCCCAAAATTTCCCTATGTATTTTTTTCCTGATAACTGAAACAGTTCTTTCAGAAAAGTAAAATAGATTCTGTGTTTATGGTCCATAGGGTGCAATATGAATTTGAAGTTTCACACCCTGCCTTCCCCCACTATATTTGTTGAGAACTTTATGCAAAAGTAGAGAGATAATACATTCTTTAGGCAACAATCAGATGTTAGTCTTTACTTTGGTATTTAGGAGTAAGATTCTCACATAATTTTACATGTCTGAGCATGGTATATTCAATAGCCAGAAGTTAGATACCAAGTTAAACACAGTGGAAAAAGCTTTATGTGACCTATTTTAGTTGTCTGCTTCTGGATTACATATATTGCTTTCTGGAAGTCTATCTTCCAGGGATGAGTAATTCTTAATTTACCATATCCAGTGTGGCTTTCTACACTTGATCAGAGGAATACCATGCCACAATCCCAATCACTGAGGGAGAAAAAGTAATTCCCTTTTAAGTTCCTAGATGTTCTGAACTTTGGTTCTTCTTCTTTCCTTTGTTTCTTTCTTCTTCTCAATTCTCCTTCATTTTTGTCTCATTTCTGACATGTCATGTTGTCAGAGAATATTGTAGTGCTATTAAATGATAATTACAGCTGTTTTCAATCCCCATTCTCCTCCTCCTAATAATGTGATGATCTACAGTCAATCCATTTTCTTAATCAAAATAATGTTCTCCTCAAAGAAGACAATAAACTGAGTTTCATGCCCTGAATATAGCAGCTCTATTTAAACACAGAGGGTACCAATCTGTTTTGTCTTTAAGTGGTTAAATACTTAAATGAGTATAATTCAGTGGAGTTTTTTCTTTACAAGCTTTAATGAATCCTTTCCCTCCTGATTCAGTAGCATCCTCTCCTCCCTCCACTCCAAGGGGAAACAACAAGGCCTGGCCTTTCATTAATAATGAAAGTGTTCCCTAATATATGTAGGCCAAAAATGCTACCTTATCCTAACTTTAGTACGTAGTGTAAAATGAGCATAACGTGATTTAAGCTTTATGAACAATTTAATTGTGCTGACTGGTTGGCCAAAAACTGGTCCACTGGGTTTTGAACAATGTGCTTTGGTAAAGCCAGCTGTGTTTAATCTAACCATCCTTTACTGGGATTTACCAGATATCAAGGGCAAGCAATATTGCTTTTGAATAGAGAATACAGAACCATGTCATGGACCTCACTTGGAAACAGAAAAATAAAATTACTTTTCTATATTCCTAAATGAAATTATTTACTCAGTTAAGGCTAACTCACTAGTCACTATTTCACTTGCTATTTATCTATATCCTTCACCTTATAATTTAAAGGAAGCATTACAACATCTAATTTTCAATGTCATTTTTGGAGCAAGACTCTTATTGCTCAACATTTCCTGTCGTTAGTACGGAAACTAGCTCTTGGCTCTAAGTATAGTACAAACATAAGAGCCTTCCTGTTTTCTCTGCTGTGCCCATTGACCAGTGACAATATCCTCATTCCCAAGACTTCCATATAATACTCATTATCTTAAAAGGAAGTAGCAAACATCTTATTGAAGCAGGTACTCATAGCACATGAGAATCTCTGTATCCTGACAGCTCCAAATCCTTAGTAGTAAAGTTTTTCCACTACTCTTACAATTTATTTATATGCATTTGCTCTTGGGATATTAAAGAAGTTTACTGAGGAAGAATATGAGAAGATTGAATGTAGACACATACTATAGTTTCTGAGGTACTGGGACAGCTGTATAAAAAATTAGGAAGGATGCATATACCTCTAGGAATGACTAGGTGGGGAGTTTCAGTGACAGAAAGTATGTAAAAATTTCTACCCTCACCCGCAGGGTCTTGCTTTGCAACCCAGAATTTATAGGAAGAATATCCTATAGGAAGAATATCCCTAATAGATTATCAAGGCTTATTTAACTCACATAATAACAACCATAGTATTATCATGCTTTCAGTGATCAGCTTTCTAAAAAAAATTCATCCCACATTCTCATTTGAATTTTGGAAGACATTTTGGTTAGAAATTATCATCTAGCTTAGTTGAAGAGGATATCATAATTCAAAAAGAATTTGGGCAGAACTGAGGTGTAAGGTAATGTAAACCTGGCTTCTTCTAAAACCTGAAGTGTTCACCTATGACATCAAATTGCTTTAAATTTTGAAAGTAACTCTTCAGGCAAAGTCTGGGAACTTATGTACGAGGAATAGGAAGTGAAGCCTAAATATTCAGCCATGAAGAACTTAAATTCCAACCAACTACATCATCTAGCAGTAGGGGGTGCTTTGTTTTCCCCACAGGGCCATGTATTGAGTTGGATGGAGTCTAGTTGGATCTTCTCCAGCTTGAAGGAAGTAAAGTGAGGACGGGGGATTTTTCCAGAGAAAAGAGTAATTATTTGTATTATATATTGCATTTAAAAAAAGAGGTTGTTAGGAAATTCAGGCTTTTCCATCCTCACAAGGAGACAGCCTGCTCTCAGTGTTCCCATTCAGCTTGACTAGTGTGGCCAATACTTAACTTGGCAGACTGCCACACATTTTGCTCATTATGCAAATACCAGGAAGGAAATGGGGATTTTCAGAGGGAGATGAAGATTTTTAAAAGAAAATGGGTATTGTTACCTCTTGTCTGATCCAGGCATCATTCTGTGGGACAAAAAGGAGGAACACCTCTGAATATTGGTTATCTGTCTGCCAGATTCTAAAGCTTCTTTACACATAGAGTGATAGGGCTTATTACATAAGTTTTACTGGGATCTTTATACTGGGTTGTGCTAAAAAAAGTAAATAATTAGCAGCTCTTTATACATATAATATAAGAGGATGTATTCAAGAGGATCAAATCAGCAAGAACTGTGCATAGTTTAGAAGCATTGCCAACTGTTGTGATAAAATTCTTGTGATATATGTTGTTTCTTCTTAAGCCTCATTGCTTGAACTCATCCTATTATGTGAGAATGTCAGCTTTTGTTTAAACACAAATACATCTTATCCTTGCAATTAAAGAGATTAAGTAAAAAATATGACATTCAAAAGGTCAACAAAAAAAAAAGGAAGGCAAATTAAAGGCAAACATTTTTTATTCACTGAAACCCGACGATTATGAGGAAAGAGGCTGACTCACTATTTTTCAGTACTTAAAGTTGACGATCTTGTTCTAACATAATACATTACACATATTTGAATACAGCGTACAGGGTGGAAAGTTCAGAGCCTTTGCCTTTTGTTGGAAGGCACCAGTATGGATCAGAAAATTGTGCTTTATTTCTTACCCTTTCATCAAGGACAGGGAAACAGATTATACGACCTCGTTATTTTTCTTCTCTTTTACCCATTTTTTGCAGTTGGAAACAGAGCTTTGAGACTTGGATTAGTTTACACTTCAAGAAAGAGTTAAAATGATTTTTTAAAACTTAGGGCTGAAATTTATCCCTATAGAGATGGCAAACAAAAAGGCTTGTGAATCACTTGCATAGGACCTTGTGCAGGTGATAACCTAATGAAAATGTTCCAAAGGAAAGGAATGGTAAAAGCTTCCTGTGTTCAATGCAATTCAAAACACTCAGATGTGTGAAGAGGAAGTTTTCAGGGAAGCACTGATCCAAAAAATTATGCTACATATTACAGGGTGAAGTGAGAGATTTGCCATTGATTTTGGAGGGCTAGAATTTAAGGTCACTGTGCTTTCTCCACTTAGCCAGTGGAAAAGCTTTCCTTGTTGCAGTTGGGCAATATGAAGCAGGTGGTGGGTTTTTTCCTCTTTACACAATAGAAACTACGCAGAAGTCAACACAAGTTGGGTCCCCAGTAATCTACCCTCCATTTTACTAAAACTACGTAAATGTTTCTGATTTTCTTAACGTTTAGCAGCTTACAAAGAAAAAAATTAATAGTGACAGCACTTATCAGAGACATCAGGAATACTGAAAGGGCTATAGGATTGTTCTTTTGCATCAGTATTAAAGGTTCAAGCCTAGAAGGAGGGGTTAAGGACAAGCTGGTGTTCATTTCATACTAGCTCATATAATCCATCAATTATCCAGTTAAGAAACTGCAGTAAAATATGTACTTTATATATTGCCATTGGGCACCTGCCAGTTATCATGGACCATCTGAGTAATAGTTCTAAGAATCACATGAAAGAAGTCCGTAGGGGCCAAAATGTTGAAACTTTAATAATACCTTGGGATCAGAACTGCCTTTGGCCTAACACCATGTACTGTATATTTGTTTTGAGAATTCATGACATTTTGAGTTTAGTAACCAAATGAATATTAATTTTCCTTGATGTACTGGCAAAACACGGGGGACCTTCTGCTCCCAAGTGCAGGCGGTTTATTCAGTTTCCAGCAGTGTTCTACTGGAGTCACAGGGTTAGACTTTGACAAGTGATTTAGTGGAAGGCACCTGAGACTCCTGAGCTGGGCGTCCAGCAGCCTGCATGAAGCCTGTCTGCAACACTGCAGCAGCTGAATTAGGCATCTTAGAATGAGGTCCAAAAATTACTAGGAGCCTGCCAGGAGGAATCAGTACTTTGAGACGCTGATGGCTAGCCAGTAAGAAATACTGAAGACAGAAGTGGAGAGGCAGTTTAGGATCCACAGACTGGAGTGGGCAAGACCCCAGTTTTGTGGTTTTCAGTACTCACCTGGGAAGAGGGAATCTCAAATTGCAGTCCCAGGTCCAAGGACTGCTCAAGTATTTTATTCAATGTCTGTTTTATTTAAAGTACATAAGGGTTGTAGACTCCTTCGTCACCAGACACCTTACTGACCCAAGCCACCTTAACCTTTTTCTTGCAAATCAGAAAAGCTTGCAAAGAAAGAATTGGAGCATATTTCATTTTACCTCCCTTCTTCACAGGATCATACCAAGTACATAGATAGTTAGGACACTCCAGAGTGTGGTGCAGCAGCGACAATGCAGTCAGCCATGCTGCTGAGCCTCATATCCTGCTTCTTACATTCTTCTTTCATCCTGCCTGAGATGAGCAGACAGGCTCACTGCTGCAAAAGTGCAGCAGAAGTCCCTGCCTGCAATTCTCAGCCACTTTGGGTTTCTGGGCTCTTTTTTGAAGTGATTGTCCCTGTTTCAAGCCTCCATGCTGACATTGGGTATAAAGGTCTGATTTTTGGAAAGGAGTGGTAAGGGACCAGCTACCCAAAAATATAAGAACATCAGTCCTGGCCTCACATCTTACCCCAGTTGCTTCCTGCCACTCAGTGAATACGGCTGTCTTCCACTCTTCTTCATTTACCTTATCTTAGCATATGGTTCCCCATATTCATTCAGTATGTCTGAATGTTCCCATTTTCCATGAATTTTTTCTTACCCATTTTCCTGTCCCCTCTACAAACTCATGACACATTTACAGGGTTATCTGTACTGAAGTCCCTTTTAAATACACTTTCCAGGAGTGTATTCTCGTAAGAGAACAACCTTACAGGTCAACCATGTGCTGGCCATTCAACTCAGGAATCAGCTACGAGAATAGGGGAGTTAGTGCTGCTTCAGCTACACATGTAATTTCATTTGAAAAGTTATGACCGGGGATTGGTTATAAAGAAAACCCACAAAAGTTTCTTCAAAACTATTCTGCCCTCCCAAAGGCGAACCAAAATGATCCCCAGAAGCTGAACCAAGGTTCATCTAATACTGAGGAAGGGAAATACAAGTTCCCTCTCTAGCTACCAGTCAATATAAATCCTACAGACCTCTAATCTCTGATGTGAAGCAATTAAATTTGCGTCAGTGTAGACACATACCTACAGCATCACCTGCCTTTACCATGTTAGCTGCCAGCCTAATCTTTTGCACTGAGCTATCTATCTTCTGGCCTCTCCAGCAACCGCTTAGCTGCCATTTGTGCGAGCTGCTGCATATTTTAGCTTTGCTAGCAAAAATAAATCATACAGGCCTTCTATCACTGTCATAGGGAAAAAAAAGCTCAATTTTTCAACATCTACATTTTTTGTTTCCTATTTTTTTCATTTTACCCAATTTTAATACTAGGCAAAAGACTAGGCAAAAGGGATTCTTAGTGGCAGTTGGTGCCAAATCACATAATATCTACCAATTACAATGAATCAACCAGTTTTAACAATCTTGGCTCTTGGTTCTAGTAAAGTTCACTTACTGGTTCCTGAGTTGAAATGTTTGGAATGCAAAAGCTGAAAGGGAATGCTCAAATTCAAAGAAAAAACTGTTTTTCTTGGATTCATAATAGTTATAGGAAATTAAAGTTTCCTACTGAAGCAGTGACAAGATGTCACTAAGTATAAGGCCTAAGCTACCTGACAACAGACTTTGAACTAAAATATTTTCTGTATCAAAAGACCAACAATGGCATAAAATATAAAAATTCCCCCTCAATTTCCATAATTGTGCATTCCTTTCTATTTTTAATAAATAATCCCCTGTATGTTGTTACAGAAAATTTGAAGTTACATTATAGTTGTCGGAAGAAATCTCACTTGGGAGCCTTTAGCGCAATTTTTCCAGAACGCCACGTCTTCAGTGTATTGGTTTTTTGACATATCAGTAATTCAATAAGAACATTTCACTAAACTTTACCAGAGACTCCAGCTGATTAATAACTGCAGATAAAATTCAACTGCCCTTTTAAATCTGGCAGATTAACAACAACCCCCTTGCAACAGAAGAAACTGCTGGTAATGTGCACCTTCTCCCAGGACCCAGTTTTGCCCAGTTCTCCTTGGGGAGAGGAGGTAGGTACTTTTTAATCTCACTTGCTGAAGCCTTGTAGCTGAACTGCATAGTTTGGCACAATTGGCAGCCATCACCGAGGGTAAGACTGGAATAGCAAAGCTGTTGCATAGGAAGTACGCTGGCAGAGGATGTGTGGAGAAACCAGAAACTAGAATAACGGCAGGCTATGTTATAACCAATTTTAATACACCATCTTTTGCTCTGAAGTTCAATATGTACTTTTTTTTTTTTAAAAAAAAAAAAAACACTTTATTTAAACAGGAGCACTTCTTACATCAACAAAAACTTTCCGTACACAAGGTTGACCAAGATGTAGTTTTGATTTAATGCCCCTTAAATATTTTAAATGAGGAAATATTTCTACATTTGTATACTAGGCTTCAAACATTTTTCCTGAAGCAAACAGTATGGATTATTCATTAAAGTACCTTTAAAAAAATGCAAAATGTTTTTTGCTTGCCTAGCTAAATATTAAGGTTCTCCAGTAATTTTTACCTGGTCCTTACGCAGGGACATTTGCATTTATCCTTGACTAAGCAAATTGGCAAAACTTTTATTTCTTCTACAGTTAACCTGAATAGCACTGCTCTATGCCTTTCCACAGAAAAGCAACACTGTGTTTCTAGAGCTCCTGCCTGTGGCGGAGACTTGCTGAGGGTCATTTCTGCTGCCTGCTGCACGAGCCCTTCTCCTTGGCTTCAGCATAGTGGGAGTAGGAGGGATAGAAGACTGTGGTATTGCCCAAGGTGTACGACTAACTCCCAGAGATCAACAGCAGGCAGTACATACACAGCCCTGGTGCCAAGCTGCAAGCTCTTTGGGTTTCTGGGGCCTGGTCAAGAGTTTATGCTCAACTTACCTTCAGTGCTTCCTTTGTAGTGACTCTTGTGTATCTACACATACATACATACGTATATGCACATACATATTTGTATCCCTATGTGTGTCTCTGTGTATATGCACTTTTTTCTTTCATAGAAACAGAATCTGAAAGGACAATGTATATTAGGATTATGATTGTTGTCACAAGCATATCGTAAAGGACGTCACAGGTCAGATCTAGTCCTTTGCTGTGTTCTGGGTCACATACTTCCATCAGCCTCTCTAGTCTCTGGTGCAGTGATGGTCTGGATGTTTTTGATCAGGTTAAAGGAGTACAAAAAGTGTAGAACAACTGAGAGAAATCTGCAGTGAGACCTTCATATTTCCATTGAGCTCTAGCAATTTTGAGTTTTCACTGTTACCCTTCTACCCTCCCATTGCTGCTAGCCTGATATTTTTCTTGGTCTTCACAGCTTTTTAAAGCAGAACCAATTGTGGACTTTCTCCAAGAGCATACCTTTAGAAATAATCAGCTATTGTAGCCAAAATTTTTTAACCATTTGAGTCCTATAGAAAGAGCTGAGATAGCTCAGTTCTTCTTGCAAGATCTAATTCAAGTTTCTTCTCTGCATGTCTGCTCTCGAACATAAGGACAGAAGTGTTCTTTAGGAGTTTTAAAAGTTGAAACAAGTTCTGCCATTTTATACCAATTGAAGCTTCATCCATAAAGTTATAAGATCGAATAGACCATTTCTACAGCTTGAACTACTTGAATCTATCATTTGATTTTGAGTAAACATTACTGAATGATGGAAGGAGGAGAAGAAAGGAAAAGAAAGGGTATTTTCTTCTTCTTTTAAAAGAAATCTCACTATTAAACACTACAATATACAAATAACCAGCTGACTATCCCTCTGCACTCAGTCATACTCACAGGAACACAATGGGGTTCAGAAAATGCCAGAGCCGAACCGGGGGGGGCTGCACCTGCCCAGGAGCATCAGAGCAGGCAGTTAGGACCACTTGCAGCAGTGGTTCAGACTCCAGTCCATACTGCCAGCTCCATGCCCTTCAAGAGCAGATTTAAGGCTTAGGTTTTCATTACAATGCAACAGTAGTTTTTCCACAACCATTTCCATAGAAACATAAAGCAAATTTTTTCCCTGAAATAATAACTTCTGGTTATTCATTGGTTGCAGTTCTGTTTCCCAAGTCTTCACAATTTCTGCTGAAATGTTTCCCTCAGTTTGCAGAGGGAAGTCATCTTGTCCTCAGACACTGGCAGACTCAGAGACCTAGGAGAAATTGTAAACCCACATTGCAGGCCACAGAAAAGCTCCTTTCAACTTCAATAAGACTCCCACTTGGCATTTTTTTTCTATGGGTTTGCCAAACAAGTGAGAATTTAAAATAAAATTCAAGTTAAATTAAATTAAAAATTTAAATTGAAAACAAAATATCACAGGGGTTGGGTTGGAAGGGACCATCATCTCGTCCACCCTCCCCTGCAACGCTGTAACTGACATCAATACATTGCAAGCATGCAAATCTGTTTCACAGTAAGGGACAAAATCAATAAGACTACAGCGTTAGTCACATGAAATTTATCCTCCCTTTAAAAAGACACAAGTCTTTCAGTTTTATACTTGGTTGGAAAGCTGGAATGCTGGAAAGCTCCTGTGTTCTGCAATTTAAAATTTTCACAAAAGTTTTCTGTCAGACAAAGCATTTTGAAGAGATAAGCTTTTTTGAGGAAATTCACACCTATTTTGATGAAACTTCACATATACAGTTGATTCTTTTGCTTTGGAAAAAATCTTAAATCACTTTTTATATGATGCTCTGTTGCAAAATGTATTTTACATTGACTTTATTTTTCTCCTGTGTTTGCATGGTGATAATGTATGGTGAAGTGATAAGCCACTTGCCTTTTATTTTTCACTTTAATTACAACACATAGAATTTATGTACAACAGAAACAACAAAAAATCTCATTTAGTAAAATGAACAAAAATGTTTTAATATTAAGTAGAAGGTGTTTTTAATGTTTTCTGAAGTAAAAATACTAACAATTAAATAGAAAAGATTGACTAGTAAAACCTACTGCTTGAAATCTGTATTATGGCATGACTTAGCATACATTATATATAACCAAGTACTCATTGAAATGAAAATTGAATTTTCATATTTGGAAGATCTTTTCTAAACTGAAACATTGCGAATAATACTTTTTTTGCCAAAAATTCATTTTTACAAGTAATATTCAAAGAAGAACTTGGAAACCAGTTTCTAAATGCTGGTATTTCATGAAACAGAAAGTCCAAGTTTGATCTGTTCTGTAAAGAGACGCATACTAAGATAAAGGTCCAACCTTTACAGTGAGAGGGAGTGGATATTAATTTTAAGACACTCTCTGTGTAGTGAAGTACTTCCCAAAAAGTGATGGCAGGGTTAGCCTTGAAACTGTCTGCTGGACAAATAAATTTTAATTCAAATGTGCCTTCAGAACTAAGCACTGCTTAATAACTAACCATGATTAGCAGGAGGCATACTTTCAGAGAAGAGGTCAGCAGTAAAAAGGGTTAAAGGCAAACTATAAAAATGGGGGATCCTTCCTCATAGACTTTGTTCTGAATTTTTCTGTTGGTTTCTATCCAGCCAAGACTCTACTGAAGCTGTTCATTACAAAAGCAGACACTGTAAGAAAATGTAACTAAGTATGTTATACTAAAGCTAATGTTACTCAGTCTCCAGCTTTTCTGGATCATCAAAGTGACCCCCAGGACTTTAATAAGTTTTAATTTTTTTCCCAGTTCTTTAATTTGCCCTGACCTTAAGATACTATAAGTTCATCTATTTCAATGCAGAAGTATCTGCTATGTAATGTTTTTTTTAAAAAAAAGCAAAATCAGGCTTCCTGAATAATCACAAATGTAATCTTTAGTGAATATTCAGCATTTAGAAGAAACTCAATGTTGGCCGACACGTACGGGCAAGCTGACTGCTGTGCAAAAAAGTCTAGTAGTTTGATTATGATGTTTGCATTTCCTGCATGCCGTTCTCATTATATTTCTGAATTTCAGGCAAAATTCAATAATTATTCTTCTCTGAGGTCTTGATCCTCTGAGTCTTCTGAAGTTATATAATCTGAGGTTATTTTAGTTATCCAAAGACTACACTACTTCACTGCCTATGTTCAGCTGAAATTTATCTTATAATGTCCAGCAATGTCCAACAATTTAAGAACCATGAGACTTTCCTTTTAGCAGAAATTGAGTTCATTTAATGTTTGTCACAAAGGAAATTCAGATGTTCTGTGGAGTATCTTCCCTAACATACATGTATGTCCACAGGTTTATGTCTAGAAACAGCAGTCTGTCCCCATGCATTACACAGTGTGCTACTGAAAAGTTTACCTATATTATTTCCATCTTCATTTTTTCTTTCCATTTCTCTGAACTGATGTGCTTTCATAGCAGTGCATTGGTTTGTGTTCTTATATGGACTATAGTTAGGCTGATTTCCCTGAAGGTTTTAGAATACCCTTATCATAACAATCAGAAAAGCCTTGTCCCATCCTGTTTTCTATAGCTAGGTTACAGTTCCCATCCCTTGAGTCACCATCAGAACTACTTACCCTTTATTTCTGGCAACTCCCTTCCACTTCTCAGCTCATACATGTAATTGATCTGATGACCTACTTTGTGCTCCACAGGGGTCTGGATTTTTTTTTCCTTTTGTTCTTCCTATACCTCTTTATCATCCTTGTAGCCACATGCCTTCATGTGTTATCCTCATGCAACCTGTCTTTGTTTTTATTTGCTGAATCTTTCCCAAGGCTCATTTCCTTTGGTCTTCCTAGTAGAGCAGCAGAATACGCTCTGCCCATTTGATTTTTTCTTATATCTTTTAGAAATAACAACCACTGTCAGCTTTGTATTTTTGATAACCCTGGAGTTTACAGAGGTACAGGAGAGTTCTTAATCCCTGAGCTCTTAAAGAAAGTTTGACAATGCTTCATTTTTCTTTATCACTTAATAAATGCTAGCCTTCCAGAAACATACAAACCACACATTTTAACTAACTTCTTTACCAAAGAGACTCATAGCTGTACTAGTTCAGAATATCATATGGGCAAGCTACATTTTTGTGCCTTGAGGACCTTGTTGAACGAATTTCTAACGTAACCTGTACAGAGTAAGAACTAAAGGCTCTAGAAATGTGGCTTCCAGAAAGTTCTGCACTGACAGGCTGTGTCCCTCTGAGGTGCAAATGTAAATGTGTGGCTGCTTTCAAGGTTTCCCACTCCGTGCTTTCTACTTTGTGCTGGAACAGAAAAAAATGTTTGAAAACTTTGGCAAAATTTACATTATATTGTCAACTTGGACATTTTCAGAATGTAAATTGCAATTTTGAAAATTTGTAATTTTGAATTTGTGAGTCAGAAACCTTGAGAGGTACATAGGAAGATAAAATAAGGAGAGAGAGGGATTTTCTTGTATAACAAATCTTTTTTTTAATGAAGTTAACGTGGTTTTTTTTTTTAATATAGATCTTCATAGACTTAGCTATTGCCCCTGGAAAATATAACAGCTTGTCCAGACATGGAAGGAATACAGCTTGCCAAAACTCTCTCATTTAAAAGGTTTCTCTTTGTCATATAAAAAGGTAGTGTTTCAAATTAATTTTTCTTATAAATATCTGACATCACATATAACTACTTATTTGAGCTAAATAGATCTCCCTTTTTAATATTTCTAAAAAGACAGAAAGTAGTCTCCTGCAATAGTATGTAACATATATGCTTATGTTCTATTACTGACTCTTGTTAAGCAAAAATTGAGTTACAAAAGATTTTGCACTAATCATCACTACAGACTACAGTTTTTTTTCAATGAAAACCTAAGTTACTAGGAAAAATATCACAGCAATCTCTAGCTGACTGTTGGAGATAATTTCTTTTATCAAATTCTCTTCTGCTTTTTAAAGATAGAAATAAATTAACTATCAGCCTGTGTTACAGTATTACAGCTACAAGTGCAGAGCACAGAAAACTGAGAAATGTATTCCACTTGAATTATAGTCAGCACTAGAGACATCATGTAGTATTTCTGGGTTACCTTCCTTTTAAATCACTAGGAATACACTTCCCCACAAAAATTATATATAATCTTGATTGTATATTAAGGTACAATCATGAAGTTATTCTCAAATGAAGCATTAAACCCAAGGAATTCAGACTTAAATGTACATGACGTTGCTGTATATGAAGAATTGGAAACTATATTCTGCCTTGAAACAACATAATTAAACAAATGGCGGATTATGAAGGCTTTTTCTTATTTATGGGTCTAAAAGAAATGTGATTTCTAAAATAATTTTACTGAAGGCTATAATATTAATTTTCTTCCTCTTCTTATTCTTGAAACAATATTTTCAAATACAGAATCTTACTTCCTTAAATATTCCCCATGAAACAATATTTCATATGTATTTAAGCCATTTTTCATTGAAGAGTAGATCTGTTGAGTTTTGTAACTAACCATTTATCTTAGCCATTTTTTCCTTTTTTCTTTTTTGTTACATCTGTCATTTGTTCTGCAGAAATAAAATGAAATGCATTTTTCTTCAAAACTGCAGTTGTGCCATTTGACTTAACTAAATGTCTCTGATTAACTTAGAGTAAATGATGACTTTTTAACTGGAGTAGGTACTGCTATTGACAAAATAAATGTGTGATCCCAAGCCCACAAGTGAGTTTTGGAAGAGGGCAATTCTTTGTGTTGTTTTCTGAAGGTTATTTTCAGCTTCCCCTGAAAGACAGTATTTCAGTTAAAAACATGAGAATGAAAGGAACTGCGAGACTTTTTTAAGCTTTAACTACAGTTGCACATACAACACTGAATAATCCTTGCATTGGCTGTGTGAAGAACCCATCATTAAGATAGCCAAGGACAAAGGAGATCTCATGCAAAACAGTAAATTGTTTAAAGGTAATATTTAACAAGCTTGTAGATTTGTTGGTATATTTTTCAAAAGCATTCTGTTGCCAAGAAATACAGAGAGTAATTTTGGAGAAATATGCTCCTTTTATAAAGCAATGCGAAAAACTTCATCTTCCTTCTAGCTGATCATTCCACCAATACTTGCTTAATTTATAATGACCACAGTTTTGTAGCAGGGAATTTGTGTGTATTCATTTGCATTTATATTTTCTCTATATATATTAATGGGCTTCCCAGAAGCAAAAGGGCACAGTGTCTGTCTGGATAAGACAGTAAGACAGCAAGACAGCAAGACAGCAAGGTATTATTGCACTAAGAACTTGAACTAGTTTTCACTTACCTGGGGCATCAAAGATGAGCTACATGCTTGTTTCAGTTCCAAGGCTTTTCACAACTGTGCCTTTTGTTTCCATTTCTTCTTTCATATTCCCCAGGGTGCTAACACCTTTTCCTACCTAAGACAGGAGCCTGTTCTTTATTTGCTCCTTTTTTACCCTTCACACACACTCCAAACCTTGCATCTTGCTCTGTGTTGCCCAGTTGGCTTGGGGGGAGAGCAAACAACAACAGAAAAGCCTCCCAAAAAAATATTCTGTCAGGCCCTTCTTCCCACTCACTCCAAAACTCCCAGGGGCCCACCTGCTCCCCACAGCATTCCAACTTTCACCCCAGCCCTGTGCTCACCCTGCTCCAGTCCACACCACCGGCATTGTGCCAACCTGCAGGCTGCACTCCTCGTGGCCGGGTCATCTCTCTGCCAAAGATATCCTGTGCTCACTCTTATGATGTCAAACCAGCAAATTGCTGATATTAGGAGGATCAAATGAAGAGTGATTTCTCTGACATTCTCTGACGTTTTTCAGTGGAGAAAAAGAATGTCACATCTTCTGAATGCTCCTTGGCTGAAGTAAAGAATATAGCAGTTTCAGGGAGTGCCTGTTAGAGCCCATTGCTACCTCCCCAACTTGCCTTGGCATGAAAGTGCATAGTGGAAGTTGTATATTTTTTTGCAAGATGAAGAAACTGTTTTTGTGCACAGGCCTGAATTTGGACATGTTACTTTACTCTTGAGGGACGGGTATTAGAGAGGAAACACTGAGGTTACTTAGCTTGAGTCTAGGCATTCATGGTAATCCAAACTTATTGCAGTGTTTTGTGATGTGTTTTGTAGGATAAAGACCACAGGGATTTTCTAAATATTCTTTCAAAGGACTTTTTGGATGTCTGCACTTTGAATTGCAAAGAAAACATTAGTAACTATTATGCATGAACTCATTTTTCTGCTTTTCAGCTTCTTATAAAAACTTACTCAAAACGAGCATTTTCATACCCCTCAAAGCTTTCTACCTGTCCAGATAAAGAATTCCAAAAACCTGAGGAACCTGTCCCCAAATAGGCATTCTCTGTTGAAAAGAGATTCACTATCTGGCCCAGAGAGGTGCTGTTTTTACTCATACAAGTTAAAATTACTTACAAGCATTTAGAAGTGCCTAAATTGTGTTGAGAGAACCCATGGAAATCTCAGGAGGATTTTATCAGGACAATTCTCTCATGGAGCAGGGACCTTACTGAGCCTTCTTTGCCACATCTTGCAGTTACCTCTTGCTCAGGCTCTTTGCTGCTGTTGCCTCTACTTAAGTAGAGAGAGAGAAGCAAGATGGTATAGAAAGGAGTGGGAGAGCCTGCTGTGGAAAGAGGAGAACTGCCAGGAAGCAGCAGTGGCAAGGTCTGGATATTTCATTTGGTCTCGAACCAAACAAGGCCAAAAAGGCCTTGAAGGCTTTGTCCGTAGCTTGAATATAACTAAGTTACTTAATTTTCCAACTTTTAATGCTTCTCTTTCACATAAACTCCTTTTTATCTATAGGTGGATATCATAATTTTGCCCTCTGAGAAGAGTGAATTTGAAATGCTAGATTAAAATCTACCCATTCAGCTCTTACACAGCTTTGAATAAAGTATTCTCGCAAAACAAATGTACATAATGCTTTCCTATCATGATTCTAATTAACTTGCTAAAATACTCTGACTAGGTATACTGCCCTAGCACATGATAGGCTTAACAATTTGGGTGATTCAATTATACATCAGAAACACTGAAAAGCTGTATTGCCACAAACTTAGAATTTTTAAGTCCCTATTTGTCAAGAAGAGAGGAAAATCTTTTACATTGTTTTCTCCAGTACAACGAATTTTGTTTAGTCTTGGAAATTGTATTATTTATACACCAGGTGAGCACCGTTGGCAGAAGTCCAGCTATCAGATATGCTGTAAATACTGTAGATCCTTCAGGACAGTATCTTTAAGATCTCTTTGCTAGCAACAAGAAGCATGTGAAGACATGCTGATGTGTACTGCTTTGTCTGTATTTCTGCTGCATATGTGAACTCACATTCTGTTTTAAACCATAAGACTTTTCAAACTTTTTTTTGGCTTGCAACATGAAGACATCTGTGTTGTGTTTAGTTTCCTTTCCAAAGATTTTCATATTTCCAAAGAAGAACTGACAATGAGACTGTGGATCCATGATCTTTAATACTGGATCTATGTATTTCTGCCACCTGTGGCAGTGCAAGTTTGACACATATTTCATGTGTACCCCTAGTCACACCCTTTCCAAATCAGCATGGCAATTACTTTGCAAACCAGCATTCATCAAGGGACTGATGCTACATATTCCAGAGTGTATAGTTCATTTATTTTGCTACTTATGTTTATGCATAGGAATGTTAACCCTGCCACCTTGTGGGGATGATTCCCAAGGAAGATGGTTTTCTGGTTTTAAAAGGTTACTGGGAGCCACCACTATGCCTGGGGAATAAGAATCTACAATGTGGAGAAGAGAGGTGACTGAAGATGACAGATCATGTAGACATGCTCCTTGGGATGGCAAGTTGGCCCACTGAAGATAATCATTCTTTGCGGACTAATATTCTGCCAAAGAGTGAGAAACCAATCTATCCTATTTCCAGTCAGTGAAATTTCCCCTTCAAGCCAAGGGATCCCCAAACAAGCACAGTCCAACACTTCTACTGCATGTGACAGTTGCAGAAGCAGTGAAGCAGCAGACGTGCAGTTACAACATAAAGGGGGTGCTATTTCCCTGGCTCATGCTCAGTTCTTTAATCCCTAACGCAACAGCTGAGATTAGAAGCATGATTCATGCTTACCTGTTTTCTGGAAGCTGCCAGGGAGATGGATCGTTTTATTAAAATCTCTTTGGAGTAACAAATGCCTGTTTCATTGTCAGTGCCAGCATCTGTATTCTGAAAACTGCCAACATCTAGTTCAAGTATGAGTTTGGAAGATGCATCACATCCCAGAGCATAGAGGCACCTGGAGACAGGCCTACTGGTGTGATGAGACTGGACATGATGTGATATGTCAGCTTTTGGGGTGAGTTTGGTAAGCACAGATCCACAAATTGGGAGCAGTTTCCAGCAATTCAAGAATTCAGTGTTGCCAGAAAATTACTTGTCCCACACCCACTTTCTGAGTTTGGCCCACTCAGATGACGTGGTCTGACTATTGTCCTCATGCTTTCCACTTTTCTAGGAGGGGTGTACTGTCATTATAAAAAACACAAGCCCAGATACTACCCAGGAATCCACCTGGTATCTGAAATCTCCCAGGTCAGGCTGCAGCCAGGCTCCCTGGGAGGCAGAGGGCACTGACTGTGGATCCTCTAGGATAATCTCAGATTCTTATTCTTTTTTCTATGCTCCTATTGATAGATGGGATTTCTCCTTTTCATTGAGGACCTCTGCAAGGATGCTTTCTCCAGAATCTAAGCAGGTCCCATGCCTTTGTGCAGACAAATTGAAATCATGGCAAACAGTGCTCAAAGAGAATAGTAAAAAATCACTTTTTGGCCAGCTCTGACTGACCAGTGATGCTATTCCATAGTTTAACATAAATGAGACAATTTTTCAGATTTTGTGGAGATCTTCATACATGGAAAGAAAGATCCAAGGTGAAAGAGTGTTCAGATGAAACAGAAAGTATATTACCATGACTCTGCACACCAGGGAAGGCAGTGGTATCTAAGGACAGTGATCTCGTAACAATGACATTAAAAAGGCTAGAGCATCTTGAAAATCTTGAGATAAACGCTCATTCACAGAGCAATACAGGAATGTCATGCCCACTCAGGAATAAATTATACTGGACTCAGAGTAGCAGATTCAGAATTTTAAAACAACTTTTCAATAACTTTAAACCATGACTGTGGCTCTGTTTTGCATTTTCTGTTTGCAACAGGATCTGACACAAGGATCTCTCAAAATTACTTCACTAGTAATTCACCATAGCCTAAAAGAGTTAAGTTCCCACACTTACCAGTATCCAAGTGGGTGAAACTTTCGTGAATTGCTAAAATCATTCCATTATATATTCCATTATTACATTCTGTACCATAGCCCAGTAACTGAGGCCTATAAAAGTGATTTCTTGTCTCAAAGGGACTGGTCCCCCAACACTGACGTGTAGTGTTCACATCAGGGCTTCAGTATTTAAAATGTATGAGTATTTAAACTGCAAGACAAACAAGGCCACTTTGTTGTAGCTACCCTAATGATAATGGCTTGTCATTGTTTACTTCAAATGTGTGTAGCCTATACTTCGTGTCTTTCAAATTAAGAAGGTATGAATTGTGCCCTAAGATGACCACAACCTATGCCTTGTTAAATTAAAATCACTACTATGACTGTTGGGCTCACTCTGTTTTACTTGAGAACTGGTATCAGTGCAGCATGAAGTGAGGAGCAGCTGAAGGCTTAGCGAGGGGACACATTAAGGCACGTACAATTCAACTGGATTTCCTCATTAGCTAGGTCACAGAAGGTACATCACATCATAAGGAGTCAGAGAATGAATCCCAAGCTGTGTTTAATGGCAGCTTCTCTACCAAACCTATTTTGCCCTCTGCACAGCTGAAAAGCATCTGGTAAGCAGTGAGAAAGGTAGCTTTAAGCAACTTAAGTCCATTCCTCTGATCCTGGGCCAGCTGGGGACTGTTTAGCCCTCTGTATAATTCAAAGAAGCCTAAGGCTGTGCTTTCTGCCCTGTGCTGACATGTCTTCTTCAGAGAAGGTGGGGAGAGCAGGTGGTAGGGAGTAGGCATAGCCCTGCTTGGATTCTCCTCTGTCTGGAACAGCAGAGCTGCAGGGCAGCTCTCTGCCTGCTTTTGTGTTGTTGAGGCAAATGTTACACGAAGTGTTGAGTCTGCTCTGCATGGAGCAATCAGTTAACTTCAGAGGTCTATTTATTTATCTTAGCATAAAACACTCTTTAGGGCTTCTGATCCAGATGGGTCATGAGTCACCAAATGCTTTATTTATGCCAGTATCATACCAGGTTGCTGCCCTGGGCTTGTTTCTGATCTTAGGCACTTTAAGTGGAGTTTCGATAGCTGGGCAGCTTTCAAAATCATCAACTCAGACAAAAGAAGAAAATAACGAAGGCACAGCACACTCATTCTGCATAATTGTCTGACATCTGTAGCAGTTAATAGCTGGAGATGAGAAGCAACTAAAGCTCTGTTTTATGACTGTACAGAGATCAGCAGCATTACAAAGCAGAGTCTGTTTCACGTAATGGCCAAGGAACAGGCACAAATTGATTTTCATTTGCACTGTAAACAATTTTGCACTGCTATCCATAGCTCTTGTAAGACAAGGATTTGGGCTCAGCCCAAGATGCTTTCAACTTTTCTGTCTCCAACTACATAGGTTTAAAGTGCAAAGAATGACTAACCCATCAAAAGGAGTTTGCTTTAGTCTCTGACCAGAGACTCAACTCTGACCAACCAAAGTAACATAGTTTATTTATAAATAAATTTTTTTGGAGAAGTTCATCAACATCTTAGTCAAGCAGAAAAGGCTTACAATGTGTTAACAGGCCCTTGCAGGAAGGGAAGAACTAAGACAGTTGATCTTTCCCCTACTACTTTTAAAACATGAGTTGCACACAGAACAAGACTGTGTGCTTTTAACTTAGACTGAACTTTACTTCCATTAGCATTGTAAAGTCAGTCATGCTACAGGTCCTGAAATGAAGTAGTCTTAGCCATTGAAATCAATGGGAGTCTGTTCATGTATACAAGTAGAATTGAGGTTGAAGGAGAATCAGGCACCATATGTCTGATCTATTATTCTCCCTCTCTAAATATAGCTCATGCTATTGCTCAGAAGCTATGTGATGGGCTCACGCAAGCTGGGCAACCTTCCAATCTGATGTCAACACATGGGACATCCTGCCTGCCACAGTGGGAGCCTCATCCAGCCAGCTGGCCCTGCCATTCCCATGCATGTGTATCCTCCTGGAAGTGGGGGCCAGCTTTTGCTACCATACTTAGGATCTCTCCTCATGGTTTTGCTTTCCCTTCCTGAAACCAGAATACACTGAGGGACTTTGGAAACTTACTGGAAACCACTGGAATTGCTGTGAACAAAGGTGGCCTATTAGCTTCCCCCAGCACAGATGTCAGGGCAAGTTCATTATAAACTCCCTATCTCCCTCATAGAAATTCCTGTCAGGAAGAGAGGTTGGAAAGGGGCCCAAGCAGCTCACTCTTCCAAAGACTTCACAGATTGGCAGCCCCAAGTGCTCACTACTTATAAATTAAGCCTATGAAACCATGCAGTTACTAAAAATAACCTATCTGGGTGTCTTTCTATTTGTTTTTCATTTTGAGGGACATGACAGTTATGTGTCACATTATAATTTTTTGGCTAAACAGTCTTTTTTTCAAGAGAACATTATATGAGTTCCTTGCATAGTAACTTGACTCCAGAAGCTGGGATTCTGGAGAACAAAACTACTCCAGTTAGGATTCTCGTGCAGCTGTGAAAATTGATTACCATAGTCATGACTAGTGTCTCAGTACAGTCTCCCCTCATCAGGCAATCGACTTGTACTGATTTTGCTAACCAGAAGAAGAGTAATAGAAAGCAATAGGCTGACCTTCGTTAGCTAAAGGCTTGCATGTATGAAAGTAGGAGACATACTTAAATCACCACTAGATAGCTCAATTTTTAACAGAAGCTACTCTTCAACCCAAAGAGAAGCCTACAATATAAGATTCAAAAAGCCATCTGGAGAAGCGTCTTGTGGAGACCGTCTGACATGACGCACAATCTTGTGTATACAGTATGTGTATCTGGTCTTAAATAAAATGGTTTATTAACATTACTTTTTCAAATTTAGATTTTTTTTCTTTTTTTATTTCTGGCAGTATTCTTAAAATATATATTTTAAAACAAGGCAACCAACTAAGTCAGAAACTTTTGTGTTTGACAAAGTGTAAATAGATCCTAAAGATGAAATCCTTGATTCTGCATTTATCCTCAGTCTCCTGTATCTAGATATCCTGTATTTATCATATATGCCTTTTGCATACTGGAACAGGATCTTTTGTTGTGCATCTTATTAACAGTCAGAGAGCAAGAGAATTTAGAGAATTAATTGTCTACTGCTAGTTTAGGTACGTTTAGAGTAGGAGGAATTTTCCTACCATGAACTTCAATTCAGTAAGAATTGTTGCCTTATGTCGTTTCAGTTGAGAAAACCCAATGAACAAACACAGGCTTTAGCAACCTCTAGTGTTTCAAATGTAGTGCTGGGATCTCAGTTTGCTCCTGAGGGATATTGTGGCTGTGGGGAATCCTTGTAGGCAATCATACTAGCCACCAAAAAAAAAAGCAGAAAAGTGAGAATAGAATAGGAAAATTGTGGGGAAGATGCTCTTGCATTGTAGAGAAAGTTGTGTAATCTATACAGAAGCAAAAAAATGGAAGAAACTAGAAGTGGCATTATGTTTTCAAATGTGAAGAGTTTCAAAATCAACCCATTATTTACATATGCATGGTGAAAAATCAGTATATTTTCAGAATAAATGTGTTAAAAATAGGTCTTAACAGTTCTTCTCACTGCATCATGGCTAAGGAAAACAGAGAAAAAATGTGGGTAAGGTGTGGGGTCTTTACTAAGAGAGAGTTAGTGGCCCAGGAGAAAAAAACAACAACAAAAAACCAACAGAAAAAAACAGTAGAAATGAATGTACATGCTTGCCACTTTCCTCCAGGGGTTTACTGATGAGAAGAAACTGTCAATATTGCAGATGTCCTTAGGGATAATGGGTTTTGGTCAGCAATCAGGCCTCTGACAGAGTACCACAAAGCAAATAACAATTGAGAAAGAACTAAATGGTAGACTCTACTTTGCTGCATCATCAATACAATACATGCAGTATATTGACTGATTTAAATGTGTATACACCATCAGTAGTGAGAGCTCAGTACCGGAGGATTTAAGGGTGCTCTACTCTGATACTCTTATTTGCTCCAAGACTACCTTCTATTAAATGAGCGCTAATGCTTTGCCATGCAGCAGTGTTGCCATCCTCTTGCATTTTCGTAGGCACAATAAAGGGTAGGAATGGTTTTTATGCAGAGTACAAGTCGGCTTTCAGAGTTTTTCATTCTCACTTTTGTGCCTGCCAGCATTTTTCTTCTTTTTTTTTCCCCACTGCTTTCCTATCATGCCTTTTTTTTTCACACAGCCTGTGCATTAATCACTATCATTGTACACAAGAGGTCTGAGAGAGTACAAGTGGATCACTCACGGCGAGCACAGCCAGTCTTACCTGAGCGCTTCATCTGCAAGTGTCTTGATATCCTTGTAAGTTAAAAGCAGCATTCACCCTGTTACAGCTTGAAGAGTTAGAGCTGACAATAACCACTATGCAGGATGTACACACCCAATCAATCAATCCCTCAGCTTGTTGACAAAAATGCTAGGTATGGTAATTTACTGTTTAAATATTGTGAAATCGGCTGGTGGTTTCAGCAACTCCTAGTCAGCAGGTCTTGTATCACACACATGAACAAAATGTCACAATTGCTTCTAATTGGCAACCTTGTTGACAATCTCAACAAAGGCTCTGAGAAACATGGGCAGAGAAGTTTGACTGTTCTCTTATCCCAAGAATGCAATATGTTGGTAGAGACACGGGGAAAGCTGTCGGGGCTGTCATCCATGCCAGGCTTCACCTGTGCTTAAAAATCTTCAACCTCCAAAACGATTAGTGGGTCTAGAATCAGTGAGAGAAGAAGGAGAAGAGAGGACAAAAAAAAGGTTTGAATGAGTTATTGTGTACATAAATCTTATGTGTAAAGTTCATTCATATACTTGAGTATTGCTTGTTTTTAGCAAAACACGTATGCAGTGTGAATGAAATTTTTATGCTTGAGCGCTGAGCTGGAACAGCCTATATATATATTATACAGCTACACAGTCACTAAGTCTTTAGGGGCAATGAGTACTGAACGCTTCTAGAAATCAAGCTATTTATTTGACCACATGTGAAACTATAAGGCAGCAATGACAGCATACCAGGTTTGGCAGCTAACCACATCATTAGATTCAAGCGGGAATCCAAGATCTGCTTCAAAGGCCATTAAGCCTTTGAGTTTTGGATCAGACCTCAGTTAGTCCCAGGGAATCTAACCTGATATAGCACCTTCTTCTGCCATGCTCAGCATTCAAATTAAACTAGCTTAAACTTGCTTGGGCTTGGTAAGAATCCCTAAGCCTTGCATCCACTCACTGATATGGATCTTGCATCTACTTACACATTGCCTCTCAATTTGGCCATTGAGTCAAAAGTAGATACTATCTGCTTTACTCTCCTTCCTTCTGGGATACAGAAAAGACTCTAACAGAAAAGCAACATAAGGGAGCATTTAAGTTAAGCTAGTGGGTAACTCAGAGAACCAAAGCAGACAAACTTGTCCTTCTGGAAAGTGCAGCCTTTTTTTTTTTTTTTTTTTTTTTAGCGTAACACCTTCTAGCGTCTCGTCAGATTGAAAGTGGGGAAGACAGGTGATAATTTCTGAATAGCTTAGGAAATGTCTGGTGATGCTATCAATAAGTTTTCATGGCTGGGATATAGCAAGACTGAAATGATCACATAAATTCTGCACATTTTGTATAACATGCTGAAATAGTTTTCATTTCCTGACAGCATGAAGAACGGAAGGAAGGTGGGGGGAAAGGAGAGAAGGGAGTGCTGACTCAGGTCTGTTTTCTCCAGCAATAGAACATGACTCCCTAAAGACTTACTTTAATATGCTCCCGTGGCACAGAAGGTTCATTGTTTATTTTTCCATTTGCATGTGGATTACCCTAGAAGAAAAATATTAATGAATGAAAGCACAGAATCATAGCTAGGGAACTCTAAAGGATTTCTAATTTCTTTTCAAAATGCACAGCAACATGTCGAGCTATTTATTCATACAAGTTGTCTATCATTTTATTATATTGTTATGTGCTCTGAAGTGAGGAGATAAATAGTGGCAGAGAGAAAAGTAAACTCATAATTTTATTTCTGAACAGGCTGTGGATCAAGTGTGATATTTAGACTTGTCTTGACCTTAATAAATTCTCTCTCTGAGAACTGTGTGAAGTCATCTAGCCTCATCCTTCTTCGAAATCTGTATTCCAGAGACTGAAAGATTGGTGAAATCAGTGGCTTTGTGGTATCTTAACCACTTTAAGCAAAAATATCACTTTTTTTTTTTGTTTATTTCAACATTTAGGCTTATTGTTAAAATTAGAGAACTTTGATTTAAAACAAATGGCTGTCCTCTATGATGGATTATACCTTCTTTTTACTGTTCCTGTAAGTCTAACAGTGCTGGCATGAAGGTCAAAGACAAAGTTCAAATGGTAAGTTACAGTTACAAGACTGGAGTCCGGTTCTTAAAAATTAGAAGCAAAAAAACCCACAAAACCCAACCCCCCTCAAAACGCAAAATACAAGATGACTTAGAAGATGCAGACCACTACCATGAAGTTACCTGAGAGTACCTGGCAACTATTTTTCTTGATTTAAAGGCAAGTGCTTAGGGATAGGATAATAATTTGTTACAGTAAAGGAGTCTCACAGAATATCTCCTTCTTCTCTTATATACGGTACTGACTTTCACATAATGGATTGATGGGAGAGGTCTACTTCAAAATCAACGGCAAGACAGGACCTGTCATCTCTGTAGGCAAGAACATCAGTCTCTTTATATCCAGACTCAGACTCTGGTTCTGACTGGTAGACAAGATGTTCTCAAAGAAAGAAATTGAAATATTATTACAAGTAAGCAGTGCTACACATTAAGAATGTATAACCTGTTGAATCAAATGGTCTTTATTTTTCCACTACTTCCACAGCATGAATGGCTTTGCTAGTGGATATTATCAAATGAATATAACTTGAATGGATATTATGACTGTAATGAAATTAATATTATCAGTGTGGACTATTATTAGCGTGCCCTTAAATAAGGAGATCCATAGCTATCATTCAAAATGCATAACTAAATGGTTACTAAATTAGGGCCAAATTGTAATACTCCAGATTATACTGAACAGTAATGAATCTCAAGGTAGTCTTGTTGAAATTAGATGATTTAGTAAGAGAAATGTGACTAAAGATCTGAGTGTCATTAAGCCTCAGTGCAATTACGGACAACAGAACACAGAACTCCCACTATCAGATGCCTTAAGATTGATTTTTATTTTTGTTTTGTTTCCCACAAACAGCCACAAACAGCGTTGTATCATTTGTCTTTGCACCATCTGTATTTCCTGTTTTGAACTCTCTGTCTATACAGTATTATTTCTTCTACAGGAACAGCTAAACAAAACAGTGCATGCGTCACTGCTATTTGGGTTCATTGCTGCTGAGGATATTTGAAACCTGACTAAGTCTGTGTGCATGTGAGTGCATGTGATGGAGAAAGAAGGATGCCATGAAGATCTGGAAAATTTCCACATCATTTTCAGTGACAGAATTTGATGACTGTGTACACAAAGGCTCCTGTTTCATTAACATTAGTATTACAACGGCATCTTTTTAACTATTACAATAATGGTTCAGACTGAAAAGCTATAGTGCATTTTCTTGGTCCTACACAATTCAGGAGCACGTACAGGGTCCTGAACAGCAGGGCCCTGAAGACAGAAATTTAATGGTAATTCAGAGCATCTAGACCGACACAGAAAACCTTGGCCTTCAAGATGTGAGTAATGTGCTTAATAAAAGCACATCATACACAATGCCGATTTACAGAAATACAGAGCAAAAGAACAAATGATTTTTAAGTTATGGTGCAAAATGAGTGATATGCCTCATCCTTCTTAGCTGTGAAGAGTTAACCTTTCTTAACACAGCTGTCACTGGCAAGTTTGCGATTATAGATAAATATCCTCCTTACTCTTTTTACTTCCAAAATAATAATGATAACTTGTTGGTGTGAGATTTAAATATTCATCTAAGGGAACAGAAGATGGTAAAGATAATTTCTGCTTTTAGCACAATGTTGCAAAGCACATTCTCCGTGGCACGTTATAGAAGAAACACAGTAGTCAGTCAAAAAGCAGTAGTCACCATGATCATAGTTATGTCAAACCCTTCTATACCTACACTAGTTGAAGAATCAAAGGGAGAAGCTGCTGTCCAACAGAACAGCCTTGTACAGATTGCAGTGTGCCTCAAGAAATTTCCATAAAAGAAATAAAATGTGAGAAGATGTGGGGTCAAATTAACCCCTGTGCAATGTCATTTGTATAAAACTCAAGGAACCACAACACATTGAGATGGCTTTGAAGATTGACATATTAAAAACTCTCCAGATATTCACTTTTAATATCTGCTTTGGGATTTGGGGCATTTAGGGTTTTACTTGTCCATATTTTAATTTGTTGTCCCTAAAGAATATTTACAAATTACAAAACCAGAACCCCTGAGTATTACGTAAGAGACAGATCTGGGATATGGAAATTCTAAAAAACATGAACATGCTAGGATCTTAAATGTTGAATCTGACAGCTGATTGATTTCGCTGTTAATTAATATAACGGTTCTGGCTGGGATGGTGTCAATTTTCTTCATAACAGCCCATACACTGTGGTTTGGCTTTGTGTCTAAACCAATGTTGGTAACATACCAGTGTTCTGGCTATTGCTGAGCAGTGATGGACAGCATCAAGGTTTTGTTTTTTCCTGTTCCATGCTATATAATGTTGAATGGGTGGATCCTTAGCTGCTGGCTGGGCTCAACCCACCACAATGAGCTAACAGGATTTCATACTGAACTTAATTTCGGAAAACAACAAGTGCCTTATAAAAGACCTGGTGGTAGGAGATAAAGCTGGATTGAAGCAATTGAATCAGAACCACGTTGGATTATATGATGTATAAAACCAGATTTTCAGTTTTATAGGAAGAAATTTTGAGAAACTGGGTACAAATTGGTGAGACTGACTAGGAAGATCACCTTACAGATTTTAATGCCACTGCTATCCAGAACCAGGCTTTCAAGCAGGGAGTAAAAAATTGCTAGGAATGGGCTACAGACCCACTAAAATGAATAAATATATCAGACAGGGTGTCAAAAAGACAAGCAGAATTGGAGCACAAAAAGAGTCTGATAAGCTAAGAGTGCTCTGTCTTGAACGTTAGAAAAAAAAAGAAATGCATTTAGTTAAAATGCTAATTAAGCTTTACCTTGGAAGGAAAACAAAAGCAAATGCTAATGATGTCTTCACCAGCTATATACAAGAGAAATGAGGAAAGAAAGACAAGCTGAGAAGAGAAAGATGAATAAAGATTAATAAGGGAATGTCCTATATGCTAAATTAATATTTTGGTTTCCAGTAGAAATGAAGATTATAAGGGTAATGTTAGGGTACCTAATCAGGAATGACAGTAGGAATGGTAATTTCATTACCATACCCAAAGCCAAAGCAGAGTTTGGGCTGCCGACTGTGGTGAAATGAAGAAAGAAAGAGAGGGAGGGAAAAAGGGATCTATTAAAACACTAAAAGAAGCCCACATGAAACCACAAGTTCAGTAGCAGACATTTTTAATGACTCCATCAGTTTGGGAATGTGTGGTGTGAAGATGAGAGAAACTGCCCTCTGACTGCAGATAGCATATATAATTACAGAAAGTTTTGGGGGAAGGAATGGGCAACATGATCTAGTTGGCTGTATTCCCATCAGTTTAGTCACCCCTTAGCACAGATCTTTAAAGTCAAGGACAATGAGCTGTGGAGGCAAATGGAAAGAGGGCTAAACTGTAATGTGGTTTTCTATATCAGGGTGCATACTAGGTTAGTCTGACACAATTTATGTTTGACAAGATAACCTTCTTGTAAGATAAGAGTAAATTTCATGGTTCTAAGAGTGCAGATTATGGTAAATCATTTGGTACTTTACCACACAGGAAATTATTGTTTAAGGAGTTCAAGAAGGGTATTAATATAGCAACTGTAAGATAGGTAAGGCAAAAACTAAACACAAGGCTAAATAGAGCACAGATTGAAAAGGAAGTCCCTATGATGAAATTATCACCAGTGGCATTGCATACCCATCGGTCTTAGGACTGATTCTGCAGAGTGTTGCCATTAGGGAGAGATCAAGGTGTGTGCTCATGAGATTCTAGCTGACTGTCAAATGAAGATACTGCTGAGGACTAATATACTACACAGAAACTATGACCTCTAAGACAGAGCAGCAGCAATGGGTTTGCATAGTACAAACCACACAGGCATCCTCTGTAACTGCTGCCAAAAGCATTTTCTGAAAATTGGATGTTTATCAGCTGGAGTGAGAGAGAAGCATATGAAACAGGATAAAATAGTCAACCAAAGGATGACAGGGAGCTTGCCAGTGTGACACGGCTACAGCCAGAGAAAAAAAGAGAGAAAAAAAAGGAAGAGAAAAAACCAAGTTCATACTCTATCATTTTCACTGAATGCAAGGAAGCGCTGCTGCCTTCTACATTTTACAAGGCATTGGTACAAGCTAGGGTAGAATATATTACATAGTTCTAGTCATTTGTATTCGCAGAAATGTATTTTAAACTGACATGGAGACAGAAAAGGGCCTTGAATGATACTGATAATGGAAAATCCATTTTATGGAGGGACGACAAACCTGGCAAAGAGCTATTTCAAGCAAATAGATAGATAGATAGATAGATAGATAGATAGATAGATAGATAGATAGATGAGTAAAAGTTTGAATACTTATCTAAGTTTCAAATCACAACTGCTGTGAATTTCTGTTTCAAACAACAGGGATAAGAAAAGAAGAACCATATTTGATCCTATAGTAGGATAGACTATAGATAGACTACGGAAACTTATTAAAGGGCTCTGTGTGACAGTAAATGATGAATTTTGACATAGAAATTGGGTCAATCAAGTTACTATCTTCCTAGAAAGTTTGTGATAGACAAAAGCAAAATGGCTTTATTTTTGATGAGGAGACACACACCATCTTTTTGCAATGTTATCACTACGTTACTAATACCTCTACTGCTTCAGGGAACTTGGGCACTCTGCCAGGATCATACCGTTAAACTGCATCTGGACCCATACTGGCTCATATTCAGTCAATGTCAATACTTCTCTAATGTACTTTTGAACTTCAAGATCTGGGTCTAGGACAGACAGAGAGAACTTGGGTACATCCATACCACCCCTGGGAGGGACACACTGTCCGTGGGACATGCAGGAAAGGCAGAAGGGATCAACTTGAGCTATGATGTCAATGCACATAACTGAATTTTTGTTTAACCACGATATAGACACACTAACTTGGAAAGTGCCTTAATCAGAGGTGATTCAATTCAGCACTAGATTCGAAAGCACTTCCACCATATCACTTTCATACCCTTTGCTGTTTAGCTTTGCTTTCCTGAGCACCTTTGCATTCTGGGTATGACAATCCTTCCTTGGGCCTCCAGGAACATTTCTATCAACATCTGAAAGACGTGCAGCTTTCTTCCCACCCTGTGTCCGCTGTGTTCTGACAGGTCTTAGATCTCCCCCAGATCCATCTTTCAGCAGAGGGAGAACCAGGCATATTTTTCCTGCTTTTCATCCTACCTTTGCATATGAGACATGTTGCAGGGAGTCCTTCTGTGGATGCTGCAGTGGAAACAGTAAGTCACTGAAGACTTTTCTATCACAACCTCTTGATAAGCATTATAACTTGGCTGCCTTTTGATTTACCTTTTTGCTATCCACTCTCCACGTTCAGTGGATGCTTATCCAAATTGCATAGTTTAAATGTTTAAAACTCAGGAGTCAAGCTCTTCAGACACATTATGGGATTAAGGACAAGCTGAAAAGCAAAAGTGCTTGGAGTTGTTTGCCTTTAGCTTCAGAGCCTCCAGAACACCTTCAGGACACAGCACCAAGCCATGAAAGCTAGAGCTGTATTTCTACCTTTTTAATAAAAAGAGAGGCTTGTTTAATCACTTGTCCAGAGGAATGGACACTTTCAAATATGACAGCAAGTACTGTGAGATTTATGGAACAAACTGAAAAAGCTGGTGCTGCCAACTTAATCATTCTGACATTTTTAGACTGGAGAGCAAATGTAGAAAGCAGAAGCAGCTCAATCCTTGGACCCTACAGTGTAACAGGCAAAGAAGTAAATGCATCTTTCCTAAAGAGACAGCCTCTAGGAGAGCAGTGCAAAGCCACCTCCATGCCCTTTCCCCATCTTGGCAGCCAAATGAAGGCTACACAGGGAAGCAGGGGGCAGGGGAGCTGGTTTTGACTTTGCACACTAAAGTTATTCTGCTCATCTGTGATTTCAACTACTGCTTCTGTGGGCTGGCATGGATATGCACAAGTTGTCTACACTTCCCTTTGATGGCAACCTCTTGTTAAGGAAAGTTAAAGAGGGGACATTGACATTTCACAGAATCAGGGAATAGTCAGAGTTGGAAGGGACCTCTAGAGATCATCCAGTCCAACTCCCCTGCCAAAGCAGGGTTGCCCAGAGCACATTACCCAGGACTGCATCAAGGAGGGTCTTGAAGATCTCCAGAGAAGGGGACTCCACACCCTCCCTGGGCAGCCTCTTCCAGGGCTCTGCCACCCTCACCTGAAAGAAGTTTTTCCTCAGATTTGAGTGGAACTTCCCATGTTCCAGTCTGTGCCCATTGCCCCTCGTCCTATTGCTGGAAACCACTGAAAAAAGTCTGGCTCCATCCTCCTTCAACCCACCCTTTAGATACTTGTAAACATAGATAAGGTCTCCCCTCAGCCTTCTCTTCTCCAGGCTAAAGAGCCCCAGCTCTCTCAGCCTTTCCTCATCAGGGAGGTGCTCCAATACCTTAATCATTTTAGTTGCCCTACACTGGACTCTCTCTAGTAGTTCCCTGTCCCTCTTGAACGGGGAAGCCCGGAACAGGACGCAGTATTCCAGTTGTTTATCCTCCTCTGTGTAGGAAAAGCTTTTTATTTTTTCACTAATGGAAATTCATTCCTCTTTCAAAGTATTTATGGTGCTATAAGTACATTGGGAATATTATTCTACTATAAATTAGACTTTTCTCAGCTTAACTTTTAACCTGGTCTCTGAACTAGGTTCCCCACGACACAAACGTTGTAACATTGTCCAAACCACTTTTCTGAATTTCTTAACATTTGCGATCACTTGTACATTTCCACAGAGAACTGAAGCAGATTTTCTTTTAAAACTGTAAAATCAATAAATAGAGTATTCTATTTGTTTGTGATCAGTGGAACTGATGCTGAGTTAGCAATGTGGTATCAGTTGACTACGGAGCTACAAATTAGAGACCTTCTTTCTGTTAAAACACATTTTACATTCAAATATTTCTATTGCCTACTGAATATGCTTGAAGAAGATATATGAAATGTACCAACAACAAATTAGTGTAAAACTATATTAACATGAATGATCTTTACCTACACGACTATGGCATCTCAACCCCATTTTGTATATACCATCACTGAGGATCAAGTGCATAGCTTGTCACCAGGTCCTTTCATTCTTCTTTGTAAACTGGCCTACCAGTTGGCAATGCGTATTCTGATTTGGCTATATCTGCCAGTAACTGGATAAAGGCCAGTCTCACACAAGTCACCTCAGTATTCATTTTGGGTAATAACTTCTGATTTGAGGAAGTCAAAATTAGGTAGTAGTTAAAGGTTACCATATCAGGTCAGTTGCTCAGATGTACACATTCTTTTAAACTGGAATTTTTTAGAATGAATTGTGTCTATAGGATGTCATCTTAAAAGCCCATTTGCTGTGAAAAACAAAGAGACTCTCGTCTCTGAAGTTAAATCCAGGATAACAGATTAAATACTTTGCTTAATGTTTTTATCAGCTAGCAAAAAGAGGGTATGCCTATTTAGCTACATTCATCTGTCCAACAAATTCCCTCAAATAATTTTTGCAACAAATGCAAAGTGGTAGCAATGGATATTTTCAACCCAACTTGAAAGTAGGGCAGCTCTCAAAAAAAAATAAATTACACGTTTTGGTGTCTGCAATGAAAAAACGTGAAATTCAGCCATGACACGGTATTTGACAGTAGCTGTTAATCAGCACAAATGAACAATATGGCCTTTCCAGCCAATCAATGCGAATGATTTAAGATTAGCTAAAGAATGAGAGATGACTCTTAAAACATATGAAAACACTGGCATTATTGCTATGCTTACAGGAAGAATAGAGTTTTAGTGAACAAAAATACCAACTGTGATGAAAAAGGATAATTGGTTTAGCTGATCATAGAGCAAGTTCTTCAGTTTTGCTAATACAAATGGTCTAAATTCTATTGTGCAGGGCGTTTTTTTCTAAAAAAAAAAAGTCTCTGTGCAGAACAATTTTTCAGTGATCATATTATTTGACTGGTTTCAGTTTTCTTGAGAATCAATATGGCTGTAAAATTGATCTTGGCAAGATCACTAATATATTTTTAACTATTTCGCCGAGTTACCTTGACACTATATTCCATTAACTTGCTGGACTTACTTCCATTACAGTTTTATCCAGGAAAGGTACAGAAATACAGTTTCATACCATTTAGGTATCCTGTAAATATCTATCCTTCACTCAGTGTCATTCTCAGATTTTAACGGTTAATTTTTCAGAATTAGGAGCAAGGGTTAATTAAAACAAATTTATAATGCCAAAACTGAAACATGCAGAGGCAAAAGCACTATCAAGATTCAGAAATGTAGATCTTCAGCTTCAGCAAATAAACAATCAGGAATTTAAAAATAAGATTTTATAAAGCTGTAATGCTAATTCATACTAAATGTCTAGTAAGCTGTTTTCTTTCCCTTGGAAAACAAAGACAGTGTTGTAAGCACCTATGACTAATAAGGTTCATTTACGTACCTTTCTAAGTTTTTGACTATTAAATTGCAAAGGATTTGTTAGAACAGGGAAAAGACTGTATAACGTATTGCTCCACAGGTTAAGATGGGAGGGATTTAAAGCTTGCCATCCAATCCCTCTGGGTAGAGAAAGAGCCACTGTTACTCACCAACCATTGACCAACAGGTTTAGCATTGTCTAGACGGGGATCAGCTAGAATCTCACCAGCACATGGGAAGCTGGGCAACAAAGCAGAAGGTCCAGGTCCATATTTGCAGAAGATTACCAAAGAAAGCATGGGATATTTAAAAGAGATCAGAGGAAAAAACTAAGTAGACACTGCTGGACACTCCCATTTTTTACTCTACCCACCAAAAAGGCTGCATATGTTCAACTGTCCATTTTCAATACAATGAACATTTTGTTTATTTGTGAGAAGATAAAGAAATTCTTATTCTAGACCCCCTAGTTTGACTCTAAATGTTCCCTAAATTCACAGCCAATAAACATATTTTTTAAAATCCTCCGTATGTTTAAGTGTAGTTTACATTATCATTTCTAAAATATATTACAACATGCTATTTGCTTTATTTTGAAATTTCAAGACTTTTCTGTGGCTTTTCCACACCCTAGAAATTTCACCTATAAATGATAGGAAAAAAAGGCAAATCTCCTGTTTTCCTGTTCAGTGTTCCAAAGAAAACAATTGGGAAGAAAGTTGCCAATTACTAATGTAAACTTCAACACCAGCTCATCCCAATTATCTCAGCTGGTAGACCTGTTTCTAAAAATGGCAAACACTTGCCAACTGAAAGTACATTTTGACTAAAATGTTCTAACTTGAGTAGATTAAGGTTAGGTGCCCAGGGAAAGCATATAAATCTAAAGATAAACATATTAACTTATTTAAATTCCATTAAAGTCCCCATGCCCAGTTTTTCTTATTGGCTAGATCTTTGTGGCTTTCAACTTTGACTCTGAATTGATCATTGAAAGCCTTCAAAAAGGAGGAGCAAGTGTCTTTGTTTCTCTTATTTGAAGGAGCAAAGGCAATGTGCCTCTTCATTTGGGTCTTACAAAATCATAGAAACAGAGAATCATCTAGGTTGGGAAGGACCTTTAAGAAGATCGAGTCCAAACATCAATCTAACAGTACCAAACCACCACTAATCCATGTCCCTAAGCACCATGTCTACCCATTTTTTAAAATACCTCCAGGGATGGCGATTCCACCACTTCCCTGGGCAGCCTGTTCCAATGTTTGATAACCCTTTCTCTGAAGAAATTTTTCCAAATATCCATCCTTAACCTCCCCTGGCTCAACTTGAGGCCATTTCCTCTTGTCCTATTGCTTGTTACTTGGGGGAAGAGACAAACCCCCACCTCTCCACAGTCTCCTTTCAGGTAGTTGTAGAGAGTGATAAGGTCTCCCCTCAGCCATCTTTTGTCCAGACGAAACAACTCCAGTTGTCTCAGCCGCTCCTCATAACTCTTGCTCTCCAGATCCCAGCCTCACTGCCCTCCTCTAGACTTGATCCAGAATCTCAATGTCTTTCCTACAGTGAAGGGCCCAAAACCAAACACAGTATTTGAGGTGCGGCCTCACCAGTGCTGAGTATACTTTATGATATGGCACACATAAGGTCGGAGGCTGTAGTTTGGAAAGGGACCAGGAAACCCCGTATCTCAGATGAAAATGTGGAGTGATATCTCCTAAGAACACAGTTGCACACTGGTATTCAGGACTTCGTAATCCATCCAAGATGTGGCATCATCCTGCTCCAGTGGAACCTTGCTCTATCCATTGATTAAGTGCAGCTCTTAAGTGAATGTCTCGCATGTGAATATGATTAGATTAGATTAGATTAGATTAGATTAGATTAGATTAGATTAGATTAGATTTTTTTGCAAACCTTTAGATTTGGACAGTCCACTGGAAAAATTCACAAGCCACCTATCTGTACTTTTACATGCCTGAATATTTTCAAAACTCTGAACCCGAATGCCAAATTCAGTTACCTATATCACTTAAAAGCCTGGCTTTTGTATTTGTCAAGTCATTGGAGGTGGGCACCTTTAAAAATGTGACTTCTTTCTCAGGGTCTTAAATTTAAGTATCCAAGTTTGCAAATATTGTGGTCTGGTGTGTTGACATACACATTCACACGTGCTTAGGATGTAGTTATTGCGCAGTGTCATATTATGTTGCCTCCCTGACTTGTCTACAGACAAAACTTGTAATGATAACACAGATTTTTTTCTGCTGTAAGCAAACATGGCACACTGGACAGAGAATTAAAAGTACAGCACAATAAAAGTGAAAACAAATTACACTAATAGTGTTAATGTCATACCTCAGTTTTATTGGCATAATTAAAATCCCTTTAGAACACACCTGTTCCTTAAACATTTCTATTTCTCTTCTCCCCTTATTAGCGCAATTTCATGGAGAGATGTCACTCATGTTGGCTCTTAAGCAAATGATTTGTCACCTCCACTATGAAATTGAGCATGGTGAGGGACGATTGCTGTGGAACAGTCGAGGGACTGTATGGCGGAGTGGATAGCCAGCTCATTTACACTCTTTTGAAAAGTCTCACTTAAGGCTGTGGGCAGCTGTGCAGGATGCTACAGCAGTATTTGTAGATGACGTTACTTCCAATAATTTCTCCAGTTGCTTTTAAGTGGTGTTTTTGTGCAGCTTATTGATTCCCCACGCCCTGGAGGAGGAACACGTAAGTGCCTTAGTCCACTGGTGCCAAATGAGCCCAGCTAGCTCAAATAATTTGTACATTACACATCTTTGCTCTGGCTCATACTGACTAAGGTGAATTATTTCTAGTAAGTGCAGTTCCCCTGGCAGATATAAGGGTTAGTGTTTTCAGTCATAAGCAACTGGTACAGGAAGGAACTATGTTCAGAGCAGAACAGTTATTGACAGCCTAAGCCTTTACTTACTATTATCATTTACTAGTGAAAAAATGTCATTAGTTCAGAATTTAGAGAGAAAAAAGCAAATGTGCACCATATTTACTGTCATATAGTAAACACTTCCGGAGGAATTTGGGATTGTATTCATATCTCTTTTTTCTTTAAGAAATACAGCTCTGAATCTATTGTCTCTAAATATGGCAGTAGAGTTAGTGGAGTTATTGCCATATAAAAATGGTGAAAATCAGAACGTTGCTAATATAATCCCTTTTATCACTAAAAGAGTGTTTCATCTAATGCTTAAAGACCTACTAGAAAACCAAGAGCTAGCAATTTATTTAAAGACTGCTTATAGCAAGTGCCTTAGTATTATGTACCAGTTAGACTGGAAATGTCGCCAACGAAGCTGATTAAAGAGAACAGTGGTTTTTTTCTATTTTACTTGTAATCTGTAAATCCACATTCTCCTGCCAGCTACAGAGTGGATAAAAAATTAGACATTCCCTTCCCACCCTATTACATGCCTCAAAGACATCGAAATATTCCTCCTCTTTCAATAAATTTCAATTCAGCTCAATTCAATTTCAATACCTTTACATAAAGATGGCAGAATGTAGGTTGGACAAATATATACACAAGCACCTTTCAATCAGATTATCTCGGCATATTCTCCTTTAATTGTTTGGTTGCCTCCTTGAACACCTCTCTGCTTTGCATTCATCCTAGGCTGTCAGAACTAAGATGTATCAATTACTTTTCACCCGTTTACACTTTCTCCTCTGAGTTATTGTTATGAAATGAGTAAAGTAGCTTCTAAGGCTTGGTATGTATTTGTTTTGTTTTATTTAATGTTTTGAAAGCCATAAATCTCAGATATGACTCAAAGATTAATTAAATGTCTTGCCTTCAAAATTAATAAAGGTGTTTTGTTATTTACTGTTTCTGTAGTCACCAAATATTGGTCTGGTCCATTAAAGTGCTATGCTTTGCTGGATTCACTCTGACAGATGAGAATAGTTCCTTGCAGCTGGCAATCTTTAAGTTTTGATGAAAGTGTCATGCAGGGATTAAAGATACGATGGAATCAATTTACTTAGATTATATTTAACAAAAGAAACAGGTATGGTATGCAGTAAAGCATATACCTTTAATGCATAGGCCAGAAGTGTTCTGTGCAGGATGAGAGAGGAACTGGGTGAAAGCTTTGGTCCAGATGGCACTGGGATTAAGGAAGTGCAAAGGGAAGATAATGAAGAACTGTTGATCATTTGTCATAAAATAAAAGTTCAGAAGAAGAAAAAGAAATAATGCTGCTGACCATTACTAACGATGGAATATAAAAATGGTAGGATTTTGTTTTCAGAGACTATAAAGGCCAACAGGTCATGCGGAGAACACCTCTGTTTTCAAAATACATCTGTCTCTAGTGTTGACTAGGGAGTTCACAGGGGTCACACAGAATGGCTGAGGTTGGAAGGGACATGTGGAGATTACCTCATCCAAATCCCCTGCTCAAACAAGACCACCTAGAGCTGGTTGTCCAGGACCATGTCCACAAGGGAGAAGACTCCACAGCCTCTCTGGGTAACCCATGGCAGTGTTTACTCACTTTCATAGTAAATAAGTGTTTTCTGATGTTCAGAGGGAACCTACTGTGTTTCAGTTGATGCCCATTGCCTCTGGTCCTGTCCCTGGGCACCACTGAGCTTGGTTCCTGGCAGCCTGGCTCTAACCTCTTTGCACGCTCCCTTCAGGTATTTATACACATTGATAAGATTGCCCCTGAGTGTTCAGCCTCTCTTCTCCAGGCTGAGCTCCAGGCAGAGCCTCAGCTCTCTCATCCTTTCCTCAGTGGAGAGCTAGCTGCTCCAGAACCTTAATCATCTTCCTGGCTCTTTGCTGAACTCTCTCCAGTATGGAGCCCAGAAGTGGACACAGTACTCCAAGTGTGGCCTCACCAGTGTTGAGCAGAGGGGAAGGATTGCCTCCCTCAATCTGCTGGCACTACTTGGCCTAAAGCAGCCCAGGATACCATTAGACTTCTTTGCCACAAGAGTACATCACTGGCTCATGTTCAACTTGGTGTCCACCAGTTTTCTGCAAAGCTGCTTTCGAGCTGGGTGGTCCCTAGCATATACTGGTGCCTCGCCAGATGCAGGACTTCACGCTTCTCCTTGCTGAATTTCATGAGGTTCTTGTCAGCCTATTTCTCCAGCCTGTCAAGGTCCCTCTGCACGACATCACAACTCTCTGGTTTATTGTCCACTCCTCCCAGTTTTGTGTCACCAGTAAACTTGCTGAGGGTATGTTCTGCTCCATCACCCAGGCCATTAATGAAGATGTTAAGCAGTGTTACCCCAGTGTATCTCTGGGGTACACTGTTAGTTACTGACCTCCAACTGGACTTCAAGCCATTATCACTGTCCTCTGAGCCCATCCATTCAGATAGTTTTCAGCCCACCTCAGTGTCTGCTCATCCAACCTGCTCATTCAACAACTTCTCTATAAAAATCTTATGGGAGACAGTGTCAAAAGCCTTATTGAGTTCAGGTAGGAAATATCCACTGCTTTGCCATCATCTACAAGGCCAGTCATTGCAGAAGGCTATCACATTGGTCAAGCATGACTTCTCCTTGGTGAAGCCATGCTGACTACTCCTGACAACTTTCTTATCCTTCATGGGACTAGAAATGGTTCCCACGATTAGTTGCTCCATCACCTTCCCAGGGCTCAAGGTGAGACTGATTGGCCTGTAGTTCCCTGGGTCTTCTTGCTTGTCCTTCTTGAAGATATGAGTGACATTTGCTTTTTTCCAGTGCTCAGGCATCTCTCCCAGTTGCCAGTCAAAGATTATAGAAAGTGGCCTTGCAATGACAAAGCCAGATCCCTTGGTTCTTCTGGGAACATCCCATCAGGTTTCATGGACTCACATATGTCCAGTTTGATTAAGTGTTCTCTGTCCTAATCCTCTTTCACCAGGAGTATGTTCTCCTTGCTCCAGTCTTTTGCCCTGGTCTCTGTGGCCTGGTATTCCTGAAGGCCAGTCTTTCTAATAAAAATGGAGGCCAAAGCAGCATTGAATAACTCAGCCATTTCCATGTCCTGTGTAATCAGGTCCCCTGTCCCATTCGTCAACGGGTCCACATTTCCCTAGTCTTCTTTTCATCATCAATGTATTTACAGAAGCCCTTCTTGTTGCCTTTGACATCTCTGGCCAGATCCAGTCTCACTGTGGCTGCTTTGACTTTTCCTAACCATGCTTGGACAGTGTCCATGTATTCCTCCCAGGTTACCTTTTTTTTGGAGTTTGCCCAGGAGCTCCTTGTTTATCTATGCAGGCCTCCCAGCATTTGTGCTTGACTTCCTGCTTGCTTGATTGAACTATTCTTGAGCTTGGAGGAGGTGACCCATGAATACTAAGCAGCTTCCCTGGACCCCTCCTCGCTCCAAGCCCTGATTCTGCAGAACTGTACCAAGTAGATCCCTGAAGAGGTCAAAGCCTGCACTTCAGAAATCCATCGTATTGATCTTGCTTTTTGCCCTGCTTCCTCCTTTCAGGGTCTGAACTCCAACTGGAACTCCAACTCTCATGATGACTGCATCCAAAGCTCCCTTCGACCTTCACACCCCCAACAAGCCCCTCCTTTCCCGTTAGTATGTCTCCCCGTAACAGACACCCACTACAATGCCACCAGTACCAACTTGCTTTTTAATCCTTACACATAAATTCTCAGTTGGTTCATCATCCATCCCCAGGCAGAGCTCCACGCACTCCAGCTGCTTTCTCATATACAGGGAAACTGCCTCTCCTCATTTTCCTGGCCTTAGCAGCTTGTATCCCTCCATTGCAACACTTCAGTCCCAGAAGCCATCCCACCACATCTCCATGATCCCAACAAGATTACAGTCCTGCAACTGCACACAGATCTATAATTCAGTGGAATTGTTCTTCCACTGAAGAGAAAGAATCTTGTTCACATGAAAAAGATGTACATGGACTTCAAAATCATTTCCATAAATACTGGAAAAACTGTTACTTAAACATGTGCACATATTTCCATGTTGAAATATGAGGTAGAATGTGAATATTTGTAAACTATTGTCTATTAAAATATTACGATAATTGATCTAACATCTGATACATAAATACAAATATTTTTGTGTGTTTCCAGTCCTTAATATATTTTTGTTTTATTTATTAATAGAATACTATTATAAAAGTTACTTGTTATTTTTTGGATCTTGTTCAATTTCTTTCTCCACACAGTAGCACACTTTAGTGTCTAGAGTTATATTTTATTGTTGCTACTTTGTCATCAGTAGAAGCATCATGTAAACAGTTTGGGAAGACGAAGACCTACATTCTGCTTTTTCCAGGGAGAAGTATAATCAGTCAGGGAGGCAGCAACAGAAAAAAATTGGATGTGGCTAGGGACATTTTGCTCATCAAATGACAAAGAAAGCATGCCACCCATCTACAAAAAGCAGGGCCCAGGCTCCATCTCAGCATCTCAGTAGCAGTTTAGGACTTCAGTTTCATATTCTAGTGGATAGAACTATTCCATTGGTATAGTTTATATTGCACACAATGCTTTCCTAGTTAATGGTAAATAGGGCTCTGTGTGACATTCCTCACCCATGTGTGCTAATGTGTATTAAGCCCTGATATTATTAAGAAATTTGTACCCCTTACCTTCAGAACTCTTTTTCAAAGGTGGAAATTAACTAATGACACCATTTTTCCAGGTGCTATATTAATGTCATTCTCCGAAACCTGACTAGCAGCCCCAGACAAATGTCCAAAACCCACTGTACACAGTGTAATTGATCTCTTACAAGTACTTTGTTATTAGTTTTATTACTCCCATCCCCAAGGGAGAATGGCTTCATGGGATAAATGTCATGCTAGAAATATGCTGACTCTCTGGACGCGCAGGTTCCAGGCTGCACTTCAGACTCAGACCTTCAGCTTTCTGTGGTCAATTGAGTGACTATCATGCACTTCATTCTTTCCTGTGAGGGTGGTGAGGCACTGGAACAGGTTGCCCAGGGAAGTTGTGGATGCCCCATCCCTGGAAGTGTTCAAGGCCAGGCTGGATGGGATTTGAGCAACCTGGTCTACTGGGAGGTGTCCCTGCCCAGGGCAGGGGGGTTATGATTCCATGATTCATTCTGAGTCCAGGCAAGCACTAAAATATAAAGGACAGGTATTGATACATCATCTAGGATTGCTCACTCGCTCATTGACATTTACTTTCTATCAATATTAGCAGTGTCTTGAAAAACAAAACCATCTTCCAATTTGCCCACAAATGCTCAGCCTTTTTTTTTTTTTTTTTTTTTTATAATTGCTGTTCATAAATAGTTTACTGGCCATTGTTAGAAAAATAAGACATGCCTGTTTCGTCAAGCCTGAGTGTGCGTGCACCTGCAGGATGCAGTGGCCACTGGGATGCTTGCCAAAAGGCAGTGTGTGGCCTTGCTTCTCTCCATCCAAGGGCAGGTTATAAATCAAGAGTAGCTCCATTTAGAGCAAAAGGCTTCCAGCAGGGCAAAGGGAAGAATAACCAGAACCTTTTAGGCTAAAACACATGCCCTGAAAAGTCATGTGGCTTGGTGTGAAGGTTGCAGCACAGCTCAAAATCCAGCAAGATGCAGCAAAGATTTCAGGAAGAACGCCGTTCCCTTCCATGTTGGAACTGCAAAGTGGAGCAAAATTAGTTATACATGTGGCAAATCAGGAGTTGGCTGCTCTCTGCTGTATCCGACTAATTATTCATCACCTGGGAGGACTGGCCGACACTCCAGAGGGCTGTGTCACCATCCAGCGTGACCTGGACAGGCTGTAGAGCTGGGCAGAGAGGAACCTCATGAGGTTCAACAAGGGCAAGTGTAGGGTCCTGCACCTGGGGAGGAAGAACCCCAGGCACCAATAGAGGTTAGGGGTGGACCTGCTGGAAAGCACTACTGAGGAGAAGGATCTGGGGGTCCTAGTGGATAGCAAACTTTCCTCTGCACCCCACTGTCACCTCAGGGAAAGGAAGCACCCAGAGCCCGGCAATACCTCCGGTTTTTTTACCCTGGGATTCATTTTTTGAAAACTCCTATGTGGTACCAAAGTGGGAAAGGTGCACAAATCTTCTGTTGCTATATAGCTGGTTCTTGGATTTTTCATTGGGGAATGACTGGAAGAATAGCATTTTGACATGAGTAAATTAAAACAACTGCTAAAGCATGAAAATTTTCAAGTGGATCCTCATTTATTCACTCTCTTCACGTTCACATCATGTTTCTCAGTGTTACCAAAGCATTTAATTCACTGTCCTTTGTTAATCTCGATTTAAAGTTATTTTGTCAGGCACCTTGCAAACAAAAGCTTCTATTGCAAACCAGTGAAACACCCTAATGTACTCTCTACCTAATTAATGTGTAGGAAACTCGCATTAGTTAGGTTCAAATTTTGCGCACCTGGCTGCAGCTGAGTTGGAGTTGAAGGGACAGCGTGGCTCTCCTGCCACTTCATGGTATCTTCAGTGGGAAGGAGAAGGTCTTAAAAAAAAAAAGAAAAAGATGGCAAATGAATGTGCATGTATCTAAACATAGGTATAAAGATAAAGCTCAGTGCTGCACTTGTGGCTCCTGTGACGCCTGAGAGCAGGAGAATATCTTTACTGGAGTGGACCAAAGGTCTGTCTATCCAGTTTCTAAGACCGGCCATTGAATTGATTCCCAGGAAAGAGCGATAACAGGACAACCATATATGAGACATCTCCTGACTCTTCTCCTAATCTCTGGCTGGTTTTAGCTCAGGGGATTTTCTGTAGCCGATGTGGTTTGGCTATGCAGCAGCTTTCAGTAGACCTATCTTCCAAGTACTTGTCCAATCTGCCCTTGAACCCATGTAACCCTTTTGCATGCAGAAGACTCTGTGTTTATGCTATTAAAGTAAACAGAGCCAGTTCACAAGTACAAAGCCTTGTCCTGTGGTGCTCCATACCGTCCAACTGTTGGTAAGGGCTGTGGCACAAGCTCATCACCATTCCCCCCAGACAAAGCCTGGGCGGTCTGAAGCATCAGCACACAAAAGGCTCGCCGTTCCCCTCCTGTCTGGGGCAGTGAAGCAGTCGTCCACTGGGACCAGTCCTGAAAGGGTAATCCCAGCAAGGCTCTGTGGTTGTGTGATGGCCTGAAGGAGACGTACTGTGCGGTCTGGATCTTGCTACTCAGTTTTAGGGGACAGGAAAGCTTTGCACTGCAAATGTGAGTCTTGTTGTCCTAGTTAGTCTCAAGGCCAGAGAATGGTTCAGGGCATGTTTTACTTGCTAGCACTAGTAAAGCTAAGAGACTGGCATCACCTGTGGCGCCAAAAAGGTGCTGGGAAAATCCCTTGCCCTAGGAACAGGAGCAGGATATTTAGTTTTGAAAGAGCACAGGTATTACAAGCATCCCAGGAGTTTTCACTTCATGTCAGAACCCAGTTCTCTCGATTCCTTAAGGTAAATAAGATTTGTTTATGTTCTCAATAATAAGCCCTTCCTGTTAAGTAGTGAAGTGAGACATCACTGGCTGCGGTGCAAGGAAGGAGCGGGGTATCCTGTTCAGCCCTGTTGGTGCTCCTCCTTTTTGTCTTGCTTATTGCTTAGCACCTCAGCTCCCAGGGAGCCATAAGCCCCATCATCGCTTTGTGGTTTCCCAAATAACGGTGTCAGAGAAGTAAACACTCAGTTTTGCTGTTGGATTTTTTTGTTGGTTTATTGATTTATGTTAATAAAATGCGTAGGCCTACTTCATGCCTTGAGGTGCTTGAGACTGTTGGTGGAGACTCTCATCTTTACAAAACAAAGGGACCACCACAGCACCTGTGCCTGGGTGATACAGGAAGGATCCTGTAGGAGGCTGGCATCCTTGTGGCACAGGGCAAGTACAACATATGGCAGCAGCTCTGCTCTACTACACGGCCTTGTCTTTAATGTGAAATCACATCAAGAGTGAGAAAAAAACTCACTGTATGCATGCAGTGTTTGTTCAGTGTTATGATATGCCAACAGAGATGCCAGTCAGCTTCTTGCTACATAGATGTTTCTTAACTAAAATCTGAATCTTGTTGACCAGCAACTCATTCCCCGTATGGCTCCATGCTGCCATCACATAATATAGCTTTCTGTCAAAGCAAGATTCTGCAAACAGAAGTTAGGCTATGACACGGTGCTAGTGTAAGAAGACAGTATTTTTGTTTAATAGAAAAATTTCACACATCGTGGCTGACACAGTTTTGTTAAGGAGAACCCGTGGTCTGGTCACAGCCATGCTGACAGAAGGCAGCTTTTGTCAATTCAGGTTAAGTCTTTGAGAGAGATAGTGTAATTACACTAGCAAAAAGATTCTGTTCTCTGTGTTGTTGTGTTGTGGGTTTTTTTTTAATACATACATACATTTTATATATATATATATATATATATAAACTGACGGTGCAGTTTAACATTGCAGCTCCTCTGGCAGCAAAGCCTCTTTATTAAGTTCCTACCCCAGCCCCGACAGCACCCCAGTTTGCTTCCTGCCCC
>JAHREE010010269.1:1095390-1142801 GCA_033628505.1 Tringa tobata
GAGCTGATATGCATTTGTATGTGTGTATGCATGTATTCATTCACTTATCTATGTATGTCTCTCTGCTCTCTTAGATAGCTTTGTATGAACAGAATTCAGGATCCTTCTAGTACTGACTGCTTAACATAAGCTACTTGCCCCTGAAATGCCTGTCCTCCAGAGTGACTGCTACTTTCCTGCCTGCAGTTTTTCTGTCTTTAAAAAAACACAAACGGGACATGAACTGGGAGGGAATAGCTTTTAACATGTCAAGTGTTTTTAAAAAGGATTTTTAAGTAGCTAGATACAGAAAGACACTTAATGCAAGAAGAGAGTCCTTGTCTGACATAGTCTACTTCACAAAACTTCCATTAGTTTCAGAAGAATCTCATTTTCCCAAAGCAACATCATGTTTTCAGGCCTTTGGCATGTTTTCCCTTACTGTCAGGCAGCTGGCGGTATCTGAACTGGCCGGGCAATTCCTAACAACTTGCAGCCTTTTAGAAGCTGGATTTTTTCAGTTAACCCACTAAGATAAACAAAAGATAAATAAAAAAAAAACACCCTAGATTAAAAAAAAAAAAAAACCAAAACATTTTGAAGGTGTTCTTGTTTTGTTTCTTTATGATTACAGGTCAACTCTAAACGATGGCCCAGCCTTTTTTCCCTTGCTGTCTTTTGTACAATCAAACTGAGGAGACCTAAAACGCTGCCAAAGCAGACTTCGTGAACCAATGTTATGCACAAAAGGTAGACCTGCAAAAACCAGTCCCTTTAACATTTATAGAAATGTAATGAGCATATTTAAGAACAGATTATGATAATTTAGGGCGGTATCAACAGGCCATGGTTTCGTAGAGGCCATGGGACATCAATGAAGTGAAAGTAGTGTATATGTTTCTGTTTGATGTAATACTACAACTCATCTATGAATCTCCATCTCTGACCCCGACATTGCTTTAAAGAACACAAACAGATAAGAGTCTGGAGGTGAAAACCATCCATGATGTAAAGTTGTGTTTACTTAAGACTTTTGATGGTAATTTTTAGGTGTTCCAACTGTCATCCCCTAATTTGAACCACCTGTCAGAAGACACTACATGAATCCTAGGAAAGGGTTACTTTTCTACAAGACTCTTCCCATTTCTTTCTCAGTAATTCTTAGCCAATGACCTAATTTTGCATGTTAAATAAAGTTTGGGATTTTTTATTGAAAGCCACATGAAGTGACTCACAGAACATAAAGTTTTATATAAGATTGTGTACAAGTGATCTTTATCCTCTAATCACCAAAAATTCAAGTGACTTGCCAAATAATTTCCTACTGCGACTGCTTCTCTGGATATGTCTAAAAAACCCCAAAACAACCAGTGGAATATCCTCATTATATAGGTAAGAAACTAATCCTGAATTGTAAGCTTAATATCCAAAACTGCTATGTGATACACACACACAATATATTGCATCAAGCATATGAAAAGAAAGAGCTATGACAGAAACACAAAAAACCTAATCCCTTCTCTGTCATTTATCCTCTATCAAAAATGCTTTATTTCAGGTCTATGGATTATTAGGAATTTTTTATCCAAGTAATAGTGCTTAAGTTATTGATGTATAATTTTATTCAAACATGTATTGACTGTTGTCCCTTTGTAGCAATGGCATATATGCCATTTGGTATTATTTTTCCATTCTGGTTAGGTAAGCGTGACTTCTAGAATTAGATTCTGGATGCATATAATGAGGTGTTCCAAGTTTGTGTTGCACTAATATTCTCTAACTTTTCCAGATGGACTTTTGCTATTTTTTTCCTCAGCAATTAATTTTACTAGAAGGTGGAAAATATTTTAGATACACCTAAAAGTGCAGAAACTCTAGTGAGAGTAGAGAAGTGAGAGGCTGTCTCATGGCACATCTAGCTAGGGAGGGCTGTGGACTTTCTGCATCAAATCGTGGGTCATCAGGTTTAAAAAAAAGAGAGAAAAAAGTAATTTATTTCTTTGGTGGCACCTAAAGTGTTTGGACGCTGTTGTAAAACCCCTTGTTCACAATGCTGTGCATGTGTAGACCAGACAGACAATGATTTTCTAAGGACTATTGAGCTTTTCTGGCAAGACTGGTTTGAGTCCTTCAGTCATCCTACCACGGGCCAGCTGCTCCGTGCAGTGATGTCACGGGTATGATTTGCCCAGCTGGAGAAATAATCCAGAAACATTTTGAGACGAGTCGAAGCTGAAAGCATGTTGCAGAGCATGGGTTCCCGTGTGGGGAGTTAATATAAAAAAGATTCCTCCTCACCGCTTCTGCTGTAGTCAGGATTGCTCACCCCAGGTATTCTCTGGGACCAGTCACGGAAATAAAGGCTTTTCAGTGCCTACCTGAGCGAGCTGTGGCTCACTAATAGCTATGGCTATTCAGGGACTTTGAAAAATGTAAATGATCCCCTTTGTAACTAACTGGCTCCAGGCACCTAAACTAGCATCAGATGTTTAAATGTCTTTGTATTCTTCAGCCACTGTATCTCTCCAGTCCCAGAAACAGAAAAGAGCACCACCGAGTGAGGTGTCCTTTACCGCAGTCCCTGAGGGCTGTGGGCACAGATGACAGGAGCCTCGAGCCTTCAACACTGTTAAGGTTGCTTTCTGGAGTGGTTGCTGTGTTACGTTGATAAAGGAAAAGGTAAAGTCCCCAGAGATTTACTGTAAAAGCGATTTAAATATAATAGGGCTTTCAAATACATATTACAGCATCTCATATGAAGAACAGCTTGAGACAGTAACAGAAGGTTACTGCTTTAATGCCTGGGTCTGTCACATCGGTTAAATGAAACTCCCCTTTCCTCCCCAAACTGGTACACGGCTTTCACAGAACAAGCTTTTCTACAGGATGCACGTGAAACTCCCTTTCCCTCCCCAAACTAATACTTGGCTTTCCAGGAACAAGCCTTTCCACACGCAGTAGGGAGAAAAGTAAGCAGTACTGATGGAGAAAAAGTGAGGTCCAGCCCCAGACCAGGGGCATCATAGTCACAGCCAGTTGGACAACTTGGGGGAAGAGTGTCTGTGATTCAACAGACAAGAATAATTCATGTATATTGGTTTACACCTCATCAAATGCAACAGTGGGAATTCTCGTTCACAGTAGAGAGGCTGGATTTTTAAAGGAACTTACTGCTAACCCCAAAACCTGTTAAAAGAGGAGGGCACATTCCTCTGGATCATTTATAATTGCTTTTCATGTTTAGGTTATTCACTTCTGCACCAGTTCTTACAAAAATAAAGCAGTTTGTCCAGCTGCTTTTGTCAAGAAACCTGTCCCTGCCTTTTGTCCTGGGGCATTTCTGATTTCAGCAATATCATTGCTATTAATTATAATTGCTATTAATAATATTGTTGCTAGTAATACCAAGAGTACTTTTTTTCAGGTTTCAGAGCGTCTATGTTTCACCAGAGCATGAGACACAGGACTCTGGGACTTAAGTTAGTTCTAGAGAGCTTGAGGGTTGTGTGGAGAACTGAGACAAGTAAGCTGCTGCTGGGATCCAGGGTTGCCTGAGCCATTCAAACATCACCACCACTGAACTAGTGTCTGATAGTTACCAAGCTATGAAAGCCTCTGCTGCTCACTGCAGCCTTAATCTACATGTATTTCCTATTTACAGCTCCTTGCTGGGGATTCACAGTGAGGTACAGGCAAGTTCACACTGTCCAGAGGAACAAAGATGCTCAGAGGTGGCAGCCTCTTCTTGGGACACCTGAACCTTTCGGGGGGGGGCTTGCTTTTTATGGGAAGAGGTAGGAGAACAGCACGAAGACAAAGTAACTGTGAGAAACGACACCCTTGTTCAGGCAGCTCACCCCTTGTGGCACCCACTCATGGACGAATACACCTCAGCCAGCATTTTAGATAAAACTGAAGTTGCTAAGTTTACTTGTCAGCAGTTTAAGGCTCCTTGAAGGAGAGCACATTTTGCAAGTAGAGATCTGCAGGGGTTAATCCAACCTGTTATATCAAAACTACACTGGAGATAAGATTGAATGTCATACGAATACTTGCCTGACCTACTGTATAAATAATCTCTGCCATCAAACACAGAGATCACACAGAGTTACTGGATTAAAAAAAAAAAAAAATCAACATAATTAATGTATCATGAAACAAAGGAAAAAGATTAGGTTGTCAAGGTGCTTTGTAATACAGATGAAAGCAAAATGCATCTCTTTACAAATAGGAATTTGACTGGATCCAATAAATCACTGTGATTTTGCCTTCTGTAGCAACACCACATGGAAAAGAATAAAAGTTCTAGTGACCCACAGCTTGGTGATGCTGGGTTGGGTATAAAAACTAAGAAGACATAGAGAAGGTTTATTAGATGTCTCAAAAGTTTTTCTCTCATGAAATCTGATTAATTGAGCTGTTATAGAAACGCTTATATGTGTAACTATAAAAGTATGACAAATTGTTTTGTTGTTTTTGCTGTTGTTACTACAATCAGTGACTGGCTGACCACGACATGATCAACATTACAGAAGTAAATAACGGCCCCAACACCACCTTTTTTTTTAATGTTATTTTCTACATTTTAATATATTCCCCTCCTCTGATTTGATAATTTTCTCAGTATCAAAGATATCTATCTAGTGTAAATACGTTCTGCAGATTTACTAAGTATATGCCAAAAAAATCACACCTTTTAAATATTTTAAAATATCAGTTCAAGTCTTACATTCCCTTAACTCCACTGATTTTTCATTCTGAGAAACTGGAATGGCCAAATGACCTTTTAGGTGTCATGAGCCTGCTATTGTGGTTTTGTTTGCCTTATTGCCCTATTTGTTCTCCAGTGTAGTCATCACGGTCTTTTCATTTTGCCAGTCTCACGTAAGGGCTTTGCTCTGTGGTTTGTTTTCTTTAATCAATTTTTATCATTACCCAGTTATGGCGCAAAAAACTCACCTGCTAGGGAATATACTAGTCAAGGTCAGGATACACTATTGATTTGTATGCTTGCGTCATAACCTTTGTAGTATAATTTCCAGTCCTACAGACTCAGTGGACTTTTTCTCAGCTAGCCACGGGCATTCAGGATGCCAAACAGCACTTCTTCTTCCACCATCCCAGTTCCACTCCTTCCCTCTTCCCTCTAGCACAGTTACAATTGTAACACATATTCACATTAGCATATGTGTTGTAATTAAAAGTTTTTGATTGCACTTGTAAGCCTTTTGTCTACTTCTAATGGCTTCCCTCCCTTGGTGGCACAGCCTATTGCTGTTGTTGAGCTATGGTTTGTGCAGCTTTTGAGTTTTTGTGGGGGTTTTTTTTTGAAAGGAGCAACAAGTGCTAAAGCACCCATCTCCTTTGTATTAATACTCTCATGCAGCGCCAGTTGGCTTTAATTGCATGATGCAATAAATTGCTCGGTGTTTTCTTGGCTGAGAAGTATATCTATATATTTTGAGAATATATATATTATATATATGAGAATATATATATATATTTGAAACCCATTTCACCTAGGCATCTTGTAAGTGCTTTTTTGGATCCAGTTCCTCTCCCAGTAAATTTTTCAATAGTGTTGGCCATATATCTGAATTCACATCACCTTCCACACTAGAAAGTTGGATTATTCCGTTTCTAGAAAGAGAACATTTATTTTCCTATCCTAGAGATATAGGAAATTTCCCCTTTCACTGTTGGCATCTCCTCTCCAGGAGAAGATCTAAGACTCAGGAGGCCTATGGGATCTGCCAGTAGAAGAGGGTCACTGCATGCTACAAACCTGCACTGACATAAAGAGCTGAAAGCAGAAGCCAGTTAGAAGAGGACATGTAGAGTTAGGAAAGGCCAAAAGGACAACAAAAGGGATCAAAATGGCAGCAACAGTAAAAAGCAGAAAAGGTATGATTTTTTTTTTTTTTTTTCACTCCCTGGGAGTAATGAAGGATGTTTTTCCCCCTTCTTTCCATTTCTTCAATAAAAATGAATTAAAACAGAAAAAAAAACCCCACAAACACCCAAGAAATAAAATACCACAGGTGCAAGACAAGTGAGTCACCGACCTACGATGCAAGTTCAATCTTCATTTCTAATGAATGCTTAGGCGAAGTAGAACAACTTTGACAGGTACCACATAAAAGCCTGGACTCTTTAGATAAAGACCAGAGATGGTGATTTCTGCCTTGTGACCTAGGATTCTTGCTGTTAAGGTCCTATCTCAGATGACAAGGGGATTTGAAATGCAGTCTCTCACTTCCTGGAGTTTTATCCTGTGGGCTGTTGAAAGTAAAGGCAGAGAGTTCTGTCTGACTGGTGTTCGCTACGCATCACCTTCTCACACATCCTATTTTAGGATGGAGGGATGGGACTGGTGTAAAGTACCGTGAAATCATGTGCACGGGCAGAACCAGGAGCTGCCGTCAAGTTCCATGGGGCTTTGCATGCCTGCCGGGACTGACTGCATTATAAAACAAAATTTCATTGTATAGGGGTATTAGGTACCTACACAGCAGTACAAGGATTGAGTAGCAGATCTGGGGTTTTCAGGGGGGGTGGGCTATATCCTAGGTGGGGCCCTAGGATCTGTGCTTAGGTCTAGTTTTTAATAACATTTGAAAATATTACTCAAAAGCTTCAACTGCTCAAGCTTTGCCAGGTGCTGCTCAGTCAAAATTTCAGTATGTTTGCTCATTTCTTTCTAATAAGTCAGAAGCATTGGGGAGGGAGCTGTTTTAATAGGCATTGTGGACTGTAACGACAGATGGATCTAAGGGGGACTTTTGTGCTTGTATGCCTTATGGAACAAAACATGCTGGAATACAGGTCAATGACACTGCTGTGTGATTTATTACTCAAGGTTTTGTCCATAGCAGGAATGTAACTATGTTGCGATTTAGAGAAAACAAAAATCTGCTTCTATTTAAGAGTTTTCCACTTTTCCTAGTTGTCCTAAAATTGTCCGGCTATGATCAGTGAAGAAGTAACTTAGTTACCAGTTCTCTGTTATTTAAATCTGAAATATGTTAAATATGTGTGCTAAACATTTTTCTCTTCCATCTGGCCTCCTACAGAAGCACTGCAGCTGGGCAGAACACTCCCAACTCTGTCAACAGGAGTGTTACCATTGCTTCAGTGGGAACAAGGCTGAGCTCATAAATCCAGGGTGAAGACATTTCTGTCTCTTCCGTCTGTTCTTGGTAGTGTTTTTGTTCTTCTCCATCCAACATTACACTTAGTCACCATCAGCAGGTAGATTGTGTAATATCCGTTCAGAGACAAGTGTACTGAAAACAGTTCCCTAGGTCAAGGTCATAGCTTAATTCCTAAAGGAAAAATACTGCCCTAAAAGAGCACCCTCAGTGGGAAAGCTGTTCTGAATTTACGAACATGTTCAGTGCTGCTTTTGAAAACCAGGACCAGGGCAAGGCTTCAGAACCCGTTGCGACTCTGATTCACATTCATCCATGCAGGAAAAAAAAGGCTTTTTTATTTTACAAAACATGATGCCTTGGGGCTTATCTTCTCACAAGAATCTGATGTCTGTAGTCCCTAATCTTTTCTAGCCTGAGCATCTGCAATCCATACTTAAGGTCACTAATAATTAGAGGCCTATTTTTTGGAGGTGTTGGATGCTCTGGCTCCCTTTAAGTTTTTTTTGGTTTTATTTTGTTGTTTTTTTTTTTTTTTTTTTTACACTTTGGTGATAATGCAATATAAATATGCATAAAGGAAATTTGCACACGAAGACAGCTGCTAAGCAAACAGTAATTTGCCATTATTGCCACTAGAGGATGAACATTAAACATTGAAACTGCATAGTACTCGTGCCTCTCTCAAAGCCTATTAATTCAAAGTATATGTGTGTACTGTAAGAGAAAACTATCTCTATCATTAAACTTAAACATAAAACTCCCATAGACTTGGGAGTTTCTACTGGAGAAACAAAGGAAAGTGCAAACCCTGTAAACAAAGGAAATACTAGGTTTTTTTGATTTTGCCCCAGTGGATATACTTACATATATAAGGCAATACTAACACTGTAGTTTTGTATGTGTGGTTTCATGTAGTTTCATATTCCTTAACATTCTGGCTTTTAAAAATTAGAGACAAGCCTTTCTTTGGGAACATTATTCACTAGGGAATAACGTACAGTTCAGTGCTATACAGGTCTGGTTGAATTCCCTTGGTATTCTAACCTATAATTAACAATACTGTTGATGTAAAGTATCAGACATTTCAGAAAACCCCTGAAGCACCAATTAATTCTATTAATATTTTCTCCTGAAAGGCTATCAGAGCAATATTGCAACTTTTGCAAATTCACCAGGATCTAAATTTCCACAAGAGAAATGCTATAGTGTCTTGTATTTATATTTAAACATTGCAAAAAGAGGAAATAGAAGCGGTTTCCAAAATCCTGAGAGTCTTTAGTTTTGTCCACCTGTCTGCCTGATACAGATTCAGGACTTGCAAAGACCAAATCAAAGTCAATTCTGTGTTGCCACTCTGGGCAATTGAGGAAAGTCTCTGGGATTTTATTGGCACCAACTACTTCCATGAATTTGACAGGGTGGCAGCCTTGTTTTCTAGAAAATTTTCCCAGCATTTAGTGCTCTGAATCTTAGAAAGTTTTGCATTGCACTTGGCAGAAACCCAGATATTTCATTGTGTTAATCAGCCAGATACCCTGGAGTCCTCTTGCATTTGATGTAGCTGGAAGCAGGGCCTGAGAAGGACTTTCCCAGCAACTACATCCCTGGCCTGCTAAGGGCTGAAAGTGGGTCCAATTGGCCTCTAATGACTTCTTCATTTGGCTTAACATCATGGAGGGGGTCTACAAAGGTACTTATGGGTATGGCAGCTGAGTTTTGGCAGAATATTAACATCAGGTATCACATGGGCAAGGAATCCAGCAGTGAAGAGCAGGCACAGAGGGCGTCTTACAAGGAAGGAAGCCGCTAGAGGCCAGGTTAAAGAAGACCAAGGAACTGGATGGGATCAGGGAGGAGCAAAGAGTGACTTTGAGAGGTGATTGGGAGAGATAAATGCAGAAGCAGTACCAAGGCTTTTTGAGACCGGGATGAGAAGTCCGAAGAAGAAACAAGTGGAACTGGCTATCTGAAAAGGTACAAATAAACAAGAGCCAGAAGTGGGTCATTTGGATTAAGCGTTGAGTCATGGCCAGACTAATCTGTGCTTGTCCCAGGAAGTAGAGGAGGGTTTTATGTTAACCTTGCACTTGCCTGATCTTAGTTCAGCCCGTGGTACAAATCATAGATGCTGATGAAATGCTTGCAAGCTCAAGGGGAATAACAGCACATCTGCAACCATGCCTATTTTATCTCAAAAGTAGCTTGGAATCTACATCAGCCAGAAGCTCCCTGGTTGCCAGAGGAACCTGTGGAGGCCAGACAAGCAGCCTGGGTAACACACACAAACAAATACCATAACGTTAACTAAACATCAAACCAAGCGAGCCTGTCTTGGACAGTGACCTGAGGGGCAACGTCGCACCACTGCCTGGCTACCACAGCCAGCCAGGTCTAAGGACAAGGCTGTTCTAAGAAACTCTGAAGAGTTTCACTTCAGGAATGATTAGTATAATAATCCTAATTCCTTTTAAATCCTGAGAGAGGTTGTAAAACCACAAATCCACTCTTGCATTTTTGAGCCTAGCACAGCTGCTGTTGGTTAGCCTGTCTTGTAACGTTGGCTTGGGCCATGCTTCTGCTTCTTGTTGTCTTGGACATAAGATTTCACAGGTTTCACTGTGCGAGAGGGAAACGCAAAAGGTCTGCTGGCTCCATCCTTATTTTGCAGCTTGTTTTGGACAGGACCTATGCCCTTTGGGGTAATTAGGTAGTGCCTGGAGCAGCCTGCAAAACCAGTATAGCCAGGAAAGTGCACGTGCTAGAGGCACACAAATGCAGGGGTGCCTGGGTGCACGAGGTGAACTTGTTCTGGGTCCCTGTTGCTGACACCCCATAGATCACTTAAAAATCATCACTTAAACTCTGCCTAAAGATTAAGTAACAGACAGCAGAAGGAACTAAGGTGAACATTATGCTTTTTGCATCCTTTCTTCAGTGGTGCTTTGGAAAAAGCTGTTCTGAGCTTAATTGCCATTTTGCCAGTACAGCTGTCAGGGAGACAGCCTTCTTCCTCGTCATGCAGCACTTCTAGAGAAAACACAGAAAACACATACGTCCTCAAAGCACACAGATGAGCATTAAGTTCCTCCAATGCAACAGTGAGGTGCATTTGCAGTCAGGAGCAAACTCATTTTGAGCCAAAACTTCAAAACATACCGTCATTAACTAGTGATCTCTAGAGGCTGGCCTCCCTCCTTGGTGCCTCTCACTATTTCCTCATCTCCCCAGCTCACAGCAAAAACATTCCTGATTGCATCAGCTTTGATTACTCTTTAGATGAGGAGAGTCTCCTTTGGCTAACCAGGATTGCACTCTATGTGGCCACTAGGACTTTGTCACTTATAGAATATGAGCAACCCTTGAAGATTTGAAGGCTACACAAAAGAGTATGGTCAGGAAGAGCTGTGGTAGGAAAAGAATGATTCTTACACAGTCCTCCCTCCCGTCTTTCTTCCAGGTCTTCAGCCATCATAAATGAATATTGGCTATCATGTAGAGGCACCTGACTCCTTCTAGATTTAAGAGGCAAAAAGGATCACAAGACAAACAACAAAAAGAGAATATTTTGGAAGGGAAGGGCGAGCCTGATAGGCACTATAATCACGTGTGCGATTTATTGGAACCAGCTATTGCCACAAGAAGGATATGATAGCATTAATTCCATAGGTAATTCAATCAGGCTTCTTCAATTGTCAGTTCATGTTCAGTTGCTTCCTCAATGTTTTTAAGTTGACGAAGCACCCATTCTCTTTGTTTCTTTCTCTGCCATAGAAGAGAAAATATTATTGAGACAACCTAATCCATTCAGATGTCACCTGCTTTAAAAAAAAAAAACAAAACAAAAACACAACAAAAGACCCCAAACAATATACACAAAGGGATTAAAAGGGATTATGAACACAACTGGATTTTGGTGGAAGTTTTCCATCTGTTTTAAGCTAAGAAGCCTTTACTCTCAGAGCAGGCAAGTTTTCCTGAGTTTCCAACACACCCATGAACGATATGGTACAGGGGAAAAACAAACCAGAACGGAATTTGATGGCTTCACACTGACATGACATGTTTCAGAGTCTAACTCAGCTGTGGGCTTTCCATAGGGCCTTTTGCCAATAATCAGAGTTCTAGGAAATTGAGTTCTCGTGCTCCACAGAACAGAAAAATAAAAACCTGCATAAGGTCTGTTAATCTAGGCCTTCCTCAGGAAACCCTACACTAATCAAAGAAATGCACACAAGTCCCCATTTTCAATTTCTTTTTATAAAGCACTATGATTTAGGTTAAACAAGAAGTAGATTATTTTTTCTCCAATTTTAGTTAACTTGCCAACATTAAGAAATGTCAGAATTTAATTAATTGATTTCTTCCCATTTTTAAAGTTTCTCCTAAATATATATTAAAAATAAAATATGCACTTTTGCACTAGCGTACACAACTAGTCATGTAAGTTTACAAGCTGAAGCAAGTACTCATTTGGAAGACTGCATCCCAACCAGTCTGTGATTAGGAATGATACTAAAGAGTCTAGCAGGTTATGAACCAATTAATGAATATATGTTCTCACTGGTAAAGTTGTGGAGATGTTCCCTAACTAAAATATTCCCATCTGACTAGAAAGATCTGTATATATTCAGCATTGGTAGGAAATTGTAGAGCTTAGCTTTTATAGACATTTCACAACTAAGGGAAAGCAATTACCACAAGAGCTTTGTCGGTTTTCTTCTTTCTGATTTTTGCTATCGGGAGATCTTTTATCCCTGGTATTCCAGTAATAAGCCATGAAGTCCCACTCCTGGGATTTACTGCAGCCTCTTCAGATGCTTCAGCAGGAGCTTGAGTTTCCATGTTCGGGTCAGCCTTTTCATTTGGCTCTTCATTTGATTCATCAGAGGCCAACACTGTGGAAAGCCTCCTTCTAGAAAACACAACCCGAGAGCTTTGGCTCATCTTTTTGTTTAATTCTTGTGAGTCAAACACTGCTGAAAGCCTTTTTGGGGACACATGAGGGATGTATGCTTCAACACGTACTGATGATACTTGAGGTAATGTTTTACTTATATTTGATTTTGGCACTGGAGATCCATAAACTCTCGTACTGGCATCTTGGTCCTTGATTGAGTGATTTGTCAAATCTGTAAGAGATGGCATTGTTCTTGAAAGCATTGAGTCTACTGGAGTGCTGTGTTTCACCATTCTCTTTTTCAGGGATCTTTTAGTATTCAGGAAAGAATCTTCTTCATCGGACATCTTGAGGTCAGGATCACCGCCTTAAGAAAATGAGAAGAGAAAATCATGTCATTGCTCACATAGCAAGAGATGTCATGTAAGGTGCTCAGCTGCTGCAATACCAAATCCAAGGTGTTCCTATTTTCATGTCCGCATTCTGTCTTTACATGGAATTTCTACTTCATATAGATCAGTGTTCTTCAAGGGTTTGGAAGAGCCACGTTGAAAACAAAACATTAGAAGACAGCTTATCACACATACAACACTTACTCCTGTCCCAGCACTCTGCATGTGGGGTTCCATATATGCTTTTTTTTTTTTTTTAAGATATCTCATTAACTGTAACATCATTAAGACAGTGTTTTCTCCTTCAGAGCATACAAATAATATACTTTTGGGGTTGCAGCTTCTAACACTGGGTAGGTAAATAAAAATTGTTACATGCCAGAGGGATTACCATAATGCAGCAAAAATTCAAGTGCTTTAGAGAGATGAGCAGAAAAGTTCTGGGTTCAAGCAAGCATCTTAACTGCAATTTGTTTCTCTTATTTTCTTAAAAGGGGGCTCACAAACCTCTCATTCCCTGCAATTTACTTGACATCTGGCTTGCTTCTGCTGATCCTGAAACAACTATGTTCTGTGCAAGCCTGTTTTCAACTGAATTTACAACAGCGGCAAGTTGTTTCTGTTGGGATTTTCTCTACCCATTTGCCAACCCCCAACAAAAAGGAACTTGACTGCTTACACATGGAGAAGCCTCAGATAAATATATCCGGTTTAAGATATATTTGAGATAAATATCTTAATCAGATAAGCAGTGAAGTACTTCTAGTAACTGTTAAACTCTTTGCTTTCATAGAATGGTTTGGAAGGGACCTTAAAGATCATGGACTTCCAACCCCCCTGCCCTGGGCAGGGACACCTCCCACCAGAGCAGGTTGCTCCAAGCCCCATCCAGCCTGGTCTTGAACCTCTCGAGGGATGGGACATCCGCAGCTTCTCTGGGCAACCTGGGCCAGTGTCTCACCACCCTCACAGCAAAGAATTTTTCTCTATTCTACATCTCCCTTCTTTCAATTTAAAACCATTAGCCCTCATCCTATTGCTACACCCCCTGACAATGAGTCCCTCCCCATCTCTCCTGTGAGGGAGTACAGATACTTCACACAGGTTGATTGCATGAAGCTCATCAAGGGGCAATATGTTTTAAGTGCCCATATTATAAGGCCTACAAATCAAAGGCCTTGGTGGGTGTTAGGGGCAGGACAAATGGGGGCCACAGGAGAACAGGGAGATATGTTTGCTGAAGTAAAAGGCATCAGTTCTCCATCTGTGGTCAATATTTTGCAGCTGTATAGGGTCTGAGTTTAGCAGTTTCACATCTGCTTTGTGTTTCTAAGGAAGAGGGGGCAAAAGGCAGGGCACTGACTCTTCAATACAGCAAGATTCAGGTGTTTTGTGGGTTGTTTTTTTTTTTTCCTCCTTAGAATAAAGGTAGGGCTGGCATGGGGGGAGGGTAGAAAACCCCATTATCACTTTTATTTAGATACCCATTTCTCTTCTAACTCCTTGGCAGCGCTAGCTTGTGTGACACATTATAAGGAGGACTCAGCCTACAGACACTGCCTTTTTCCTTTCCCATTCAGCCACGTTGACTTCCTTTACTGTTTCTTTATCATAAAAGCTTACTGCCAGTAAACTCGCATGATTAAACTTCAAGAGGGGATAAGAGGGAGCTTGCAACCACCCTTGTCTCTCCCAAGCCTATCCTCAGCTATACATTTTGATGCCTTCCCCCTATTCACTAAAGTTTAGATGGTCAATGAAAAGCTTTTTGGTTTTTTTAAAGTTAGTTTTATAAAGAACGCTTTAAACCAAAGTTTCTGAGAAAAACAACAAAATGTGTTTTTTTTCTTTCACAGTTTTCTGTGCTTTAGATATATATAAGAGCAACAAACATTATCTGTTCAGCTGTTTTAATAACACTATTACAGATAAAGAAGGGAAGAGGTCTAAAAACAACAGAGAAAGATTTAAGAAAGATATGCTTAAACCATTTAAGCATATCAGAGTCTAGCATGGAAAATGTATCCTGCAGCAACTGTGACCAAAAAAAAAACCACCACAAAAAAACCCCAGACCTACCAGGTTCCTCCTGATACCTTCCTCTGCTTCTCAGGTGTTCTGGCTTCAGCTACTACTTGACTACTTGATTTATAGCCCTGCTAGCTTCCCAACATCCTTTGCTTCAGAGACTCCCTAAATCTCACATTTAGCAATTTTTTGGGGGTTTCAGCAGTGCTGCTAATGGAATAAACTGCTAGATAGAAGTCTGGATGAATTATTCATAGGAAAGTGGGCTAGCCAATTTATCTGTATGCTATGTTTATTGCTATTTAATCTCTGCTGCTTGCTGCCTATTTCAGTCACAAAAATACATCTAGTGGCTAATTGGCTTCACACAACTGCTTAAGGCACATGGAGGATCTGGCACAAGATGGATGTATGTTGATGGACATATATATATGTTGATGGAGTATGTCTGTTCCCATCCTGATTTTATTTTCTCACTGCTGCTCTTGTCCAAAATATAAATGAGAAAACAAATGTTAAATCTGCAATCAAAGAGCTCTTCTTTTAGGAAAATAGGAAGTGAGAATAAACTGAAGATTATTTTACTGTAGTCTGAATTTCATGGCCTTTGCAGCTAACAACTGTGGAAATGGCAACTGCATCTTTAAGCAAGTGGTTTCAAAAATACTAGCTCTTGGATGAGAATTGCATTGCTCTGAGATGGTACAGGTCAGGTAGAGGATTGTAATTTTTGTCAACAAAGAAAACAGCTGGACTGCACCAGCCCTGCTGAACTGCAAGTTCTGTGGTGGGTGGTGGTAAACGGCTGTTATCACAACACTGTAGAGTCAGCACAGACATGAGGGAGCATGTGCACGAATATTGGGGTAGCCCCTTTTGACAAAGCATGACCTGTGGACCTTTAAAGTCTAAGCTGATTGGACAGACCTAAATTCAGGGCTTTATGTGTGTGACCCGAGGTTGTAGAGTGCATCTAGTGCAGACAGAGGGGCAAAGGGCTGATCTCGCCAGGACTTGAACTTGTGGTTCCAGGGAGTCTGGGCATTTCAAACCTAATCATATACCACCCTCTCTTGCCACATTAATAATTGCACTATGAATAGAGAATTGGAGCTACCAGTTCAATATTTAGGAATAACAGTCTGTCAGTATATGGGGAAAGTTGCTAGGTTTAAATTATGTGCCCCTAAGGACCTGAAAGAGAGCTTGAGAAATGGAGGCACTTTACAATCACATGGATTGCAGGAGTAAACATCCTGGAAATAAATAGTCTGTACAGGATAAGCTATTTATTTCCTAAACTCCCAAGGGAGGTTCCTACAGGAATATTTTGAGAACTAAACAAAAACTATTTTGAGATATTCGTGGCTGGGGAAAAAAAAAAATATAAAATTCTCAGTCCTTTGTAAACATAGAAGAGGCTAGACCAACCCTTACCTCATTTTGAATATTAGTAGTTAGTTTTCAAACTAGTGGCCTTGCGGCTTGGTGAGCAAACCCACCAGGTCAGCCATACTGTACCTTGCAGAGCTTGGCAAGCCGTACCCTTATATAGCACAGAGCGGTGAGTGATGTCTTGACAGAGTGTGGCAATGTTTGCACTCTCCTGCTGTGTCAGTGGAACATAACATCACCTCTCCCTGCGAGGCAGCGATGCAAATAACGCTGCATGGCATGAACCTGCACGAGAAGCTTTTTGGTGGGTCTGAGTAAAATTGACGTAGTGTCACTGGACCCCTTCAAAAACTCCTGGCCTTGACTACCAGCTTGTTCTTTGTGCTCCTCACCATGCTTGCCCTCACTTTCTGCTGCATCCTTTTCATCGCATCTCACAGTCCACCAGCGCTGCCTGTAGCTGCATCAGCTTTATGACTACCTTCCATGGCCTTTTCCTACAAACCTCTTAAAAAGTAACCTTCCCCTTTCCTGCAAAGCTATCACTTGCTGTTTCCTCTAGTTCCTTGCCAAATGTTCACAAGATGTAAATTAGGAGATTTTCAAGTTGTTCTCACTGTTAACCTCTTATGCCTGCAGCTTTAGCTGTTTATGAAGTGGTGATGGCATGTTACAGAGAGCTGGAAGGATATAACTATGCAGAGATCAGACAGAAAAGAGTCCAAAATTAATGTAAAGCATGCAATGCTCAGCAGATCAGCTGCAGTGATGATGTTTCCTTGGCCTTGGTGTACCCATAGCTTGGACAGAAAAAAAAACAATCTCTCAATCTCTGGCATAAGTGACACCTTGAAGGCTTCTTGCATCTTCCAAAGAACGATACATACTGTGTCCTGTGTATTCATTATGAACCATTCCTTCAGTAAAATTACATTCCTTGGTATGACCATCATTGTCAGCATTGTCTAGCTGATATTTTGGAGCAATAACTTCATAGGTCTGGATCCGGCTGTTTGGTCTAAAGTTTATACGTTTTTCTCTCTTTTGCTATGTGATGCAAGTTGACACACAATTTTAGCAATATTATTGTGCACCTCCATGTATATTATATCAAACCTCCCACTGCTTTCTGTTTCCGGGGTTGAAAGATTCTTTTGTTCATCTCATTTTAGGAGATAACTTCACCTCCCTTTCTTAATTAGTTGCAAAAATGCAAAACCCACATAAGAAACATTAATTCTTAATATTTTACTTCCAAAACTAACAAAAACGGGAAAAACAAAAACTGCAGTGTTTTGATCAAGTTTCAGCCCTTTCATTCTAGTTCAAATGCACAAATTCACTTCAGAGACTTGGGAGTTCAAGGAGCACTCATCTGGGAGAGGATGAAACTGGAATTATTTTTCAGCTTTCCAAGGAATAACATACATACAGGGACATAAAAGGACACCTTTTTCCCTCACTGTTCTGGTCTAATCTGAGAGACTGCACTTTAACTGTTCCTCTTTTCATTTCTTCATCTCCCACTCTGATGACGTCACCAAGCGGCTTTCCTGAAGGGGACTTGGATGCTGAACCAGCCCTTAGCTCCTATGCTTCCCCAACATATTATACTGAATTGGATGTGTAATTCTAGTTTGTGAAATCATAAATCTTGCAGAACTGTCCAAGCAGTTAGGAGTTAGGTGCAGTCTTTCCTGAGCGGAACAGTATCAGGCCTTCTCTCTGATCTTGCAACTAGTCTGATGTTTTTTTGGTGCAGAGTGTGATTGCACAAACAAGGACATAATAGGCAGTAGGAGCTAGTATATGGAGCTCAGCACTCTCCTCTCTCTGATGACCCATGGTGGGATCACCCTTTTTTTGACAATTGGAAGAAGGAAGAGCCAGAAGAAGAATACAAATGGTGGTGGGGAGTAGAAGGAGGGTAAAAAGAAGAAGAAGAAATTAAGTGAGGGACACAAAGATAAAAATGGTTTCCTAAATTTAGAGCCCTATGGAAAGAATAAATTAGAAGAAAGATTAAAGGAATGGACAAGACAAAGGAAAAAATAAAAAGGAAAGGAAATTCAACTGTATTACCTAAATGATTTAGAAGACTTAGGTCCAGATTATGAGTCATTTACGGATGAAACTCCATTAAAATGTAAATCTGATTCAAATTCCCGAAACCTATTCTTCTTGTATCTGAGTTTTGTGTATAGATGAGTCAAACAGGAGTGCTCTAAGACTGCTGATCAGGCTGAACTCCGCAGTGAAAATAGGAGTGGAACATCTCCTTTGTTGACATGAAGGCTGAAACCAGCAGGGACCATAGTTAACTAACCTCTGCAGATGTAGTGCCTCCCTTGGTCTTTCCAGCATTATGGTACAGTGGGGCATGCAAGAGGAGCACTCTGTCCCAGTGAATTATAAGCTCCTTGGGCAGCCACAGCCACTGAAATGGAAACAGTCCAACACTCCCTGTGGACCTATCCTCTTTAGGTACATAAAGCTGCAGAAAGGAACCCAGTGGGACTTTTGAAAAGCACCGTAGCACTTTATTTCCACTTTTTTTCAGTAGGAATTATATGCCTGGGCACTACTGAAAATCCTGAGATTCATGATAGAGTATACAATGGGGACAGTTATTTTAGGTATGTGTTTTGAAGACACTTGGATAGGATAGGATAGGATAGGATAGGATAGGATAGGATAGGATAGGACAGGACAGGACAGGATAGGATAGGATGAGATATTTTTTTTCAGTTGGAAGAGACCTACAATGGTCATCTAGTCCGCTTTAGGGCTGACCGAGCTAAGTCTGTTATTAAAGGCATTTTTCAAATGCATCTTAGGCTTTCAGCCTCTCTAGGAAGCATGTTCCAATGTTTGACCACCCTCTCAGTAAAGAAATGCTTCCTAATGTCCAGTCTAAATATTTTCTGGTGCAACTTTGAACCATTCCCATGCCTCCCGGCACTGGATCCCAGGGAGAAGAGATCAGCACCTATGTCTCCTCTCCCTTTCTCAGGAAGCTGTAGAGAGCAATGACATCACCCCTCAGCCTCCTTCTCTCCAGACTAGACAAGTCCAAAGTCCTTAGCTGCTCCTCAGAGTACATGCCTTCCAGCCCTTTTACCAGCAAAAGCTTTGCTGAAACCTTCAGAAACCAAGGACTGTATGAATCCTTTGTGGTCTGTTAAACAAACTTTTCAGTGTCTGAAAAGCACTTACGTACATTTATGTACTTGCTCTCCAGCAACTTTAAAGTTTTTGTCCTTTGGAAGACTTACCTCACAGTTGGTAGAATTCTGCTGAATGTTATGATCACTGGAGAGAAATGTGGCATTATTTATGGTGGTAGTATGGAAATGCTACCTTTGCAACTGTTTTAATGTCCCATTTTTCAGTGTGGCAGTGATCTTTTTTCTGGCCAGAGGCAAGGGTCTTTGGCTGCTGTGTCCAGGAACAGATCTAAGGATGGTATAATTCCCACTCCAACTCCTGTCATTGAAGTTTCTCATAAGCAGCCTAGAGGAAGGATTCAGGGGATCCTGTACAGATGGTTTGGGGGTTTCATAAACTACCAGAAAAAAAAAAAAAAGGCTCTGTACTAGCAATACACTGAGCCATGATTTGTGCTTCAGGTTATATATTTCTACAGATTTTGGGTAGTATACCTCTGCTATGATAGATCTGTCCAACTGGACAACAAATTTGGGTTTGTGCACTCAAAACCACAATCTTGATATGCTAATTGGGTTTTGTGGCTGTCAGGAAGTCAAACCCTTATTTAAACATTTAATCACCTTCTATATGATTCATTTCAGTGAGAGTTTGAGGAACAATGAGACTTGGCTCTTTGTATCTGAACCATTGAGAATATTCTTAAATGCCTTTAATATAGATGTGCATGTTACAAAATTTTCACCTAGGTCTACCAATTCCAGGTAACTGAAAGTAGTATTTTAACAGCTGATTTTTTTTCTGCTTTAATATTATGTTAGGCCTGAGTAAACAAAAGCCTTCAGGAACATACCTTTATCCCTTCTAGACAAGTTCAGTGCCACGTACTCCTTCAGCGTGGACTAGCTCTGCCCTCAGATGCAGTGCTTGGTGTCTATGAGATAGGAAGATGAGAACGTACATATCTTAAGATGCTGCTATCTTAAGATCAATGATAAAAACTTAGGGTATTAAAAATTGTTGCATCTCCTGATTAAACAGGTTAAAATATAGAAGAACCCACTCTAAAACCATTGTGGGGAATGCCAGATTGAGGAGAGTATCTTTTTTTTCCAAAGGTCTGGCGGATTAATATTTGACTTCAAAAAGTCTAATTACCTCAGTAGTAAGAAACTAGGTACACTTTAGTAGCAGTAGAGGTCATTGACCTTGATAAAATCAATGTACCACCACCTGCCTTTGTAATTACGTCAATGGCTCCTCTTCATTTTATGCTTAGCCGCTTCAGTCTTACCAGAGTGCCACAATGTGTTCTAGCTGCATGTTGTTTATTCACTAGACCCTGTCCTATACACTTTCTACGTGTTTCTACACCCCAGAAGTCTATCTGAGTTAATATTCAACTGGGACCTTTCCTCAGTAACTTGCTGTGTGTTTTCTGATATGACTGCTCTTTTCTAATTATGTTGGCAATGCTGCTGAGGAGCACATAATATTATTGCCAAAGTTCAATAAACATACAGAGTAACTATAGAGTTTAGGGGAAAACAGTCGGTGGTGCTTTCATGACCTTTGGCAACAGTATGAGCACAGTTTGGCCAATGCCAAACAAATGTCTAACTTCAAATCTCTCAGCGACCAGAAAATGATGGATTTGTTTTACTTTATTCCGTCTAATAATAAACAAAAAATGCTATGTTTATGCAGTGCAGAAGCGTGGCCAGACTGAGCATAGTCCTGTACAGGAGGTCAGGCCAGATAAGTATCAATGGCTCTTTTTTGACATACTAGAATCGTTCAGACAAATCACCAGGTGGTCTGAGATGAGGGAATGCTCGTGAAGTCATTGGAGTCCCACTGACTCGGTGAAGCAGAGCATCGGTAGAGCTCATCTGCTCTGTCTGTGGGGGTGGAGTAATTGATATGTTAAGCTGTTTGTATGAAAGTCCTCATTGGCATCTTCAGACTATGCCTAGTAAATGACAAGGTGAACATTCATAATAATCATGACTTCATCACTAGCTCCCTCTACTTCTTCATTGTGAGCTCACTATGGCTAAACCTAATAACGGGGACTGATGTCTGGTTGTAAGTATAGAAACAGCATAAGCCTGGGAGCTCATAATAATGTAATATTAAAAGCTAGTTTCTAATCTATTTTAGGGGCCTATTTTAGGGGCCTGGAGCATCTCTCTTACGAGGAAAGGCTGAGGGACTTGGGTCTTTTTAGTCTGGAGAAGGGAAGGTTGAGGGGGGATCTGATCAACATGTATAAATATTTAAAGGATGGGTGTCAGGAGGATGGGGCCAGTCTTTTTTCAGTGATGCCCAGTGACAGGACAAGAGGGAATGGGCACAAACTTGTACATAAGAAGTTCCATCTAAAGATAAGGAAGAATTTCTTCACTTTGAGGGTGCCAGAGCCCTGGAACAGGCTGCCCATAGAGGTGGGGGAGTCTCCATCTCTGGAGATGTTCAAAACCTGCCTGGACGCGTTCCTGTGCAACCTTCTCTAGGAGGACCTGCTTTGGCAGGGGGTTGGACTAGATGATCTCCACAGGTCCTTTCCAACTCCATATCATTCTGTGATTCTGTGATTCTCTTGAGCCTTGAAAACCTGCACAAACTACTACTGCAATTGACAGCAGAAATAATCTGCACAGAACTGGATGTTTAGGATCAGATCAGGACTTCTAAGTAGCCTGGCTATACCTGAAGATCTGCATCCTCAAATGCTCTCTCCACAGTTCAGTGGGTTTAATGGGAGGCAGAATTGTCACAGACAAGTTCCACTATTTGACTCACTTTCCAGATATGTTGGGTTTTTTTTGTTTTTTTTTTTTTTTTCATTAGAATGACCCAAATGACAATATGGTCCTGACTGTACCTGTATAATTGTTTCCTTCCATTCAACATCATGCTCTGCCAGCAGAAACAGTGCATTAGGTGACCCACTGTCCTAGGGAATGGCTGCAAAACATGGACGCCACATGGATACTGTGGCAATAATGCCTGTATGATGTAGACAATATTCTTATTTTCCATTCTTCCCTTTCCTGTTGTTCAAATTGACAATACCCTACAGTAACATTTTTGGACAAGAACACCAGTTCCAGTCCTGGGCGGTTAATGCTATAGAAATGCAATCTCTGTGGAATTTCTCATTCAGGGACTGCATTTCTATAGCATAAACCAACCACAAGTGGAACTGGTGTTCTTGTGCAAAATGTTACCAGAGGATATAAGAAACCCACCACTGATACTACCTCATTCTTTAAGCAAAGCAAATTATCATTCTGTATGGTTGTGTCTCTGAAGTGATCCAGCTGTGTAACGGGTCATGGTAGAAAAATGTTTCCAAGTACCTGGCCTGGATCATTAATCCAGAATGTACACTGTCTCATTAGCATATGTGTGTATATGTATATATTTCAAATATGAGTATATATGTGTGTGTGCATGTGTGTGTATATATTATGTGTACATAAAATCCCCCAAAGCAACCCAGGGAGGGTTGCGCATTTTACTGCTAAGAGAAAGACTTAAAATACCAATGTGGCAGGACAGATCCAGTGAAAGATGAGGGCCAGATTTTCAGTTTATTTATGTCCTTTTGACTTCAGATGAGCTATTCTGATTGACACTTATGAAGATAATGCTGTCTTTCAGGAGGGAAGAAGAAAACAAAAAATGGCTACATAAGGCCTCAAACAGTTCTTACTGGTGTAAGGGCAAACCATGAACAGTTCCATCACGCTTGCTGTCATCACAATAATTCTATACAATTCATGTTATGCTCTCTAACCAGCTGGGGAGTCTTAGTCTAGTGTTTGGAATAAAACCCCTTGCATCTGAGCCCAGGCTGTTTTCCATCACAAGGGACTCCGCATTTCCAAGTTATCTCAGGGCATGTCTGCATGGAAAGGAATGATGGACTTGAGCCCCTCTGCTTTTTCTCTGAGCTGCCCAGATGGGAGTCTGCTGTGATTTGGAAGCAGTACTATCAAATTACTTTGGTACAGTGCCCAAGCTTACAGCATTTTTGGAGAGACACATTACCTGATACAGCTTCATCAGTTTTCAAATCAATTTTAAGCTAAACTATGCAATTTTGCACTTAGGTTGGTTGTGTATCTTGAACAAAGTTGGCCAATTATTTCTGGCTTGTGGAAAAGGAGAGATGAGTTTCCCCTCCCCATCTTCTGGTCTATGTGGCCAGTATTTGCACGTTTACTTTCCTCCCCTTGCACAATGCATGGAGCACTTGACCCAAACTGCCTTCCACTGTGGTCAATATAGAAAGTCAACAAGCCTCACAAGGGAGCTAAATTGTTCCCATAAGATTCTTTAGTTCAAAGCAATTGTGAAAGTAAAATTGCAGTATTTCTTGATGTGTGTTCTTAGCCTGAAAACTGTGAAGCTGTAGTTGGACTGCCTGAAAGACAGTTTGGTATAGAATAAGGAATGCAACTTGATTTTTAAAAAAAAAAAAAGCAAAACCAAAACAACAATACCAAACAGATGTTTATTCAAGCAAATTTTTTTCCTTTATTTTTATTAGATTCCAGAAATTATAATAGTGCAAACACTCAGTATAAAAGTTGCAATAAGAAATTTACATTCACATTTAACATTTCAGTCCATTCACTTTTTAACATAAAAATAGGACAAATATTCAATTGCTCTTCTCAGTTTAACAATCCTGAAAAAGACTGGAAGATATTCTACAATATTCTATGTACATAAAAATAGACCCGTATTATTAATGCAAATCTATCATGAGAAGTTACCCAGTGTTAAGTTATTGTATTGTATTATGTATATACATACATATATATATAGTGTATAGCTATATAGATATAAAAATTATCTATAGGTTCAGTGGGCTACAATAGTTGGAAAAATGACATCTAGACTTACTGGTTCATTCCTTAAAGTTAGGACTATTCATTTTATTTACCTACCATATTACCTACGTAGATGTTTCTGTTGTGATACACTAGGCCTCCTCCTGGTTCCTTTGAAGTCACTGGCAACACCCCATTTGACATCAGTGGGAAAGGAACAGACCTTAGAATAAGGCCTGATATAACAATTGAACAATCATGGAAACCAGTATTTCCATTAACTTTATTAGACTGTAAATCAGACTGAAAGATCTTCTGAAACCTCATATCCCAATTAAATAGAGAGAAGAATACATCTTGTTTTCCATTTGAGGAATGGACTATTTCTACCTGATGCAAATAATTTTTTTTTTTTCAAAGTCTAAGCAGAATATTCAAATTAGTTCGGAAGCAATACAGAATTTGCTGCAAACATCTTCAGGTTAAGTATCTGATATGGTTCCTCTTGCACAGTCTTCTTCCTGAATAGTTCAATTCAACCAGGCTTTATAAAACCCCAAGATTGTATCTTTCCTTGCTCTTATTTTTTAATAAAGACTGGCATAGAGACAAAGATGTCATGACTGCCCTTGAAATGGATTTGCACGTTTAGCAAACTGCTAGGGAACATGAATTAGGCTACCCTGCTCCTGCTTATCTGTGTCTCCTTGGGGACAGGAGCAGAGATGCTGCTCTGTCTGCAGCTGGAGGGGTTAAGCCTCTCTGCCCAGCGGGATGCCAGCTGCTGGGGCCTGCACTCCCACCACGGGCTATGTTTATTCACCTTTTCGGGTTTCCTCTCATATGTACTGCTTCCTAACCAAATTATTTCAAAGCTATTTCTTTTCGCCCTTACATGAAAAATCTGCTTTTTGAAAATATATTTTTTTTTTGAAAAAGAAGAAGTTTGACAACCACATGCTGAGGACCTACAGAAGGAGTTGGTAAGTGGGCCTGAGCGGACAGTGACCGCCTGCAACAAAAATGTAATGGCACTGAACAAATGAAGATCAATTAAGGGCAGCAGGGACACTGATTTCTTAAGAAGCAGTGTTTTATGAGCTGCAAGTCACATTTTTATGTCCAAAGAAGAATTACGTGGCACGCCTGGCTCCATTTCCTCTTAGTGCTATCGTGTTTATCACATTTAAGTATTTCTAGCATGCTTAAAATTTTGGGTAAGCCTGCAACAGACACTGTGCCATCATGTATAGGCAGATCAATTTTGACTGTACAACACATGCTCTGTGTGGTTTTTTTACTTCTTACTGTAGCTGAAAATTTCATTGTAAAAAGAAGGAATCACATACACTTTTAAATCTTTTCAATTAACAGATCAGAAAAATACTTAACATCTCATTTCCAGGCAGAACCTATGGACGTATACCAGAAGGGCAAAAATTAATCTCCTGACGGCAGAAAGTACAAGGACTGATCAGCAAGATAAAATCCAGATAAATGTGAGTTGCAGCACAAGTTTTAGTGGTTGGGATTTTAAGAGATGGGTCAAATTTGGCTAAATCTGTTTGAAACTGTGAAATATGTGTATTACTACTGTTTTGTACCACTATCCACATCCTATGTATAAACCAATGATTGGCACAGACAAATCTACACACAAGTAGATTATTGAAAAAGAAGTTCCAAGAAGAGGTTTTTAACCTCTGCCAGAATTTCACTGAAGATAATATCACTGCTCTAGAATTCTCTGTATTGGACTAAATTATGCTAGAAATGGTAACTTCTCTTGGACTTTGGTTTTTAAGCCAGTAACTCTGAAAGCATTACGTTAATTCTTTCTATATTCTGTAACATTTTCCAAAGCTACCTCTGTGTTATAACCAGCTGCTCGAATGCAGAAAAGAAACTCATGATTTGCTTTGCCTAAGTCCAAATTTGTGCAGACAATTGTACTTGTAAATGGGAGCAAGTTACACAATCACTTTACTTATTTTTTCCTAATTGAACCCTAGCAGAACTACTGTTAAAAAAGCAGGAATTCTAAGTAAACAAGGATTCCTACTGTAACAATTAAAAAAATGTAATAATCATGAAGCAATTTTTGATGGCACTGGTAGTTCATTTTCATTTACTGGAAATTCTCGATGTATTGCTCAAGTGGCATTTGAAATGTAAGAACAGACAAGGTGTGCACCCATGTGCACGAAGGAGTAAAAGACACGAGAAATCACTTAAATAACTTCAATGTGCCAGCTCAAATCTTTCATAACTGATGCCACCACTGCCAGGCCTAGGATCAAAGCAGTTGGTCAGGCACTTGAAAGTAAGACACGATAGTGTGCGCAGCCGCTGTAATTAAAGCCCACCTTAGCCTTGCCCACGACAATTGTCAGCTGTTTTACCACCAGCAGTCTAACCGCTGTCTAGCAAATGTGGCCGTGCAGTTACATGCTGTAGGTAGGTGTTCTGCATGTTTTTAATCAATGTGTTGTGTAAGCCTGTTCTGAAGAGGAGGACAGCCAGCTTTTTCAAAGGAGCTCCAAACTATCTGGACAGATTTTCTGCAGAACCCAGCTCACTGTGTGGCGGAGCTTTCTAGGAAATCTGTTCTTATTTAGCTTGGACCCACACATACCTGTGTATGGCCTCCCTCCAGAAACACTTGGAGTTGCATCCACATAGCTCTGCTGGTAGTAAATCAAAGTAGGAAAGGAAGTAGCAAAAAAGCTTCACAGTGATTCAGCACTGTTTATTCCTTCAGTTTTATGCAGGTGTGACATGCCTGATGCCACAGAAGGCATAAAATGGGGATCCTAATATAAAGAAGCAGATCCTCCAGCATGCAGTAAGGCACAAGCAACACCAAGTCCTTTCAGCACATAGGCTATGTACATTAACTAACGCTAATTAAAATTTCAAGGTGCTTCCTCATGATCAGAAAATAGGCATTAAAGGTGACAACCCCCAACCGTCTCTAAGAAATCCTCTGAAATTCTGAAAGCAGTGCACCAAGAGATAATGAACGCTCTTGTGAAGGTAAACAGACACAAAAACTCAGAAATGGATCTGGCCATGCAGTTAAACACAAGCCGTATTTTTGTTGCACTAGGAATCTGGTTGAGTACTCTACCAGCTCAGATACTCAAGATCTGTCCCATGTCACTGAGAGCTTTACCATTGACTTCAGAAGGAGCACTGGCTTTTTGCCTTTTCCTTTCAAGCAATTGCTTCCTCAAGGGTTTATATTTTTTTCCTTGTTATTTTTTACTCCTGCTAACTTTGTGCTTTTTTTAATTCTTCTTTTCCTCTTTTTGTCCTTACACCAATCAGGTTATAAGTCACAACAGGCAACCCAAGCAGTGCGACATTTTGAGGAGTAATTAGAGAGCAACAGACAGCCCTCCCTTATGTGTACTTTTTTCCATTTATTTACATGTACATATTTTTTAATGATTTAGATTTTAATAGATTTTTATTTGAATAGATTTAGATTTTGCCCAGGGAAGTGGTTGAGGCACCATCCCTGGAGGTATTTAAAAGACGGGTTGACATAGAGCTTAGAGACATGGGTTAGTGATGGTTTTTATCAGAGTTAGGTTGACGGCTGGACTAGATGATCTTAAAGGTCCCTTCCAACCCAGAGAATTCTGTGATTCTATGATTCTAGATTTGGCCTGCAAATTCAGCTAAGAGTTAAAAAAAAGCCTGTACAGATTTCTGGAAAAAGCTGATCGTAGACAGAATTTGGGTAGAGAAGCAGAGTCCAGATTGTCATTAGTCACAACAATTATGCCACACTGAGATGTAAAACTCACTGAATTTGAGATCAATTACTTTATGACCATTAGAAACCCTTAACTGCTCTTTGAAGCCAATCATCAGTACAAGGTAACCGTCTTGTATGCAGGCAACTGCAATACGTTGTATGAATTTACATCTTAATTTAGGATGACTGAAGTACTGGCAGAAGCTGTACTGCTTTGTTAACCCCACAGTCACCTGATTAAACAAACAAATTAACAGATTTCTAAGTCCTGTATATAAAACCAGCTCAAATTTTTAAAACACAAGAAGTCCTTATTAATCCATAGTAGAAAGTATTCACAGCCCACACCCTTTTTCTTCTGCCACCAATCTTGGTGTTATGCTTCCACAATACTCCTCATTTATCATGCAGCAATTATAGAACTAATTTGAGAAGTAGACCTGGGCTGTAGTGACACAGATATGACAACTTTCAAAATGACATCCGTAAAGTGCCTCAGAATTTAAAGGGTTTTTTTCAGCAGCAATATGGGAAAAATCAGCTAGAGGATTACTTCTTGGTTTTTTATTCCTATGTCACTAACTGACATCGGCTTTGAGCTGTGGGTTCGGCTGTGATGTGTAAGGGAGGCATCCCTATAAGCATGGCTTTAGTGACAGCAGGACTAGCATCAGCACAGAACCCAGATGGCTCAAAGCCAGAGAACCCAGTGAACCTTCTCCTAATAGATCTGTTAAATACTTTCTGCTTAGCAATAAAGTTATTGGAAAATGAGTCAAAAAAGCTAACAAAAATAAGATAAAAAACTTAAATTTTGTATATATACATACATATATATACATATGTATGTATCTAGGAAAACTATTCTCATTGTGTACTTTTCACATACAATAACTTATTACCATATTAGAAATATACTCTGGGTAACATCAATGGGCCAATCTCACCTTCTTTACCTTCCATAATGTTGCACCTGCATACAGCAATGATGGATTTGACACTTGGTCCTTCTTGATGACAGTACTATGTCAAATGCAGTACCAGAGAATACCCACTGAATGTCAGATATTACACCATTATGAACCAGAATATCTGCTTGCTTTTTATATTACAGTAAGTAGAGTTTATTGCTTCTAATGGCCGGAAAGTACCTTATGAAGACAGCATAGATGTTGATAACACTTTTCATATACTGTATTATGTATCTTGGAACATTGAGCCTGGCAGATTACAATGATTAAATTATTTTTCTTCTTTATTTGCTGTCTGCATTTTGATTTTGCTTTGCTGAACGCACATGCAACTAGTGGATTTAATTCTGTGCCAGAAGTGATATTTCAAAAACATTTAGGAAACTTTACTGTTCTGTTTTGTTTTACTGAAGTCAGGCATGAGTGGCATGCAGTAGATTGCAAGGAAAAACAAAAGGACATCAATTTCCAAAGGGTTTATAATCTCCATGCACATGTAAAATGTCTCTTACAAAAATCATTAACATTTGTTAAAAGTGTGCCTTTTTGCCTCCTTTTATACAAGTGTACATGCAATTACCTGTCAGAGCTAAAACTATTTACAAAATTTCATAATACAATACATCTTTTAAAGTGAATAATACATGAAAGGCCAATGTTTTCTGTTATTTTGTAACACTGTACAAGATTAAAAATAAATAAGGCATTATAATACAGGTTTATCACAAATTAAAAAATGTTTGTTTTCACTGTAATACAAAACTCTAACTTGAAAGAACATTATGGCTAAATACTCCTTCTGCCTGGGCAGAACATGTACAGGATCTGGACTTGCTGACGTGAAGAAAATACTGTTTCCGCTACAGCAGGAATTCAACACATGAAAGTGATTCACGCTACTTACTAATGAGTTCAGGCTCCTCAAAGCACTGAAATGGCACAGGTAATACACTGTTTCCCTCCAAATAGTCACCCCTAAGTACTTTTCTTTTGCCTGACAGATAAATTGCAGGCAAAAGCGTGGAAGAGATTTAGGCGCACAACCTACTCTCAGTTACAGTGCTGTGAAATATTCAGTTCAGGACCGACAGGAGACATCACTGTAACCCAGAGCAGAACTTGGCCCACAAAAGCTCAACTCCTGACCTTTACAAGTACGCTAAACCCCTAGTGATTTCTGCAGGCCACGTGGGTACGTAAGGGATACGGGTTCAGCCATAACGCGCTGAAGCGCTTGGCTCTCAGTCTCACCTGGAGAAAGCAAGGGAACATTGGTGTGTGCTTCAGTGAAAGAAGGGAGTGTGACTTGCCACAGCAGGAAGCAACTACAAAAGACAACCTATTTTACAGGCTGGATAAAATAGCTTTCTAGTTAATGAAAATGGAAAATGTTTGGAAATATCTAGCCAATAATTCAACTGAATGCAAGTTTGTAATCTCAGCGGAGAATAATAATTAAAAAATTATTTAAAGATAAAGGTAGCATAGGAACACTTTGAAATTAACTCCCAAGACAGTGAAGTCTGAAGATTTCTCATACTTCTCTCTTTATATAAAGAACAAAAGACTTTGATTATTACTATTATCTGAAAGAGGAAACGTGCAAACTGTTGTGAAATATTGTGCTTGCTATTGACAGACACCGACGTGCCAAAATGGCACCACTTCGTGATAGGGCTCATATCTGTTAATTTTTTCAAGCTAATAGCTGCACTAAACAGTGAACAGAAGCACAGGAGGCTTTTCTGCCCACAATGCAACAAGTTACTATCCTCAGTTAAACAGGAGGGACTTTGGGGTACTATAGGGCAGAACAGACTCCTCGCTGGGGCTACAGCAAGAACACACAGGCAAAAGTTACAGAGCTTGACCAGAAACTTAATAAATGCAAGATAGGAAATACAACTGCATGCATTAAGGTGGGTACAACCCAAATCCCACAGAAATCCAAGGAAATCCTTCTGATGATTTTCAGGGATATTGGAGCGGGCTACATATTATCTTCAGCCAATTGCCAGTAAAAATTTGATGACAAGCTTCTCTAATATGGCAGAAAATGTGCTTTTGTGGAGTTATCAGATGTATTACTACTACCTCCTTCCCTGTATAAAACTTGCCAAACATATCAAAGAATGCAGAAAAGCAGGGAGATTAAATCTGTCATTTAAAGCCATCACATGAGAGCTGAAATAAAACAAATGTACATAGAAGAGGAAAATGGGGAAAAATGATATAAATAAGGAGGGAAACCATAAATGCAAGAGCACAGCTTCATTATATTGTGATTTCAATGGGCATCTAGTTTTCCCTGTTGAAATGAGTGTGGCACACTGGCTATCATTGTCACATGGCCTTTTACTAATTTGTGCCTTGGCTGAACTTTCTTCATGATTCTGTACTACTCGGTCCAGGACTACATAGAAAAATGTAGGTTTCCCCACAGTGAAACCCTCAACAACAACCACAACAAAAATATGAAAAATGTTAACTCAAGCAAAGTCTGGAAACTGACTCCAAATGGACCATCGCTGGGTGCTATAAGCCAGCACACCCACACTGGTCCGGCTCCAGCACCAGGAAGCCACCCTGGTCCATTCTACCTGCTCTGGAGGCACAGACCTCCTGAGGATGGGCAGCACCTTCTGGGCCTCCCCATTCAGCACAGAAAATATTCTTACGGAAGTCATGTGCCTCATTTGACTGTTGGAGAGGAGGATCATGCTTAGCAAAACTTTGGACTAATTCTACTAGCACCTGCTAATCTTTTAAAATATGAAAACAAACAGTCCACATTTACCTTGCTACATTATCTACTACTGACATTACTCCAGGTAGTCTGGGAATAATTCTGAGAATAAGAACAGTCCTGAAAATATTAACACAGGGGACAATTCACTTCTGCTCACTGTCCATTAAAAGAAACAATGGCAGTATGCCTGTACCTTGGACCTACTAAAAAAGTAACAAAGAAATAAATTCATTGTAAGCTTTTTGGGGTGGATCAATGGCTGTATCTGGTCTCTGTGTTTATGCACTATCAGATCTATTGCTAGGATCTGAAGATGCTTTTAGTAAGAGTATACATAAAAATAATGTTTTTTTATTATTATGGATTATACCAAATTCACTGAGTCAAAAATTGTATAACTTGGGGTGTTTGTGAGTGGAAGTCAGTGATTAATGCTATTGCATATAATGCTTTCCATTTTGCTTAAATATTTAAGTTCACCCATGTGATGATTTAGTTCTTACAAACTAAGATTTGTAAAAACCATAAATACCCAGTGTGGTTTACACTTATTCAGCTTAATTATATAAATATTTGTTCTTTTAAATCTGTATTCTCTACATTTATTTATTTAAATGGCTGAAAACCAGAATTAAATTATTCAAGAAGAATACCTTTGAACTGGATAGCTGTTAGGGAGATAAAGACATGCAGTGACTTTCCAAAGATCAGTCAGGGTGCATACACCTACTACAGTTAAGAAGCAATCCTCAGTTTTTTATAGTCACTTTAATCACAACACTAATATTGCTAGCTTTGTAATGAAGCACTTAGCTGACAGGGTACATAAAAATTAATTAAAAGCCCTGCTGAAAACCACTGGAGTCCCACAGCAGCCTGATATGGCTACATGGAGAATGGAAACTCCTGTGGCATTGCTTTAACCATTTGCATCTGTTGCCAGAGTATTTGTCCATATGCTTTTAGTACAAACAGTGACTGCTCCAAAGCAAATGCTGATTGCAGAGGAATCACTCAGAATCTCCTTTCCACTGAAATAAGTAATAAAATAGACCCACCAGAGGGAAATGTGACATCTAGTACATGCAAGTTTTCTACTGTACATGTACAACCTGGACAACTTCTGCAGTCTTTGGTGAGTTTTTCAAGTTCGGGGTTTCTTTTCGGGGGATGGTGGTGGTTTGGGGTTTTTTTTTTAGTTAAAATAAGTTTTGCATGTTTGCTTCTTTTTTGGAAAGCGAGGAGGCTGGTTAGGTTGTGTATCCCCACCAGGACAGTATGGCAGCTGTCCTCAGCAGGATGACCTCCAACTGCCCCCACCTCAACTTACGGAGCGGCACTCCACATTTCACATCCAGATCAGCGTTTCAAGATGAAACCATGAATGGCAGAATGTGGGCTGCATTAGAGGAAAAAGCAGTCAAAATATGTTCCCTTTTATGCAGATTAAGAGCAGGCCTCACTCTCCTGGCACGTTTACCAGTGTGCTCCTCATTTGGGCAAAGTTTGACTGTGCTTGTTTCTCAAAATTAGAGCTTTCTATAATTGTACAGCTTTGAAGAGTGAGCCTGGGTAAAATCAAGATATAATAAAACTGTGGCATAAATTTAAAAATCAATTAAGATGTAAGACTATGTTGGCAAACATACAGATGTCACAAAACTAGCAACAAGCATGTTTGTCACCATTACTGGACTATTCTTTCTTAAAAAGGTAAACCTAAATACTGGAACTGAGCCACAGGACCTGTACCGTTTGTAAAAGCCTGAAATAATACTGTCCTTCTGCTCTTCAAAAAATCAGCACTGTATGTAAAGGAATGTTTCTATATTGCATAACCGTATTGCTGTGCTTGCAGGGTGGCTCCTCTGTCTTGTACAGAGTCAAATAACCTGTGAAGAGGCAGCAACTTTTAAACTCTACTATCCTACTATCCTTAGTTTGTTTTTTTGTTTTTTTAATTGAAAGAATATATATTGCTCTTCTGCCAAACCTTTAAGCTCTGTGGTTTATCTACTTCATACCCTAGTGTTATGGTTTGGTTTGGATTGGAATTTTTTCTTGAAGGTTTTGGAGCATGCAAGGAGAATTTTAAAAAATACATGGGGTTTAGCAATTAGCTGAATCCAGCCTTCATTAATCTGCCATTGACAGCAGAATGAACACTGTCCTTGTTGCTTTAACTCATGCACTGGGAGCACAGTTTCTCTAACTCTTGATATAGCCCTGTAGAGTCTCCAGCTGCCCCACACTCCACCGTTAAATGCAGCTTTGCTAATCCCAGACCCAACAATGCTGGCTATGACAGAAAGAGAAATCTCTTTGCTATGTCATTTTTATGTGTATCTCTATAAATCAATATTTATATTTTTATGTGTATCTCTATAAATCTCTATTAAGTCTACACAGGATTGTTTGTATATGTGCATATATAGATTAAAACATATATACACACACACATAAATAATTGCTTGCACGCTTATCTCATTTTTTTTTTCATTTACCCTTTAAAAATGCCAAGAAAATATTCCTCATTTCCAGAAAATCAGGTTTTGACTTTTCCTAACAGAATTGCTAGCCCTTATATGTTCCATCCCAAGAGTTTGTTACACAAGTCCCCAGGTTCTCTTTGGTTGGGTTGTAGTGGTCCTTGGTTAATTCCATGGCCTATGACCTCTGATCTCTTGGTAAAAATTCAAACAACCATTGCTTTCCAAGTTCACGTCAAATGGCATAAGCAAATCTCCTTTGCTCTATGCCTCCTTCACAGCTGGCACAGAAGGAAGATAATGTAGTGTTTGATTTGTGTGACTGGCAGAAGTTTGACCTGCTCCAAGCCCAGCTTTTACAGTAAAGCTAGCAACTGAGGACACTGATGGACAGCTGGTGCCCAGTTTTGTTTGAATGTTTGCTCTCCCATAAGGGTACATTTTCCGCTCTAAGTTTAAAGACCGTGTTTGTGAATTATTTCCATCAGCCTTTCCTTCCAGGAAATAGGTCAACATTTCACCTTTTCCCTTTACACTGACTTTACCCCTGCACACGAATTCATAACTGCACCTTTTTAGAATCCTCTGAACTTCTTCTGTCACCTGAAGACAGAAAAGAAAAAAAAAAAAAAAGAACTATTAGGTTTTCCTGCTCATATAAGGTTAATCCTAGAACTGCCCACCCCTCCCATTTTATTTCTGTGTCATGGAATATGTATAAGCAGAATGAATTAGCACCTACTGCTGCTCTTGGGGTCACTTAGAATTTTCTTAAAGAATTAAAAATCACTGACCAAACTGGAATCTGAGAAGGAGAACTTGTGGTCTTGAGCTGACACAGTCAAATTAAGCTCCGTCCAACAGAAATGTGTAACCAGTGTGTCCACTGCTGTAAGCTGGTTCAGTTCCAGTGACGTTAATTTGCTCCAGAAGAACTTTTGATCTCTGGAGACTAGACAGGTATTTTGGATAAAGGAGTGCAAGAGTTCATTGAGATTTTGAGAGGTGCAGCATAGCTTCTAGCCAAGCTCTAGTGGAACAACAAAGTTCTCTGTCAGTGTGTCCTCCCCGATCCAAAGTATACAAGGAATTTTTAAAGCTACATAAAATGCAGCAGGATGCAAATGGACATAGATCCTTTCCTTGTAGTCCTTATTCAGGCAAAATTCCTACAGCACAAGGACTAACCCATGCAGCGTCGGCATTCCCAGGCTTGCCTCCAACTGTGTGTAATGCAGCAGAGAGCTCTGTTTTTTTCTGATGATTATTTAATTGAGGATTTCATTGCCTAGTGAAGCAGATATGAGGGAAAACAACTATACCTTTGATGCTTGAATCGTCTGGAGAATGTTGTTCTTTTCATAAGAACCTCAAGATAACTTGAAGCTGTGTTTTCTAACTGATCTTGAAAATGTAACAACATATAAACCAGGAGGTATATAAAGTTTGCAATATTGTCTCAGAATGCACTGACCTGAATTTTCCCTTGCACTCCGGTACTATCCATCCGGCTGGCAACATTTACAGTGTTCCCCCAGATATCGTACTGTGGTCTTCTGGCTCCAATGACTCCAGCCACTACCGGGCCAACATTAATACCTAAAATCAAAACAATTAATTTAGTTTCAAACACCACAGCATATTATCCAATGGAAACCTGCAAAATAGATATAACACAATCTTCCTGGTCATAAAGCCTAATAGGTCAAATTAATGCCAGTTGGACTTCCATATTTGTAAGAGGTTTAGAAAGAGAATAAAGACATACACAGAGATATCTTATTGGAAATGCAATATGGCACATCTGTGGATTTTCATTTTTTGTTTGTTTTGAGAAAAGATGAAAAGCAGTGGTAGTGCAGAGTATAGCTATAGAACAATTCAGGACAAACTGTTAAAGATCTTTAATTGTTTTCTATGACTTCCCCTGTGGTTGCTCATATAAGGCCTTTAATGGAGTTTTCCAAGTCAAACAGAAATAGCGGCCTGGAAGACACAAGGAATAGGGTAAGGGAAGTGTGTCACATTGGTTGTCATTACTAGACAAGACAGGGAGATCAGGGAGACACCAGAAGAAGACAAGAGTATGTGAAAATAGCTCAAGCATCTTTTTGGTGAAACCACAGGTCTTGATTCTACATTACTGACTGATTTTGACACATTGTTTTGAAGATAAAGGAGCATGTTCCTTCTTCTGAGTGCCCTAAAGAGCTGCAAATGCTAAATCCTGCATGAGGTTCAGTGCAAGGGGTTTCCCAGTCAATTTATGCAGCAGAATGGGCATTAGATATTTGTCTTCTGCCCCTCTGTGAACCTGGAAAAAGCAGTTCAAAAATAATTTGGTCTTTACAATTATTAGAATGTACAAGAGGGCAGAGATGTATAACTCTCCTATTGCTACCCTTGATGTCTTTGGTCTTTTTTAATCTTCTGCTCTTAGCAACCTCACTTTTCTCTTTGTCCAGTCCATTATCTGAATTCAGCCATGAAAATATATAGAGAAAGAAACTGGAGAAAACTATCTGTGTTAGAATATGCAAAGAAATGAGAACTGCAGTGGAAGTAATCATTGGAGAGAATTAGGATGCAGAGAAGGAAAGGAAGAGGGGAACTTACTCTATAAGAAGGCTGGGAGAAAGGACTCTGAGAGGTTAAGACATGTAATAATATGTAAAGGATTGCATGGGAAGGTTTGTGTTGTGAAGACCAGAGGATTTCTGGATTTCTTGGGGGGGAACCTTAATCCATCCAACTCTTACCAGTATGATGCCAATGCCCAGAGCAATAGATGCCCAGAGGCTGGAGAAGGGTTTCAGGTCAACAGGAGAATACCTGGAGTTCAGCACAAAGGAATTTCAGACACTCCAGCCAGTAAGTCAGCTTCATCATGGGTCCAACTTACATGCCTCTAGGCAAATGGATGTAGCATGGGAAATAAACAGGAGGAGGTAGAGATGTGTGCACACCTGAAGGGCTATGGTCTTATCGTCATCACTGACACATTGTGGGATGGCTCCTATCACTAGAGTGTTGGAATGGAAGGCTGCAAGCTCTTCAGGAAGGACAAGCAGGGGAGACGAGGAGAGTGTGTTGCCCTCTATGCCAATGACCATCTGGAGTGGATGGAGCTCTGCCTGGGGATCTGTCTGGGAGCCAACCAAGAGCTTATGAGTGAGGATTAAAAGGGAGTGCAGGGACAGGTGACATTACAGTGGGGGTCTGAGTGGATAAGGCTCTCTATAGACAGATAGGAGCAGCCTCATGTTGACAAGCCCTGGTCCTCATGGGGGATTTCAACCACCCTGATATTTCTTGGAGGGACAACACAGCAGTGCATAAGCAATCCAGGAGGTTCCTGGAATCCATTGACGAGAACTTCCTGCTCCAAGTGACAAAGAAGAGATGAGAAGAGATGTCATGCTGGATCTTATTCTCACCAGCAAGGAGGGGCTGGTGTGGAGCCTTGGCTGCACTGACCATGAAATGGTGGAGTTCATGATCCTTAGGGCAGTGAGGAAGGCACACAGGTTACTCCCTACCCTGGATTTCAAGAGAGAAGATTTTGGCCTCTACAGGGATCTGCTTGGTAGAGTACCATGAGAGAAGGCCCTGGAGGGAAAAGAGGCCCAAGAAACCTGGTTAATATTCAAGGATCACCTCATCCAACATCAGACGCGATGCATCCCAACTAAGAGGAAGTCACGCAAACATGCCAGGAGGCCTGCACAGATGAACAAGGAACTCCTGGACAAACTCAAACTCAAAAAGGAAGACTACAGAGGATGGAAGGAAGGACAAGTAGCCTGAGAAGAATACAGAGAATACTGTCCAAGCAGTCAGGGATCGGGTTAGGAAAGCTAAAGTCCTGATAGAGTTAAATCTGGCCATGGATGTCAAGGACAACAAGAAAAGCTTCCATAGGTATGTTGGTGACAAAAGGAAGACTATGTAAAATTTGGGCTCAACCCAGAAAGAAACAGAAGACCTAGTCACACGGGGTATGGAGAAGGCTGAGATACTCACAGACTTTTTGCCTCAATCTTCACTGGCAAGTGCTCTAGCCAGACTGCCCAAATCGCAGAAGGCAAAGGCAGGGATTGGGAGAATGAGGAACCGCCCGCTGTAGGAGAAGACCAGTTTCAAGACCATCTAAGGAACCTGAAGGTGCACAAGCCCATGGGACCTGATGAGATTCATCCACAGGTCCTGAGGGAACTGCAGATGAATTTGTTAAACTACTATCCATCAAATACAAGCTGGGCAGATGATTGAGAGCAGTCCTGAAGAGAAAGACTCGGTGTGCTGGATCCCCCAACATAGAAACACATGGACCTGTTGGAGTGAGTCCACAGGAGTGCCATGAATATGACCAGAGGACTGAAGCACCTCTCCTCTGAAGACAGGCTGAGTGAGTTGAGATTGTTCAGCCTGGAGAAGAGAAGGCTCCTGGGAGACCTTATAGAGGCCTCCCAGTACCTAAAGGAGACCTACAGGAAAAATGGGGGAGTACTCTTTATGAGGGAGTGTAGCGATGGGACGGGGCGGGTAATGGTTTTAAACTGAAAGACGGTAGATGTAGATTAGATATTAGGAAGAATTTCTTTACTCTGAGGATGGTGAGGGGGTTGCCCAGGGAAGCTATGGATGCCCTATCCCTGGAGGTGTTCAAGACCAGGTTGGATAGGGCTTTGAGCAACCTAGTCTAGGTGAAGATGTCCATGCTTATGGTAGGGGGGTTGGAACTAGAGGATCTTCAAGATCCCTTCCAGTTATAACCATTCTATGATGCTATGATTTGATTTGTTGGATAAAACAGGTCTGGTTGAGGTGATTTGGCATCTGTGGACGAAAAGCTCCCATCACACTTTTAATGCCAACAAAGCTTTTGCAGATGCAACTTAACTTCATAGTTAACTACTTAATAGCTAAGTACAGTCAGACACAGTTTTCAACAGTTTAGCAAGGCAAACCAGCATAAGCCACAAGACTGGGCACACTAATAATATTGTATAAAATTATCAGTGCAGTTTCCTTTTAGGGGTGTGTAGATTGATTAAACACAGTCGAATTGGACACAATTGTAATTCCTTAATACTGATGCTTACCATCCAGCCTGCTGACCTTCTACATGGATGTGACTTTACTGCTAAAGGAGGCTTTTCAATTTTAATAATAAATGAAGGATAGGTTATTCTTTGCAGACAGCACAGGGACAGCCAACAAAGAGCAATATCCTGCTTGTAAGATAATCGTAGAAACATGACTTACCAACTCGTAGGACAAAGTCATTGTAAGACTGATAGTTGATTTCATCAAGAACGTCAAACATCTCTATTGCAAAATCTGCCAGTGTACTCAGATGGGAATAAATTGATTTTTTAGCCTAGAAACAAAATAGTATTGCACATTATATTTGTATGTTTCTGAGAGACAGGTGAAATACCAAAGTGAAAAACAATGAAAAGCTGAGACTAGATGGCTTAGGAAAAGAATCGAACCCATTTTGCTGTTTGTGAGAAGAAACTACAGCACTTGCATTCTTTTCTCAAGTACTGAATTCTTTTTTTTTTTTCTTTTCTCTCTCTTTTTGATTTCTGGGAAGAATGGAAAACAAAATTCCCGTGGTAAAGTGATTCTGTTGCTAGAGAGCTGCAGATGTTTGTTGTTAGGGTGGCAGGGAATACAACCTGCTTTCTTACAAAACCGCTTTGCCTGATCATTATTAATAACTATAGGTTTTGCCCTCTTCTCCCTCTGGGGCTTTTGCTAGCTCCCAGCTCCATGGGGTGCATGCTGTTCCCATTGACAAAATCCTGTTTAATCCTGTAAGATGCAGAACACCCACTTTTTTTTTTTCCTTTCCAGGCAAGCTGAAGTGATTTTAATGTGCATAAATGAACTAAAGCAAAAGAACAAGAAGGGATCAAATCAAATGCTGAAGTACCAACTTGTAAACTTAAGAAAATAATTTTTACAACTTCAGTCTAATTAAACTGTGCAACTCAGTTTCAGGGGATATTTTGGATTTTAAAAGTTAGCTAGATTCATACATAATTACTCAAACTCATGGAATAAATATTTGCTACAAAGTATTAAAAAGATATTATCTGTAGCTCTAGAATTTCTTAAGCAGCATATCATCAGAAAGTGGAACAGAGAAGTTTGCGTGCTGTTCTGTAACTCATGTCCTTCCCACAGGATCTACTGTTGGCTAGTTAAAGACAGGCTACTAGAATAGACCTTTAACGTGACTCAATATGGTTGCTTTTATGTTATGCTCTCATTTGAATATTAAATATGAATTCTTGAATAGATTTGCAAAGTGAAAGTGGGCTAAAGGTAAGATATGGTGAAAGAAATACGGGGTCAGTGGCAGTCTAGCTTCAGTAGGGTGTTGCACAACAGGGTTGTGGCAGCTGGCATGAGATGAGAGCTCGCTGGGTTTTTGTTATGATAGTGAGATTGTATAAATGGAGCACTTGACAGTGACTGAGAAACAGATTGCTATGTGTTTTATAGTTTGAAAAGGCTCAGTTTGAAAGGGTTCCTTCATGTGGCTGGGAATTTTACAAAAATTAGAGCAAAGTGCTAGCAAAAAATTATGAAAGTCATCCTTGGGCCAGTCCCAAGTTTTAGGAAGTATATTTTTATTTACCTGACCCGGTCTCTCGCATTCTGCTTCTTGCAATGTCAACTAGCTCTACTCTTTCCCAGCCTCACCAAGACAAAGGAAGAACAAGAATGAATATTGGCTACACTTCTAACAGTGAAGGAGAAGAATATTGAATGTCTGGAGGATGGAAGGAGGAGTATATAGTTTTATTTAATCATCTAATCTTCTTTATATTCTTTCTCCTTCCATTTCCTTGCTGCCCAATGCATGCTTTTGATTTCCTGCAATGCCCCTCAGGGTTTCAGGAGAGAGGACTGATGACAACTACTGGATGCGCTGAGATGCCTCTCAAAAGGATTACTGGAAAACTCTTTTCAACCTGCACTGAAGAACACCACAAAGTTAGGAGCCTGGCTCCCCATGGACAGATATGACTCTAAGGCATCTCAGGCACTGTGTGATGGCTGGCAGTGGTCATCTGTGCACGGTGGGCTCCCCAGGATCATTGGACTATTGATACAGAGCTGTATGCTGAAGACCTAGTGGGAAACTGCCAAGAGAATGTGAATAATTTCTACTGGTTTGCATCACACGAGCAGTGGGAAGAGATCACAGAAGAGCTGAAACCCCAAGTTAAATTAAAAGATCTTGCCTGATTCATGCAAGATCTTTAGGTTTTCTGAATGTTAAATAAATTCTACCTGTACAGAAAAGACAAAAATTTGCCCCAAGATTTCAGAGAAAGGCAGAGTCCAGTACAAGACCTTCTCCAGTGACTTAAAATGCATTACTGTCATAAGCTCAGAGTGGTATTTTCAGTAAGGGACTAACTCAGCTGACCTTTCAGTTAGCAACTATAAAATACAAGAGATAGATAAACATGTTTAGGTTTTGGAACATATACTGCCAAAGTTACCCAATAACACACTTGTTTTCAGGATTTTAGTTCAAAGAGCACTTATAGCAGACACACAAGTATGCTGTTGCCTGTTTGCCTGAGATCACACCGAACAAAATTCAAAGGATCAATTTTTTCATCTGCCTCAGAACCCAGAAGTCAAACATTTCAGCATGAACAGAGTCTTAAAAATACCTTTTTGTAATTTGGAGATTCCTGGGAATGATACAAAAGAAAGCATCAGTTGAAAATACCATATAGACCAGAAAATTATTTGCATGTGATACACAACAACATGATTCTAGCAGTTGATTTCAGTGTGACCTTGTTTTTTATTTACTTAACAAGGATAATTGCTGCTAGAAAGTTCACAGGCCATCTTCTGGCCCTTTTTGCTTTTACCCTCTAATTCGGTGTTAACCATAACCATAACCATAAACCATATGCATTAGTGTCCCTCTATAAGATATATACATGAATATCAGAACAGAGGAGAGATGTCTGGAAATTCTGGGCAGACTAGGTGCGTGGATTACTTCAATTTTCATTATATTCCTTATAATATTAATTTTATTAATTTATCATACATTTATTTTATTAATATAATTATTAATGTGCATAGTACTCAGTATACAATATATTCAGCATACTGTCCACAGGGTTCTCTGCTTTTCCAGGTGCTACATGCAAACTTAGGAAATCTCTGTTCCAAGACACAAACTTAAGGTGAGAAACACACTGAGGAATAGCAATGAGGATATAGAAGAAGAACTGTGCCCCAGAACTAGTGGGCCTGAAATGACTTTGACTTTTTTATTGATAATAATTAAAGGGGTAAAAAGAATGCTGGCAGTAGGACAAAGTAGGACAAAGAAGAGCTGATTTGGAGGGACCAGAGTAAAGTGCAGTAATGGACCTAGCACTAAGTTCCTGTTGATGATGGGGGTTGGGAGAAGCTGTTTGTTTTGATTGTAGGTTGCACCCCGATTTCAATATAAGAAAGAAAAAAATAATCACATTCTAATATTCTTATATTAGTTTTGCAGCGATTCATTACACCTGGAGTCTCCCCCTACCAGCATCTTATGAGGTCATCTAAGATACCAGGTTTAAAACACTACCACTCTGATTTAGGAGCTTCATATGCCAGTTTGCAGAGAAACCAGACCTGTAACTAATGAAATCCCATGTGAAGCCACACAAGCAACTGCTAGGATAGCATTTTTTTTTTCAGGATACAGTTGTTCTTTGAATTTAGGAATTAAATTGTTGTAAAGAAGTAGTATACATTATCTATAATCACACAGAGTTTGTTGTGTTTCTGATGTTCCTCTGGAAATTGGGGGAGAATGGTTCCTCCACAAATGACCATCATGTAAGATCTTCTTACCTTAGTTCCTGAAGTAGGTACGAGTCCCACAGCTGCCATATATGTACTTCCAATTGTCTTGATCTTTTCTATGTCCTTATAGTATTCCTTGTCCATAAGCTTTGTTTAAAACATAAAACTGTTAAATATTACATAATATTTTAGACAAGCAACCATAGTTATCAGCAAGATGATTAAACCATATTATTTTTGTTAAGTTGAGCCTTGCCCAATTTGAGGTCACTGAAGAAACTACCATCAACTCACATTTTAATACTCTTGCTATATTCAAGGACTTTGAGGCCAGACTCTTGTGCCCATAAGTACAAACTAGGCACTTTGGAGAAGCCCAGTGGACACCAGCTACAATTAAAAGGAACTTTACCATACTGTTTTATTAGGCAGTTCAAGATACACTGAGTTGCTACCGATAATCTCTGCTGATAATAATTTGGTAGAACTGATATGGTCAAAAGACACAGTGTTTAGACCTTACCTCATCAAAATCAGCAATAATTTCATTTAACAGTCGTAAACATTCCACTCCCATATTATTGCCATCCAATTCGATGTAGAAGTCATTGAAATTTGGGATGGAAGCAAACATCACTCCCACTTGTGAATATGACTGGTAATAAAGATCCTGCAGTTCATAAGCAGATAAAATTTTGATTTTAAAAGATTAATCTAAACCAGGCATCATTATTATGATATCTATTCTACTGTTAAGCAATAGCTAGGAAAAAAGCCATCCTTTTTGGCAGAGAGAAAGCCAGCCTTATTTAAAAAAAATTGTTGAAGATCTGTCCAGTCAGAAACACATAAGAAAATTAACATCTAAGCTATCAAACCTATTTAAAGCAACTTAGTTTTTTTCTGTTAGACATCAAAGCAGCGAGTAAAATTTTTTAGGAAGTCTTAACAGTTGTAGAAATTTTATTTATAAAAAATAATGGCATTTTCTACATTTTGTTTTATAACTAATCAGACATGGAACAATTTTACCCTTCAGCACAAAACCAGCCTCATTCCTTCATGTCTTTCCCTGAGTCGCAGAGTCCTGTATTCAACATTAACAATGTAGTGCTGCTCTGTATGGCAAGGTTTCTGCTTAAGAATTTGGAGGGCTCGCGGAAAGTAAAACCACCCTTCTATGGTTCAAATACATTGATCCAAACTCTCAAGAGCAGTATCATGGCATGGCAGCTACCCCAATGCTGCAGGTATTTCAGCTGTGCAGGGAGGACTCTGGTAAGGGCTTTCCGAACCACTTTATTTAATCACTGCAGCCTTTCGTGTTAAAAGCTACTGTGTCTTCCCTGTGTGTACAACTCTCTGTTTTTAACTTTAAATGAATGGGTTTTGTAATGCAATATATTTTCAGAACTAGAGTGGTTCATACGTAAATGTCTGGCACTTTATATATTTCACCATTCAGAATTAAAATGAGCTCATGAAATACTGTGAAAAATCCCAATATTCTAAATCGATTGAAAAAAAAATAATAGTGATTTGCATGCAAACATTTGGCTGCCTTGACGGTGAATGACACAACATTCCCTTACCCTGCTTTTTATTAAAATTAGTCAGAGGAAGAGGACACTACAGTGAAAGAAATAATCACAATCTTATTCTTGAACATAACTTTTTACAAAACTATTCCTTTTAACATGAAAGAAATTTTGTAAGCCCAAGCCTTTCTTGAAAACATACAGTTGAAAGGTGACCCGAGCTACACAGGGTTACACCCACACAACATCAGTATGTATTTAAATTTTATCTTGGTTTACCATATTTCTTGGATTAGACATAAGAAAGTGCTGTGCAACATGTGCTGGCAACAGGTTGAAGAGGATTCTTTTATTATCCAGCTTGACTCTCTCCATATCATCTCTCTCTTCTTCTGCCTGTGGGGACAGAAAAAAAATAATAACCTTTCCAAAAAGCAAAAAATTAGCTGAAGCAAACAAATAGCTTCTATTAACTCATACTTTGAAACTAAAACTGAGCGAAATCATGCCTGCAAGGCAGAGTGGGAACAGTTCTCCTATACTATGCTTTTATATTGAGGCAAAATCCCTTTAAGTCCTTAGTAATTCCAGCTAAACTCTCTGGGCTGATGACTACTTTTCAGGGCTTGATCAGCTAATTCTATTGGTGTCTTCTGTAGTTGTCTGGTTTTTTAAACAGGTCCTTGATATTTTCTGTCTGTTTTGCTTCAACATGGTCATGAAGTTACCGGGAGAGAGATGCCAGTGGCACTAGACTGTGTGTGCAGGTATGGATGTGACAACGTTCACAATGATGGAACCGCAGCTGTGACTAAGAGGATGAGAACTGAGCTCCTGAGTGAAGAAGTAGTGGCTCAAACCAAACCACTAAAGTCAGGACTGAAGGCGTGGCAAAATACCCTTAAGAGCAGGGGAAGGCATCAAGGATGTCATCATTTCTAAGAAATATAGTAGAATGCTACATTTCCAACACACCTAGCAAGTGTCTTTTCTGTTCTTTGGATGCAAAACTTAACTACAATTTTGCCTCCTCTGAGAAGGTTCAGTTGCCAGAAATGAGATGAAAGGTCTGTTCAATGCTTATAAAGACTTAAAGGGAGGGTGTCAAGCGGATGGGACCAATCTCTTTTCAGTGGTGCCCAGTGACAGGACAAGAGGAAATAGGTACAATCTGGACTAGAACAAGTTCCACCTAAACATGAGGAGGAACTTCTTCTCTTTGAGGGTGCCAGAGCCCTGGAACAGGCTGCCCATAGAGGTGGTGGAGTCTCCATAGCTGGAGACATTCACACCCCGCCTGTACACGTTCCTGTGGGACCTGCTCTGGGTGGAACTGCTTTGGCAGGGGGTTGGACTAGATGATCTCCAGAGGTTCATTCCAACCCCATATCATTCTGTGATGGTCCTTGATAATACCATGGGGTAGCAATGGCCCTTGAATAATACTAATGGTAGCAAAACCTAAATAGGGACAAATTATGCAAACAGCAGAACAAGGGGAATGTAGGTCAAGTGCCCTTAGCTTTTTGTGTCCTGGCCTATTTCAGGTCAGGCACTTCCTAGCCAACTCCAGAGAGGAGTGCACTCTCTACCTGTGGGTCAGGGAGACGTTTGCACAGGGAAGACCTATATGGAGCAATGCAGTACCACGAAGAATAAGCTATGTTAGCTCTGCCTGATGTAGCACCAGACCTAGAAGCAGAATGTTCATGAAATTAGCATAGCATTCCTTCTGAGCTGCTTAGTCGTGTTGAAAAGGAGGGTATATTAGCTTAGACTACACAGAGGATTAATATTGCTATTTTGTTATGGATACTGTAGCCAGAGTCTCTGCAGGGACTGCATCAGCCATATAAAAGTCTAACATCCTGCCTTTATTAAAGCGATCTGCTAGGAATATGAAATGAACTGTACTTTCTTTGCTACTACTGATTTGAGATTTTGAGCATCCACCCTTTCACCATACACTGCCTAAAAGCTCTCATATATGCAACTCCTCAGGAGCCACCTGGCTAAAGAGGAAAGATCTCCTTGTGTCTCTTGCAAGGGAAGATAAGGAATGAAGGTGAGGTAAAAAAAGACTTGGTCATGTTCAGCAGTGAGAACTCTAAAAATATGCCATCACATGGCTCTATGTGTGTCTGTGTGGGAAATAAACTGATTACTGATATTTTCTGGACCTTTTTCCAGCATTCTGCTTTCTGCCATTTGGGGGAATACAACGAAAACTGTCGTTTTTCCTTGTGACTCATTAAATCCTATTGCCTAGTCTTTGAGCCACTGATATAAAAGGATGCGTAGGCATCACCCTTTCCCAGGCGAAATAGACACTGAGAAGGGAGAAGGAGTACTTGGGGCTGGGGAAAGAAGATTGCAATAGGTATTCACAGATATTTACAATCCTGGAGTAAGTGTTACCCAGACAGCTAAATAGCATCCAAACCTTCATCTATTTGTCCCTATTCCTACTGGTTAATTAAGTTGCCTGCATGATATTTATGCAATAGCTGCTGGCTGAAAAACTAAGTCATATTATTTTGAAAACAAAAGAAAGAAAATATATAGGCATGAGCAAAATAATTTTTTGCATTCTGCTTATTGCTATACCTGTTTGGTATTCATGGCAGCTAGGTCATATAACAGAATTTAATTGTATTTGCAGAACTGCAATATTTAAAAACAGGCTTTGTTTTTGCTTCAGACCTGGTGACAAGATTTAAAATGTACTTCAGTAGTATGGCTTTTGACATCAATATAATTAACAGCTGTTGCATTTTACAAAGTTACTTAGCGTCCCACAGTGCTGTTAACTGGTTACACATCCTCTGTTCGGGTAGTGGTCTGAGCTGCCGTATCACTTTGAGCTATCAGGTGACTGTTTAATAAGCATAAAAATGCTGTAGCAATGTCACTGACCGAAGAGTTATCACATGAAAATCCACTGTTTAAAGACACAGCTGAAAAAACAGCTGGGTACCAGTGCTGCAGAAACCTCATCTTTGTACCTGAAGATGGCACTAAACGCACAGGGAAGAGACCCCTCACGCTGCTTCCATAGGGCTGGATTTTTAAGAGGAGATGCAAGCACACCTGGCAAGCCCTGTCTGCTGACTGTAAAACACATATTTCTTACAAGTGTCATGGATTAGAAAAGACAGCTGAATGATACTCTCGTATTCCCTAAA
>JAHREE010010269.1:1168428-1251848 GCA_033628505.1 Tringa tobata
CACACTTCCCCAAGCCTGTAGCGCTGCAGGGGGTTATTGTGGCCCAAGTGCAGGACCTGGCACTTGCCCTTGTTGAAACTCATCCCATTGGTGCTGGCCCAATGATCCAATCTATCTAGGTCTCTCTGTATCGCTTCCCTATTCTCCTGGGAATCAACACTCCTGCTTAACTTGGTGTCATCTGCAAACTTGCTGATGATACACCCTATGTCCTTGTCAAGATCATCAATAAAGGCGTTAAACAGGAATGGTCCTAACACTGAGCCCTGAGGGACACCACTTGTGACCGGCCACCAGCTGGATTTAAATCCATTGAGCACCACTCTTTGGGACCTTCCAGTCAGCCAGTGCTTGATCCAGCAGATCGTATGCTCATCCAGGCCATGTGAAGCCAGTTTTCCCACGAGATTTGTATGGGGGACAGTATCGAATGCTTTCCGAAAGTCCAGGTATATAATATCCACAGCCTTTCCCTCGTCCAATAATCTTGTTATCTTGTCATAGAAGGAGATCAGGTTCGTCTGGCAGGACCTGCCTTCCATAAACCCGTGCTGACTAGGCCTGATCCCCTGGTTGCCCATTATGTGGGTTTTGATGGCATTCAAGATGACCTGCTCCATGACCTTCCCTGGTATCGAGGTTAGACTGACAGGTCTATAGTTTTACATTGCCACCCTCCAGTCCATTGGGACCTCCCCAGTTAGCCATGACTTCCTGTAAATGGTGGAAAAGTGCAAAAGATTTATCACAGAGCGTATCTGAAAGGGATTTTAGACAATCCGTCTCACTTTTCACAGAGAGCACTCCGAAGATGGTGAGCAGCATCTCAGCCACCCAGGCAGTAACTTTCAGTTGATGGCACTGTAATCTAAACCATTACAGCTAGATCTGCACTGGTGTGACTGCCCATTCCCCAGCACGCTGAAAGGATCAGGGCCTTCACAAAACACTCTTCTAGATGCAGCGTTTTTTAAACAGAGTGAGAAAGATGTAGGCCAATCTCGTAAAAGAAAAAAGTCACCTAATGGTGACATTGAACAGGAAGAAAAACATCAATTAAATATCCTTTTCACCTCAAAAGGGATCAAACCTTACTTCCCAGAAGAGTTTTGACAACCAAGCTCAGCCAAGTTGGACTCTTTTTATCCAGTTAAAGGAATACTTTTTTTAATCTAACATCTGCAGAGTTCAGGAAGACAATTCAAAACTTCATGAAATGATAAGTCTGCTCAGGGATAAGGATAAGGATGGCTCAGGATATAATCAGTAGAGTCTGTCAGCAAGCTGTTACAAAAGCACACAAAATTTCTCTCTTCAGAGCAGTCAGTACTTAATAGCCCACTCTTTAAAGGGTATACTACAAAATATCCTTTTAAACCAGACGATAAAAAGAGGTGGCAATAGCTATTTAAGTAATTCTGCAGGAACAGCAGTTTCTTGTCTTATTCCAGAAGAAATAGTTCTCATGAGATCCTCATTAGTGAACAAACAGTGAACTACAGCAGTTCATTAGCTTACACAGCTTATGTTATATGTGAATACTTATCAATAGTGGGAAGGGTTAACTGCTGACTAATACCTTAATTTTCTGATTGTAAAGAAGAATGGACCTTAGCAAAGGTAAAGTAACTTTCCAAGTCCTGTTTAGCTGGCTCTATATGTAGAGAGCAGGTCCTACCACCATTAAACAATTATGAGGCTATTTGAAACATTTTTCTTCAAACTATCAGATCTCATTGCTTGTTAAGTTGTCTGTGGGGTAAGAACTAATTGTTTCAACATGAAAAATAATCTTGTGGACATACATGGATTAGAGTTTTCAAATCCAGTTTTCTGGGTTTTGTTAGCCATCATAGAAATCTTCAATTGCCAGCCAAACGACTATTCCAAATGTTTCAAAATAGAGATAAAGTTGTCTTCTGGCAGAAGACATTTGTCCCACAAGTCTGTAGGGAAACTGAGTGCTTTCAGTCAGGAATTTTCCTCTTCATAAAGAGAAACAACAATCAGTTAGCACATGTATTGCTGAAGGTGCAGCAGAAAGTACAACTTTGGGGGTTTTTTATAATCCAAATTTAAGCCTATGGCATAATAATAGGGGTAAGCAAACTAGCATTTAGAAGAACAAAAAAAGAAAATACTTCTTTGCTTTAAAATCTGGAATGAGGGTATATGACGGGAGTTATTCTGATATATAGAATAAATTATATTATCTATTCTGCGACTTTCAAATAGGGCCAAAGTTACTGTGCCTAATCAAAAGAGCTGTTGCTATACAGATAATTATTGTCACTAGGTCTCTTATTTTTGATCTCTATTATTGTTTCACACAGTAGACTTACATAATGTCATATATGTGATCAAGATCCAGTATTTCTATTTCTCAGAAATTAAATAAAAGTCTGCTACAGTAATGTACTGGCTTTGAAGCCTTTATAGCTACAGCTTGTTTTACATAATTTGAGGATTGATATCTCTGAAGAAACCCTGCTTTGCAACACAGTGTATTTATATTAAAATCATATAATAAATGTTATCTATTAGGTACAAAACAATAAATGTTATCTATTAGGTACAAAAGCTCAGAACAACTGGTTCAGTTAAAGATAGCATTGTAGCACTTCACTGCAAATGTTTTGACATAAGGAAACTTTCAGCAGATCCCGAGCAACCCCATATTGGGATTTTCTGCATATACTACCATATTTATACATATATTTACACAAGCCACATTTTAAAGTATTGCATATGCTTCAAAGAATGTGTGAGTTACTTTTTTTAAAATACTCAAAGACCAGTACTAATTCACAGTTGGAAGGCCTTGTACATGGCCAATTTCAAAATCAAGTCTGGAGTTTCTGATAGTCTTCACTGAAACTGTTTTAAATTAACTGACGGACTTTTCTCCTATTTTCCTGCAGAAGAAACACCAGCACATGTAAAATCCAAAATATAAAACTTAGAATGCTTTCTGAACGTAAGATTTAGCCTGAATCTTCAATAAATGCATATTATTGAGCATGCAAATGAAGAAAGGTGGAGCAATCAGCCAAGATGTAATAACAATTGCAATGCACACAGGCCCTGGCTTTGGGGTGCTGGTAGCGTGACCTATGTAATATTGCCACCTGCTGGCGAAGAAAATGGAGTGAGCAACTCTTCAAAAGTTTGTTTCTCCATAAATTTCTGGGTAGATCCACACAAAGAAAAGGAAGCAAAACAGACTACTAGTATTTAAAGCACTTTTGAGTTATGGCATTACAAGCCATGCAAGAAAGTGGTATTCATAGTTGTATTCGGGACTTACAGAATCATAGAATGGTTTGGATTGGAAGGGACCTTAAAGATCATCGAGTTCCAACCTTCCTGCCATGGGCAGAGAACCCCTCTTTGTAAAGACTTTTGTATTTAGGATTTATATTAGGGACTAAGGTCTTTTGGCTAATCAGTTACCTGTCATTTTTTAGAGAACTCACTAGAGATACAAAATTATTATGTTATTTTGCATTTGCTGCCATCAACTTCAGATCCTGATGGACTCATGATGCAAAAGAACAGCTCTTGGTAACTGCAGAAAAAGCCTCAGAAACATTTAATTCCTGGGAAGGAAGCCCTTAATAGAAGCCACATAGGCCACCTGTGTTGGCTTGCTCAAGAGGAGCTCCAAATTTGAGGCCTGTTATAATTAAGTTTCATCTTTACTGTGAGAAGACCGTGGGCATCAGACAGCTCTAACTCCAGCNTTAAGTTTCATCTTTACTGTGAGAAGACCGTGGGCATCAGACAGCTCGAACTCCAGCAGGAACACCAGAAACTCCTCTACCACGTCAGGCCACCCTATACGTTCTCAGAGCGGGTTTGCTTGATGCAGCTCTGGAACTGTTGCTCAAAGATCCTACGTGGATTACCTTATCATCATCCTCACATGTCATGACATTGGAGAAAGGGATCTCCGCTTTGAACATCTTACGACAGTGCATGAGCTGAACAAGCAGGTAGCAGACGGTCTTGAACTTCATTCTTTTGGCAGGCTTAATGTCTGAGAGAATCAGTCCAGGAAAGATCTGTTGGTCAGAAAAATAATATTTATAACTGTATCATTACATCCCCATGCAGACATACATATGTGCAGACATTTACACCATCTAGTGGTCAGAACAAAGCAATATTCTGATCAAGAAGCAGTGCATTTTGAGAAACATCACCTATTTGCAGGTGATATAAAAATATATTTCCATATATTTTTAACCTGAGATATAAAGAACCTATTGAACAGACAGAATTTAAACACATACTTAACATTTTGGGAACTATTTTCTACATAGAAATGTAGACTATAAAAAAAGGTCTATTAATGACAAACTCATAAAAGAGGCAATATTTGTATTTCTTTTATATTAAAATAAATTCTAAAAAATACAGAAAACTATATGGAGGAAATTAGCATTTTCATTAATTGATATTGAAAAATATAATTTCAGGTGGGTTTTTTTCATTATTTTGTAACTTCAGCCACTGGTAAGCCCATTAAAATCAGAAGAGGATGGCTTTTGCTTTAAAGATACACTTATATACATGTCCTAAAAGGAGGCTGTGAGGCATTGAGGTTGTATCGTACTTCTTATTTCTTCAAAGCAAGAAGTGTTATACCACAGAGAGATATTCTTAAAGAGTTGGGTATACATTATGTTATATATATAATATATATTTATATTACTTTTATCATGGAGTTCCCAGTTCAGAAAGGACAAATATTTTCTTGGTTAAACATGCATTTAACTCTTCCTGACCTTAGTAAGCCCTAGCACATATTCAGATGTTTTCACAGATATATTTCTCAGTATTTACACCAATCTTATTTATGTTTTTGGCATGTGGAATGTATAAATGGGAAATGTGGAAGGCTCCCATGCCACCACAGTAGGGGAATTTAAGCTTGCAAAATTAATCTTTTCTGGAACAGCAAAAAAAAAGAAGCAGAGAGGACTCGGTCTTAGTGTTCCTAGGTACAAAAGACAGAGCAAATCACACTCCAAAAACTTTATTCAAATGCTCTAAAACACAAAAATGGCACTGAGGATTTGCCGTTCAGTCTTAACAATACTATGATTTACTAAATCAGTTTACATTATTAATTCAATGATCAAGGAATGAAGAAGAAATTAAACTGGAAGCATCAATTCAATGCATATTTTCATGGATACCTAAATTTAGAGAGAAAAGGTAAATGATACTGCTTATATTCTGAATGGCATCTCAGGTATTGGTTAGCTATGCTGTTTAATGCATACAGTTATGCATTTGCATTTTCTGGAGAATCAAGGGTATAACGTATCGATCTACCAATACTCTGGTTAGTCAGTTACACTGTGGCTATGAAATACAAAAATGACTTGTGTAGAAATACTTGCACATTTTTTATTAGCAGATGGCTAAGTTACAAACATGTGATGTTTCAAATGTGGAAAGGTGCCTAGGTATTCACACGTGCTTTATTGTCCCCTGGATGAAGCCAGCTAGCATCATCGGCACTGTATTGCACAGTCATCAGCTGGAATCTAAAAGGGTGCTAGTGTACCTAGCGTGCAAACATTTTATAAGTGACAGTTTAACAAAAGTCTCTGTGAAGAGATTCCCAATATGAACCCTTTCTTTTGAGGACTTTCTGGCAGAAGACTTACTGCTGTATTGCAGTAACTGCATAGAAGGCACTGTACGAGGATATTCACATACTAATCATACTTCAGGTATTCTTAAGGACACCTAGTAGATAGTTGTTAGGCTTGAGTTTGGCAGATATGATCACTTTTTGAGCTATCATTCCCAACAGCTAAAACATACTTTTTGGGCAGGTACTCCACTAACAAGTTTTCCTAATGTAGCCATAATTCCTCTAGAAGTACTATGTATTTTACTCAGTCTCCCTATCAACCTTTGGATACAATGAAAATGAACAACTTTCTAGAAACTCCCTTCAGTTTTGCACTTTGCTGTTTGTTTTGGTTTGGTTTGGTTTTTTTTAAGACCCAGAGATAAAAGGGAATTCACCGATGTTACAGGTTTGACCATGTAGTAGTTAGAGAGAAAGCAGAGGCAGACTCATCCCAGAAATGCTCAATAAAAGCACAAGAGGCCATGAACATAGGCTGGACCAAAAGAAATTCCTATTTGGTGCAAAGAAAGAACAGAAGTTTTAACCGTGTGGATGATGGTGCGCTGGAGCAGGCTGCCCAGAGAGGCTCCTGAACCTCCAGGCAGGGAAACACACAGCACTTGCTCAGAGGAGTTGCCCTCAGCTACCTGCAATTTCAAAAGTAGTTCCAACGTGAAGCTGGCCCTGCTTTGAGGATCCAAATTCAGCTACTGTGTGATGCTATGAAAATGTATGGAACACATATAGCTACTATTCTTCACAGTTGGCCAAGAACCTAACCACTCAAAGGGAATTGAAATACACGCAAGTAGGGCACGCTGGCAGTTCTCAGATCATGTATAATTATATATATATAGCTTTTCTTTGTTTGGTTTTTATTTTTTTTAATTGGTTTGTTTGGGTATTTTTTTTAATCTAGTGGTCAGGACACTGCACTGGGACCGAGGATTTTCCATTGTACTAGTATATATACACAATGTAAAAAATACAAGCAAAGGAATTCTCTCCCACTTTCATCTCACGAATCACGTTCCTTTTTTTATTATTAGTTTTATGGCATAACCACATTTTTGACACAGAGAACTTCTGAGGGGAATATTTAAGCAATCTCATCTTCTGCTGTAAGTCTCTGATAAAGGCAAGAAATGCAGTACGCTCTGTTAAAACAGACTTAAAAAACCAAACCAAACAGCCAAATCCCAATGTCTTTCACTCTGCCTTTTCTCTGAACTTGTTCCAGGGCAGAATTACAGGAAAGCTGGACGGCAGCATTGTCATTCCAGCTCATTTTGTCAATGCATTTTACTTTCACACTTCTTTTTAACCCTCAGGATCATCTCTTACTCTATTCACTTGCTTCATAATTTTAGGAAAGGTTTGTTGCAACACGGCTGGCAAATAAGGTTAAGAACTGGGATTTTCTAACAGAGTATTCTGAAAACAGCCAGACTATCTACAGCTTTGTGAATGTCTTTATGCAGAAAACAAACAAGTGCTGATTAAAATTCTGGGAAAACACCACAGTGTTTGAATCTCATGTAATACTCTGGTAAGGGATTCACTGGTGCTTATCTAGGATTCTCAGAAACAGCACCAGACTGTTGTTTCCCTGACTATATTCAACGACAGCGCTTAAAATGTCATGGGAAAGAGGCTACTAATGACATTCAAAACACATTTACAGAAACCATAAATGCTGTAGCACTATGTCTCTCTGTGCTTTCTATCTCTTCAGGCAGGCAGGACCATGCCTCTTGGCAGTAGTGTTTGTTCCATTGCTATCTACAAGCCATTTTGTCCTGAGATAGGTGAGCAAATCTTATTTGATTTTTTTTCTTCTTGCAGTTAAAATCATCAGATGTTTTATTTTCTACCCTTTCCTGCCGCTCTTATGATACACTTTGCTTATCACATCTCAGCTGTCTGTCAGGGAAGTATATTAGGGATTTTTACCAGTAAATAATACAGCTTCTATAAGGCAGACTCAGCATTCAGAATGGTGTGGCCACTTTCTCGACACTCATGTAGGAAAAGTTTTTAGCAGCTGTGAAGACTAAAAAAATCTGTAGGAGATCAATAATAGAGAAAATCTTATATCAGTGTCCCCTGTTTCTCCCTTCTACAGACTCTGCATTTCTGAAGGAAGAAAAAGAAGAGAGGAGAACAATGTTAGAGCACAGAACTAATTCCATCCTCACTGACAGCCCGAGCTGCAGGCTGTCACATTGATGATGATGTACCAGCAGCTTCAGAGCAACTGCAGAAACAATCCTGAATACACAGGGCAACACTCTCTGCAACACAAGCATCATTCCTCTGACTGTGTTTCCTGGGTGATAACACAAGCAGTCTATTCCCAGTGTCAGGGTGCGCATATTCCAACAACTTGTGCAATGAAAGTCTCAGGCACATACCAGCCCCTGTCCAGCTACAAGCTAGAGCTTCCATCAACAGGCTGTGTGTCTAGATGTTAAATCAGATCTGCTAAGGGCTATCTGAGGTGTTAAAACCTGAAATGACCGAGTGAGGCATTCAGATCTCTAGTTAAGTTCCTCAGTAGGAGCTGTCAGCCATTGAGAGCAAAGTCCACCCTGGACTCTCCCAGGCATGGCAGCAGCAGTAGCTGCAGGTAGCCATCAATTTGAAAGCAGAAATCATATGTGTGTGCCCAGCTATGGACTCAGATGCGCAACTTGGAGCAATGAGAATAATTTTGTCAAATACATGTTTGCTTGCTGTGTGCTAACAAAGGAGACAGCTTGTCTAAGCAGTTGGAAAAGTTTTCACATCACATGCCCTGCATTAACTGTAAAGCTCTCTTCTTCTATTACTACTTGGAGTTTAGGAGTCAGAGCACTAGCACTCCATAAGGACTGGTAAGCATAAGGTTGCTTAAGTAAAAATATCCTCAGAGTTAATTAGTCCAGAAAGCTGACAACTTAGAATGACCATGAAAACTTCCTTGATCCAAAATGGACTGGATATTTTTGGAAGAGTCAGATGCAAAAAAAATCCTAGGGAGCTGCTAGCCTTATGGATGGATTTACTGAGCTATAAGTGCTGTGTGAAAAACACAAATTTTACAAGTTTGGAAAAAAAGGAGAATCTGAGAATAGCATGGCATATTTATGTAGAATGATTAAATCAAATTAACTTTGCAGAGAAGGAAATTTCCTCATATACAGATGGAACTTCAATTTGAATCAAAATAACAAATTAAAAAGAATTAAGTGCAGGAATGTTAGGCCTATTGCTTCAGTCAGTTTACTCTTTTCCTTCTGTTAGCCTTGTTTTTATTCTGTTGCTGTTTATATGATGATGTCAAGATGACATCTCTTAATGAGGTCAGACAAAATCCAACAACCTGCTGTCAAAAATCCTAGTAATACATGGATTATATATATCAAATTCCTTCACTTAAAAAAGTTAGAAGAAAGTGATATTAAGACATGATAAAAAGCATCTCAAGACTGTATATGAGTGGTTATACTTGTGAAACAGGCTAACACCGATTCACAGCTAAAAGTGATTCACCAATGAAGTCAAAAGGCAAGCACATGTAGTTACTACGAATTTCATCTGTACAAAGCAAAAATGACATCACAAATATATCTTGTTTTCTCTGTGCTATATTGCATAAATTTCATTTCATGCTGGGGAAAAAAACATCAAGTCAGCCACAGGCAAGACATAAGCAGACAAAACCCGTTGGTTGGTGGTGGAAAGATATGGAGCCTAGTAATTCATTTTAACATAGAAGGCAGATCATCTGCTTTATGCAGCAAAGCTATGCTGATTAACAGTAGAGGAGGATGTTGGACTTCAAGGCAAAAAATATTGCCTTTTCAAGCAGCAGAGTGGTAGAAAATTTGTTTATTTTCTTGTTACTCCTTGGTGATTGGACTGCAATGTAGTAAGTTTAAAATCACATCTGTTTATGCTTGATGAAGCAATATATGAAAGTGATGTGACAGCCTTTGCCACTTTCCTTGCACCTACTGTCATGCAAGTTAGAACAAATCTCAGGTTGCTGAATTTCCGCCTATTTTATAATGAGTCAAAGAAATTAACCAATCAACCTTTTGAGCTGTTAAACCCACCACAATATCTGTTAAATCCATTCACAATAAATTATGTCACAGGTGTGTTCTGTAGATAATTGCTCTAGATATTTCTGACATTTGCAAGAGTTTTTACATTTTAAATAGCATTTTCCAAAGGATGTTCCTGAGCTGTGTTTGCTTATCGAGAAGATTCTTGAACCTTCAGGCTTTCAACTGACTTTTCCTGAAATCAGAAGACTGACAAAAGTGCTCTCCTCTTCCTCAACTACTGCTTTAACTTCTCATTTCAAATAGACTGCTGATATTTTTCTTTGGCTATAATTATTTTTTTGGACAAAAATAAAATCGAAATTTTAGCTGCCTGCGGTGGAATATTTAGGGCATGATTCAACACAGCAAACCAGGCAGGAGACAAGAGTGCCATACCAATAACCGGCATCCGCCTCCTTCCAGCTGGATAACTAAACAAGTACTTAGAAAATAAAACATTAGACCCTTTCACCTGGAATTTTCAGGGTGGTCATAGCATTACTCAAGGACTTCAGATAACAGAGCAGGCCTGCTCAAGCTACAGAAAAGATTTTCTGAGGCTGCCTTACCTGGCTTTCTACATGCATGGTAGGGAAGAGAAATGTCAGCCTTTTCAGAGAAACAGTTTCCAAAGGGCAAACAGATGTGAAAATCACTTTTGTGGACTTTTCATGAATGTCCATCACTTTGTGCTATTCAAATAGTAGATGCAGATACCATATGATTTACATTCCACAAATAAAAGATAACTAACATCTTTGAATACACAGTTAGTTGGTGAATAACTCACTAGTACATTAGTAGAAGTTTTGCAGATGGTGATTAGCAACCTATTGGAAGCTAATTATTATTTTTGAGGTATGCTGTAAAATCCATAAGACACTTATGAATGTATAGGAATAATTTATAAGTTCTATCTATACTCTTTCCTTATGATTTTCATAATTTTTGTTACTTCCTTTCCTGGACACAGCTCTACAGCTTCATGTTAATGTTCTATAGCACGTCTTTGTCTTAGGTCTGGGGACGGCAAAGTTACTCAGTGAAGCAGGTTCCCTTAAGCTGGAAGACCCACTTCTGTAAATGCAAAAACTAACACATTTTCTGGAATTCTTTCCCCTCACAAAAACTTGACTACTTCTGACCACTGCTTGGCTATCTGTAAAAATTCCTTAGGAATTTTGCTTAAGCATCTGTGCTGGGCTGCTTTCTCAGCTGGTGAAATTAATGAACCTTTTCAAAACTAGAGAGGTACCATCAGAAAGTGAATTGCTGCAACAAATACAAATAAATAAGCCCAAGTACCGCCTGGTTATCACTGAGTTTGTGGCCAAACCTTAGGAGGTGTTATACTGGAGAATCATACTTTCTAGCACAACTATAGAAGTGGGCAGTCCAGCTAAGCTCGCTACCTCTGCTTTGCTTCTGGGAGCCAGCTATGACAGCTACAAAATTGAGGCAAAGATCCTGTGACTGACATAAGTGCTGACAATGAAAGAACAAAGAATCCTGATGACAGCCAGACCCGCTCTATTAAAAAAATTCAGCTTAAATTTTAAGGATAGTTTGAAAGTAGGAACTGGATTAGTCAGGTAGATTACCAAGGAATCATTAATGGAAGACGTTATCTAGCTGGATCTAAGCAGAGTTATAAAGTTCTTCTAAGGGACTCTGAGATTAACAGATCTGGCCTAGATTTTTTTATTTTTTCCTGAAATAACATCCACAAACAGTTATAATTACAATATTTCAGAGAGCTAGAACATTTTGAAACTAAGAGACTATGTGTCTAAAGCATGGAGTATGGTTCTTGTGAGTATAGAATATATTAGGAAGAGATCTGTTTCTCTAACTGGATCAGACTAGTTTCAAAAGTTCCAAGACATTCATGTATGTGGTCAGACGTGTGGCTAGTTACAATAATCAAACTTTTCAAATCTTCTCTCTGTGCAATATTTTGGTCACATTACTGTAAATTTTAGTATCAATATGAAATATCGTGAAGACATAGTTAAACTTTACTTAAAAGAAATGTGCTGGTATTTTCAGAACTAGAACTTTGTCAGAGCAGTATAACATTTTGTACTATATTTAAAAAGCATATTTGCATAAGTTTTTAACTATGACAGCCAGCAAAAAAAATTTAATTTAATTCAAAAAATTTCTGTATGCCTTTGGAAATCAGATTAACTATTTAAATCTGTTTAGAAGCTGGATGTTATACAGTTAAACATGCATAATTGTTGCACCACCACCACCACCATCATCATCATCATCATAACAACAACAATAATTATAATAGATTAATATCATCTCTACCAAAATAAAAACTGTAACAAAATAGAAAGGAAAGTATTCTCTCAGTGGTCACGTAGAAGTACTCTCACACATACTAGGTTATACAACAAACGAGCAATCAGATCAGATCAGATCACAAAATTGTGGTTGTTAGCTGATTCAATAAAAGATTTTTTTTTAAAGGGAATATTTTATTTATTTTACATTTAAAATGTAACTGGTATTTGAATGAATCATCTGATACTGTTATTCCCTTTCTTGGCTTGGGTGATATTTGTGATGAAAGATCTTCCTGTCAGACCAAATATAGATGCACGCAGGGTATATGTCTTCTAAATAAATATATAAAAAATTTTAAAAGACTTAAGTGGTCCTATTTACCTTTCATATTCAACAGATTCTTGGCCATCTGTTGCTCATACCATTGATTTTCATTCCTCTTGGCACCATACCTGCTGAAGTCAGTTCATATTAATGTCAGGGATGATGCATAAAGAATAAAAAATGTGTCTGCATTTCAGCTACTGAGGCTCCAGAGGAACAATACAATATTAAACCAGCAGATACTTGAATTCACCTAAAGAAATTCCATCTGGTCTGTTCTTCTTGGGTAGCCTTCTGTTTCTATGTCTCTGATGAGCTAACGCCTGAACGGTAAGAAGGGTGGCAGGTGTTTGTTTTGAATGTAAATATAACTATCATGTAGCTTGTGGTCCAAGGATCAGTATGTAATTATATGAAGACTGGGGACAGCTGTGATGTACTGTGACAAACAGCAAAGTGACATGCTGACTGATCTGCGAGTCCAGTGGAGAAGCGAGTCAATACCAGTTAAATTCATGAAGTGTTTCTTTCTGCCAGTTTGGCTGACACGCCTCTCACGCGTGCTGGAGAGCTAATGTCATCATCCAAGCTGTACTGCAGCGTCTGCCACTTCCACAAACCCATCAGTGACACCCATGGGTAAGATGGCATTTGGTTTATGCAGCTGTTGACAAATCAATCAGTTGTTTCTCAGCAGTCACCAGTAGTTTCTCAGCAGCCTTGCAGAGATGAAGAAATGTGCACTTATACAGTAGTAGATTCTCATCACTGCACATTAAATATGCATTGAACTGGTTTACTTTAATAGGTGAATGTCAAGCTTCTGTTCCTCAATCACTGGTTTATGCAGTGGAGTTGACACAAGACGTTTTCTCTATGTCATAGCCCTGTTTATCCCCTTTCTTCTCTACTTGTCTCTGTGCACCAACCTATCAATAATTTCCTGAAATTCAACTATTTTTCTTCTCCATATGAAATGAAATCTGTTACATAATAACATAGGAAGTGAATTTACACATAATGCTGTAGGAACGAAAACAGCAGAAAACCAAGACAAACAAATCTAGTAGCAATAAGCCACATATTTACCTTAATTCACACGCCCCCACACCGCCTTTATGTTTTTTTCTTTGTTTGAATGGATTAATTTAGGAACTAATACTGGTTTCAAGAAAGCCACCAGAAATCTCTCGCTGACTGCCAAAACAGAATCTAGTCCACTGTTTTTCCACCTGTTTTCTTTCAGACTACCTAAAACTGGATCTAATCATATATACCAGCAGAATAACAAAATGTGAGATTGTATGGGTTTCACAGCAGATGAGAACACTCCCTTTCTCCAATAACAAGACACTTTAGAGGAAGTGCATAAAAAAAAACATCCTTGCAGCACCCTTTCTGGGATAAAACAACAGGAGTTTTCATTTCCCAAATCAAATTCCCCTAGTGACTGGACTCCCAACATTTCCATAAAAACCCTCTGAGTCATCAAATTCAGAGCAAGAAACTCACCGTGGGCATGGAATTCAAGATGACCAGTTTTCACTGGTTACATTTTCGTCAAACACCTATTGACTAACACCCTCAAGAACGGAACTTTGACATCACATTAAAACCTTGTTTGTATTGTTTTCATACTTAGTTTCAGAAGTGGATATTATGATTTTCCCTTTAAAGGTCAAATCCCTGAGTGAAATTTGTTTGGGCAGAATCTCAGAAAAGAAGGGTGCAAAAGTCTGTGTCTCGAGTTCTCTGGCTGAGATAAAGAGCAAAAAAGTTCCTCTTGGCCTATGAATGTTATGGCTTCTAAGATAAGTTTCATTTCATGTGGAAGAGGCTGGAACAGACTGAATGTGTTTAAATGATGATTATGGACTTTCAAGAATCCATTTTGTAGTTGAAGAAAAAGGCTGTACTAAACTCACTATCTGGTTAAGGAAGAAAGGTGTGACTACAAATAAACCTATTGGAAAACCACTGTCACCATCTTCACCCCATGCTGAGACTCAAGATATTACCATCACATTGCTGAGCCTCTGTTCTTCTTATCCTGAAAATCTGGTGAGAACGAGGAGTCGCATCCATCTCCATCAGGGGTAGCTAAATCCTGAGCAACATCTAAGAAATAAAGTTCCTGCTCAAATGAGCTAAAATCTTCTCTTACCTTATTCTTTCCACACTTCGAATTTTCTGTTCTCCACGAAAAAAAGAAAAGAGCAGTAAATATTATTGTCCCTCAACAGCACTGCTGACTTAGTCCTCTTTCCCCAGGGGTCTGACAAAAGGAAGAAGCTGAGGGCAGAGGAGAGCTCAAGAAAATTTGGAGGGAAGGGCAGCTGACATAAGAAAGGGATGACCAAAACCATTGTGGGAGTCTGAGGTGGCAGAGCAAGCAAGGAAAACATGGAATTTGTCATGAGCAGCTGAATGTAGCAGGAGAAAAAAACATGCATGTTTTGGACATATATTATTTGTTGCTATAATCTTAGAAAATTTACTCAGCTTCAACATAAATACCTGATCCGTGGTACAGTGGGACATACATTCGAAAGCAGGATGGTTGACTGCAGCCTCTTCCTCCGACCTGGATAAAAGGGCTTGTGTTGTACAGCTTGGCAACATGGCAGCTTTTCCAGACTTCCAGGGGAAGTTAGTTCAATGAGTTCTGAGTTCATTTCACTAACTTTTCTGTTGTGAGCATGACATGTCTGTAAATACTAGTTATTCTGCATCTATTCATTGGAGAATGCTCCAGGCCCAGTTAAACGAGCCACTAGTATCACAAGTAGTTGTAGAGAGGCTTAGGACATCCTGAGCAAAATGGCAGGGGAGTATGGGAATGAAAGAGTAAAGAAAGCTAGAAGAAAACTAGCCAAGCTGTGAGCATTAGTATTCTAAAGCGTCCTTTTGAAAGGAGAAGGAAGGAAAGAGTGAATTAAATTTTTGGAGTAACATATCATAGAATTTCTAATAGAATGATTACAGAACCTGAATAAAACAAGTTTTCTTTCGGGGGGGATAAAAAGAAAATGTTTTTAAGCTTCAAAAGTAAAGTGATCATCTTCTCTATGTAATGTTCAAGGTTAGCTTTTTTCCGCATTCCCATCCCAGTCAAAACCAAAAGATCTAATTTCAAGAGTGTTTGAAGAGCTTTTTGAAATAAGAAATACCAGTATTGCCTCTGCTTTCAGAATATCACAAAATAGTTCTTAAATTATGAAAACATATCACAGAATAAGCTAGAATTTGTGAGTCTTACCTTCCTACGATGAGATGGTACAATAAAGTATGTTTCAATATTATGCTTCTTCAAGAAACTGTTCCTTTCCTGACCATGTCCCGGTTCTACCTCGTAATCTCCGTTTAGGCACTCTAAGGTGGTCTTTGTTATGTGAACTTTGCTGGGGAGAAAAAGTGGACATTGTTGTTTAAAGCAAAGATACATTATGAGCTAGCTGCTACTAAAGTACACTCCCGTGCAGAAGATCATAAAGAAGTCCAATTATGTGAAAAGTCACATTTTTGACGTAAAAATGTTTTGTCTTTTCATTCAAACAGAACGCAGAAATATTTATATTACATGCATTTTCTAAACTTGAGCAGACTGAACAGAAAGATAACTGTTGACTGTCCAAACACTTGCAAATTTGTTGATTTGTAGAAAGTGAAAGTCTGCACATCATCTTCCACATTGTGTGGCTTTCTTAAGTGTTTACCTCACTGCCTGCTTGGAAAAACATCCTGCTGTTTGAAATTTGTGACTTCACACTCCGAATCTCTCCTGTGCATGAAGGAGAAACTTCTATTTCTGTTCTCCTTCACATCTCTGACTTGTTTCACTTACTCACTCTGTTTTGTAGGCAGATTTCTAATTCACTTTGTTTTGCCAGAAAAAACATCTTTGACACTATTCATGAGTTTTCTTATCCCCAAAACTGCCTTCACTTTTTCTCCCAAAAGATCCCTTATATTTGAAAAGTCTTCACAGAAGATACCTGGAAAGCTATTACTGCTTTCCACTATCAAACGTATTCAGATTTTTTTCACTGGAAAGCATTATGGAAAGGAAGATAAAAAATACACTGCCAAAACTGTCTAAGGCAGACATATGTAATAGACAGAAATTCACTCATCTTAACCACAAAAATTAAGAAATGCCATTGTCCCCTTGTTCAAATCATGATCTTGTAAAAATCCAACAGAGGATGGTAGGTCCCAGAGCTACAAAGCTGGTGAGGGGTCTGGAGAACAAGTCAGATGAGGAGAGGCTGAGGGAACTGGGCATGTTTAGTTTGGAGAAGAGGAGGCTGAGGGGAGACCTCATTGCCCTCTACAACTCCCTGAAAGGAAGGTGTGGAGAGGTGGGGGTTGGCCTCTTCTCCTAAGGGAATAATGACAGGAGCAGAGGAAATGGTCTGAAGTTGGGGCAGGGGAGGTTTAGATTAGGTATCAGGAAGAATTACTTTACTGAAAGAGTGATCAGGCACTGGAACAGCCTGCCCAGGGAGGTGGTGGAGTCACCATCCCTGGAGGGATTTAAGAAACCTTAAATGGCACTTCAGGGCACACTCTAGTGCCCGAGACTGTGGGGGTTTTTTGTGTATGTAAGGTTGGACTCGGTGATCTCACAGATCATTTCCAACCATGACAATTCTGTGATTCTGTAATTCTGTCCCAGTCCAAAGGTGAGTTGCAGTCAAAAGCACACCCATGAACACGTGCATGTGTATTTCAACTGGGTCCAAGGCTGTCCAAGGAGTCCTTAAAATTCCAGGTTGTGCCTCATGCAGGTTTATGTGCTACCATTATCACTTGCACACAAACCATCAATATTTGAGTTCATAAAGAGGTATTTTTTTCTATAGCACATTCCTAGCATTGCCTCATTCCTACTCTATTTGGTGCCTTCTAATAAAGATTTTGTTTGGAAATGTTTTTCTTTTAACTAAACTATTACTAATGTAAATATCAAGATCATTTGGAGAATTCCACAGTATAAATCACATAATACATAGACTGCTCTTGCTGAGCACAACCCTTCTTATCGCTAGCAATTCCATTGCAAAAGCCCTAAACAAGGAAATAAATTCTTCACCCATACAGGTTTCTGTTTCTTGTTCTGTGATTCTTTCTCAGACTTACCCAGGCAGTCCTCCAGCTTCCATCACATTAGCTAAAGTCACATCATTTGACCAGACATCATATTGCCATTTTCGGAGACCTAGGACCCCACAAAGCACCCTGCCTGTATGCAATCCAACTCTCATGTTGAGATCAACCTCGGTGGCTTCTGCAACAGATCTGGAATAGACAGCATCAGAATGTTAGTCTTTAGACAACAAATTTGATTTTCTCTCTCTTGATTTTCTTTTTCTCTCCTTCCCCCAAAGTTAACATATATATACATGACTGAATATACAGGATCATTTAAAAGTCTCAAATGATATATTCAGCTACTGTTCTTTTATTTCACTAGTTTCAAAGTCCCAACTGTAATTCCAAGTAAATAATTTTATTGGTCATATTTTAATTACTATTGAACTAAAATCTCAATATTTCTAAATTTCTTGACCTAATACATTAAAGTTTAATTTTCCAGGTTTCAAGGAAATCCAGAAAATGTTACATTTCTTTACATGTAATAAAATAAAATTTTAAAAAAAAAGGACAATAAAGCAAGTGTAGTAAATGGCTTTGTCATGAAACTTCCCTAAGACTATAACTTTTAGCTTTTATTTGCCAGTGTTGCAGTATTTGCTATCATGGTCCTACAGAAGCTTAGATAGTACTGGGAGATAAACAAAAAACATTCTGGCTGTAACTCAAATAACTTAGAGACAGACAGCTTAATTCCTGCACTTCTGCACTTTCCTGTTTATCTTGCATCTCATGCAGATTTACTTTTTTTTTTTTTTTAATCATGAATGTTCTTTTTTTTTTTTTCAATCCATATTTGCATGACAAGTGACCATAATGTGGCTGTTGGAATCAGAAGTTTTTTGAAATGATCTCAATTTAAACCTGACATGAAAACAAGCAAACGTTAACATGTTTCAGTTCTACCATTACTCCAGACTGCTCTCAAGTCACTATTAAAATGGGCTACCTGCTATCTTCTTTTAACTAAAAATCTCTGTTGATATTTCTCCTTATCCTAGCCTTGGGTTTACCGGTTGGTGGATTTTTCTCTCTCTAATTCCTTTTTTACATGCCCCACTTCACTTATACAAAGATCATGATTGATTCTATATGGGCTAACTGAATTTCATCATTAAAGAGTTCAATATTAAACATAAAGGAAAAGATTGGTCTTGTGAGTAAAATATAAACTTGTGTCACTCAAGACTTACATTTAATTTCTCTCCTCTTTTACCACAGTTCGCTGTGACTCAAAGTAATTTTATCCTCTTTCAGTTCTCCATCTGTAATATCAAAATAATACTTTCTTTTCCTTACTTCTTTTGTTTGCAGTGGCTTGATCTCAAAATAATAGTGTAAAACATTTAATTTTTAATTGATAGAATATAAAATAATCTGGTAAAAGAACATAGTATGGAGCCCAACACTTCTTCTCTGTGCATCACAAAGAGTTAAATATAATTTTAAAAGTTATTGTCTCAATTATGTTGAGTTTAGATTTGTGGTGTTCTGTAAATTCACCATTGAATTACATCTCCACTTGAATGAAAATCAACTCAGTTAAAAATTAACATTTTTTTCCCAAGTGTCTCAGACTGTCAGTCTTCTTGGATGGTACTTTTCAATATTTCATTATATTTTTTCAACTGATATTTTGACCCTTGCTACTGCTAGGAAACTGCTGCAACTACTAGTAATCACACAGAGTTGTGCTGTGCCTTTACCTTTATGGTACGCTCAGCTAAGCGCCATTTCCTGTGGTGAGACTGAAAGGGCACAGACTTATATTCAAATGCTCTTACAGTTTCTGCAAGAAAAGAGGCATGAAGAGGTACTAGTTGAGAAAGCAAATGTTCTAATTGGTCCAATTACCCAGTTGCAGGACAAAGAAAACAGTGAAATTAATGAATCAGTGCAAGAATGGCAGATGAAGAGTGATTATAAATAGTAATATCTTTCCAAAGTTCCTGCAAGAGTGGCACAGAGACCACCTATAACTATGGATTCGCAACTGTAAATTAAATCTAACCTTCAGAGATTTTTATTGTGTAGCTGGGAAAGGAGGAATTAATTGGCAAAGTCATTGTTAAATGCATTTTTAATTTTGGTGTCACAGTAAGGAAGGATTCTTCATTTCTGTGAAATGCAGGACATCCTATCACTCGTACTGACTTGTGAACACTGAAAAGGAACCTTGAAGCTAATAATCTTACACATTACGTGCAGAGATAACACTGTGCATACATGTTTGCAGTTTTTTCTGTTACAGAGACACCTGGCATTCCACATTTAAGCTGCAGTCCAAAAAGAGACAATATCAGTGAATATAGGAAACTGACCAATCAGTGTAAGATCTGATTTTCCTTCAGTTTTTAAATTTAAATTTTCCGATTCTTTTAATAGAAGACCTTAAACTGAGGCACTGCCTATAATTTTCCCTTGATCTTCATTGACCATTGTATTTTGTGCAGACATGCTAGATTTGGCAGAGAGGTCTTTTATTTCAGGAGTAGTCTCCTGCATAGTTGTACTTGTTTAAATACAAGTAATATAAAGGTCAGCATAAGACAAGCTGTGGGGTGAGCAGTACAAGGCACCTGGCTTCAATTTAAGTAATGAACTCTGCAGCCATGAAGTGCTGAAGTATATACCATGTCAGCCATCACTAATGTGAGGGCTGTGGATATCTGCTCTGTCCCCATAGGGAATCTGGGCGTACTACATTTTTCAGTCATATTTTATGCAACAGCCCAGAAACCGTTATGCACAGCTTTCTGAAAGATTAAATATTTCCTTTTCTTATTTCTACTCACTACAAGTCAGCTTTCCTTTATTCAGTAATTGTTCCCAGTCAAGCCCCAAAAATGACTCCAAGGAGTTCTAAAACGACTTGAGTGTTACAGGGCTTGTTGTGCACACTGTCTGCTTGACAAAGCCTTAAAGGAAACGAAAGGAGCTAATAATATAAGCCACTTAACGATAGCTTAACCTTTGTATCTTCTCTACATGTGTACTGTGCCATTAACAGACTGACCTTACACCAAGACCATACTCTGCACGCCAAAGCCCTTCAGGATTACACCTTGCTTGCCTGCCTATGTTCTACTGCATAACCAAGTACTTATATAATTATCTTCATTAGTGAACCTGCAAGTGTGTGAATTTCCATGTTTGCAAATGAATGATTTTTATTTTTTTTTTCATCTAAAGCAGTATATAAAACCTCAGGCTAAATATAAGTGGAAAGATACAATATACTCAAAAGTTTTCCAAATGTAAACACAAAAGTAGTCCCAGAAACAAACGGAAATCAAAAACCATTTTCTTTTTGAAATAGAAGTGAGCAGAGTCTATGTAAGTGACTAATAAGATAACCATCTATCTGGACAGCTCCAGCATCCCACCAAGCCTTTACATTTTAGTTCTCTCCTTAGCTACAAATATTTCATGTGCTGCTACAAACCATCAAAGTAATTTAGATCATCTAAATTGAAGAGCTCCAGACCTGTGCGGCATTTGAAGGAAAAAACCAAAAGCTCTGCATCCCATTTCTTATAAGTTATTTAGGACTTCTTTTTAGGTCCAAAACTATCTGCACAGAAAGAGATGTTTCCCAGTTAAAGGCATAGGCAAGATTTTTGGTTGAGTTACATAGGGTTGCTTTGTATATATGCACAGTTCTAAGACAAGGGCATCCTTTAATTTGCACCTCTCTGTAAATATTTCTGTGCCAGTTCCCTTTCAACATCAGGAGTTGGCTATTTCTTGGATGTTAATGACAAAGACTATCTTTCTGTGGACTGCTCTGTCAGCTCAGCAGGTGATGGGAGGAGAGGCTGCAGGCCTTGTTCCCAAGAGGCACCCATATATGAGGACGCCTTGCCCTCTCTCAGATTTGTCTTCCGTCAAGGCAAGGTGGTGTAAGTTCTCTCTGGTAATTAAGTTTTGTTGTTTGAAAACTTTTGCTGTCCTTCTTCAGCAGCCATTTCTTCAGGTCAGGTTTGGATTTATTTTTTTTTGTTTCAGGTTTTTTTATCATGTTTTGTTTGTTTGTTTGTTTTTAAATGTTGACCAGAGCTGCAGTACATTGCTCACCTGGAGCATGGCAACCAAGAACTAGGGCAGAGAGCCTGGGCTGTGAAGACCTGATGGCTTCAGCAGTCAAGAGGCTCATTTTGACAGTGAGCCAATGTGGTAGAGTCACCAATGGTGGTGAAGTCAGCTCATGGTAGACAGTGTTCTACACTGCTGAAAGTGCAGTTGCTGGTTCTCCCAGAATTCAAAGTCAACTGACTTCTGCCAGTCCAAACCTTCCCAGGCCCTGGATCTCTGGAGGATCAGGGGAAAAATATCAACGGTGTTGGCATCAGTAACGTCAGTACTTCTGCCTTCTTCCTCAGACAAAAGTTCACACAGGAAAACTTGAAATTTCAGTTGGGCTTCCTCAAACTGACTGCAGTAGGTCCTTCCCCAGTGCCTTTGGTCAGGCAATGACCCAACCCATGGGAAGGAGACAGTTTAAGCATCAACCTACACAATGTCCCATGCAATGTAGTAGCAACACAACGTGTGTGCAAAATAAGACCAACTTCCATTTGTGAGGTCTTACATGTATGAATGGTGGAGTCATCCATATGGGATAAACTCACCTATGTGACACAAAGAGAAGCTGATCTATCTCCTGACAGACCCCACTGGAGTGCCCAGGTTTGAAGCAGCAAACGTTCATGGACACTTTCCTTCAGACATCTTCAAACTCCATGTGCAATAGGAACATTCAATACAGGGGAGAAGACGAGATGTATTCTAAAGTAACCCTCTGCTTCCACCCCCTACGATATGTATAGGTCAAACTGAAGTAGTCAGCGCCAGCTGCTGTGATGTGTTCCTACCGTGCCATGCTACCTGCATATAGACATAGCAACTGATGCGGCTGGTGGTGCAATTCATTCCGAGTGAGTACTAAAATGGCACCCTTGTAAGACGTCAAGGAAAGGAGTATCATGAAAATGTACCGTTTATGTGGCAGCATGAATGATTACAAGATCCCATTACACTCTTGACAAGTTTATGAAATTTAGCCCCAGTATTCTACCCCAGTCCCAAATCTAGTATTTACACCCTGCTCACCCAGATTCCATCCTCATTTCTAATTGGAAACGTTACAGTTCATTTCTTGCCCTGTGGTATTATTGACTGCATTTAAACAATTCCCTTATTTCATCACATTTCACCTCCTAAGAGGCTACATTTTTGGACTGAGCCAAAGAAGTGTTTAGTATAATTTATATATGTTGATGAAGTGCTCTGTAAGGAAAGACAAACTGTTATTAGGAAAGTACAAAATTGCCCTCGTAACACTAGCCTGAACCAGAACTCCAGCCAATTTACTGGGGAGACAGGGAAGAGCTTGGGTAGCTGGGCAAAACTTTCCTCCATGGCAACTTGGAAAAAAATATATCTATTTAGAAAGTAAAATACTGTAGTAAATAGAGTGGAACCTTCTAAGGTAAGCAATTTAAGTACGGTGAAGAGCATACTTGGCCTAATGCACTGTTCAAAACTGAGGTAAGGACAACATCTGCCACATCAGAGCAACATCTGGCACATTAGAGGCACTAATGAACATGACCATTTAAATTATATTACTAACAAAAAGCTAAGAGTTAAAACTCACCTGACAGTAGCATCAGTGGTATCCAACACTTAAATACTGCCATGATGGTTTAAGTGATTCTGAACAAACACCTAGCCTGTACTGAGGCACTGACACAAAACTCATTGGCAGCAGAAATTCTTTTGGAATAGAAACAGAATATAACACCATCTGTTTTGTGGGGTTTTTTTAAGGACAAAAAATAGAGATAATTCTAGTCTGATTTTAACTGTGCCCTTGAAAAAAAATACTTTGCAGAAGGCAGATGGAAATGTTAAAATTTTAAGTATTTTACAATGTTCTTTGAAAATTACCTTGAAAATCTCAATCTAAATGTAATGAGACAAATTCTCAGATGATACTCACGTGCAGCACCATATTCTAGGATGCTTAAATAACAGTTACACAGAATATGAAGAGAATAGAAAGTATCAATTTCTATGAACTCATTACAACATTCACCTCTCTAAAATCACAGATCCATCACCCAGCTACTAGAAGCTTCTATTCCTTCATTTCCTGGAAAATGGACATCTTGGTGGTACGTATCTCTGGGACAGGCACTTTTCACAGATCCATCAGCTGAATCACAATTCAAGTGATTTTATTTATTTATTTATCCCAGGTAACATGAGAAACCTGTCACTAGGGATCACAACTTCCAAGCAAAAATTTACAATGCCAATACCTGATTTCTGCAGTAAAGTGAATAGACTTTTAGAAGACTATTAGTTGCCATCCAACTCTGGATAAAAGGTGGAAGTTTAAAAGTAAAAGTGACTGCATCTCATGGGACTGATAACACCACCTAATTATCATACTGATAGCAAATAAAATTTTGCATTCTAACTTTACTGTCATAAGCCCTTCACTTCTCTTTTTCATTTGCTCAACATATTTCCAAAAAAATTAATCTGGGGAATCAGTCTTCTAGTTTTGGTCTCTGTGAAGGACTGAAGACTTTTTTCCTCTCCTTCAGCAGAAACTATTTTCCTTGTTTGGAGCTCTTTGTACAGTTGGCATGGCCACTCACTTCTGTCACCAAGAGAACCTCACCCAGAATCCAACTGTATCTGAACAGATGATGCTCCACTTTCGGTAGAAGAAAAAAATAGTACTGCCATCAAAGGCAATGGTACTTGGAATGCACCATCTTTCTGTTTCCTAATATAAGCAGAACAGGCACATTCATTTACCTAAGAGAGGAAATATGCATTGAGCCTGGATCTTACAGTCCTTAAATTATTAATTCCTCACTGGAAAAAAAAAAAAAAAGGATTAATTATTTGTACATTTGTTTGTGTACAAAGGATGCAGAATAGGTTGCTATTCATTCAAGAATCCTAAATAAATCTCGCAGTCTCTTATAACCTTACTCCTTCTCCATCTTGCCTTTTCACTGTGCTCTGACTACTGACTACACACTCAACTTAAATTTTTTAAAAGAAAACCCACTGAAATTGTCAGTCAGTTATCTTCTACCAAAGCCTCTGACTAAACATGTTGAGATAACACACTAAAGGTCACTTCGAATCATGGAGCTGCTGATGCTGGAAGGGGCCTTTGGAAATCATCTAGACCAACCCCCCTGCTCAGAGCAGGGTCAGCTACAGAAGGTTGCCCAGGACTGTGTCCAACTGGGCTTTAAATCTCTCCAAGGATGCAAACTCCTCAACCTTCCAGTGCAACGTCTCCAGTATTTGACCACCTCCACAGAAAAAAAAGTTTTTTTTCTTACATTCAAATGGAATATCTTGTACTTTAGTTTGTGTTAATTTTCTCTGACACTGGGTACCACTGAAAAAAGTTTGGCTTTGTCCTCTTTACACCCTCCCATCAGGTATTTGTATGCATTAGTAAGATTCTCCCTGAGCCTTCTCTTCTCCGGGCTGAATAGTCCTAGTTCATTTCTTCCTTCTTAATTCAACTCCTTTTTCAAGTTTATATTATCATGACAGCAGCCAATAAATGACAAGGGAATAAAAAGGGAACATGTTTTGTTTCTAATATTAGTAAAACTGAAACATTCAAAAAAGGAAAGTTCAGTCAGGTGTATCACTACCTTATTTGCATAAATGAAACACAGCACAGCTAATGAATTAAATGGGTTTAAAAATAAATTTAATAGGTTTTAAAGAGGATGAGAGCATCAGCTACTGCTTTCCAGGGATTTTAAAAAAAATACTTTGGAAAATGTGTACAAGGCCTGTATACCTAATTATGGTTCTAAAGGCCAAGGCTTCCTTATAAATGGGTTATCCATATACTGCTAGACAAATGCACATATACGTAATTTGCAGACTTAGGATATTCTTTTAGGATTTTATAGTATCATAGACTATTGTACATTATCACAGATTACAAGTCTTTTATCAATTCTACAATTTTTACAAAGATCACAAACTTGCATTGAATGAGAGGGAGAATATGGATTCATTTACCCAACTCTTCACATTCGGAGAGATTTTATAAATGAACATTATAATAAAAACACATGGATGGAGCTAGAAATGAGCCTTCATTTGCTTTAAGTACTTCTCTCCTTTTTTCTATGCTTTAAAGTTGTTTGCAAAGAAAGCTCAATGAATCCAGGTTCACAGAAAAGTTTAAGGTTGATATGAAACAACAAATAGGTGTGATAATGTCCATGTTCCCCTAAGGCATGAGCAGAGTCTGAACAACTAGCTATTACTTCCATAGAGATAAGCCCAATTCTCTTGAGCAAAACCTACAGTGAACTCTGAAAGGATCATAATACATTCTTCTACAGCACCAATACTCTCCACAAATGAATGCAATTTAGTTTTGGGAAAACAACTTCTTTGTGTGCATATATGTGCATAAACATCCTCACATACAAATGGAGGACATGAAATATATAATGTGGCAAAAGCTTTATTAGAAAAAAGAAGGCAAAATGTTCCAAATTAAAAAATTCATAATTTTAATTCATAAGCCTTACGTTTGCTTATTCTATACCTTTTTTTCCCCTTTATTTAATAGTTTACTATTCATTTTTAAATTGAGATTACACTGTGGTCTATTCACCGTCACAGAGAAGGCAGATCTTCTCTGTGTACAATGCAAAAGCTTGGGAATTAAGTGAGGGGAAGCAGAACCTTGAGTCAATTCCATACATCCAACAGCCCAGCTGACAACAGAGAGAAAGAATAACTGGCTGCCGGAAACAGTGGCCAAACATTTTCCAGTACAGAACAGGCTAAGGCCCCTAGTGTGACGCACATGGGCAAGCTCATTCCAAGTGTAGTAGCATCGTGCTGATTAGTATTTATTTATATACAGAATTAATACAGGTGTGCACTCTTTCCTACAGCCTCCCTACAAAACACATGCCCAAGCACACACACACACATAGAGCAATACAGTAGTGAAGAAATCTCCCATCTTTATCCCTTCCCTCCTATATAATAAAATGGATCTTCGGCTCTCGCTGAACGCTCATTCACAGTTCTCTCACATTCACATTTTTCACCTCGGTAAAATAATGATGAATGCAGAGCTCTCAAGCATAAAAAAAATATTTTGATCAGCTAAGTGAATTTCACATTACATTTCATAAAGCAGAATAAATTAAAGGTTCAAACATGACATACAGAAAGGAGGAATCAGCAAGCTATCATTTTGAGAATACAAAAACATATATAACATGTACACATCAGGACTGGCTTTCAGTTTACACATTTGTGTGCAAAATGACCAGTGTTTATCTCTGTAAAACAGGAAATTGGACTCCTTTCTTTGTGACAAATGGCCATAGGAATATTTCTATAATTCCCGGGATTTTTCTGTCCCCCAGTCAGTACATGTATGTGCCTCTACATACTCACGCTTGTGCACTCTATCCTTACAGCAATTAAATGGAGTGGAAAATTAATGTCTGGAATGACCCTTTCTAAAAATCCGTATCATTTGATCTGAATGCAACAGGTGAGCAGTGCTACCAGACACTGCTTTTTGCCTGAGAACACACCTTCTGAATGCCACATAGAAGTTGCTGAAGCTTCTGGGTTCACTGTGCACAGTACTTACGTGATGGTGTCAATCATATCCAGTCCCATTTCAACACAGCAATGGGCATGATCTGTTTTGGGCTGGGTCAATCCTGAAACACAGTAGTAACAGTCCCCTAGGATTTTTATTCTTCTGCAGTGGTTTTCCTTTAATAAAAATAGAATGGGAAAAGTTTTACTATTAATATAAATACTCCAATATTTACAGGATAAAATCTTCTCCAATACTACAGAATCATTCAGGGAATCATTTTGTGCTTAAATGAATTAATCTACAGCTTATGAAATCTGGGTTTCCTGTATAGAACAACTGACATATACATATTTGTTCGCGTGTGTGTTTGTTTGTTTATAAACACGCACATATATACCGGAGATCAGCCTCGCACTGTCCAACATGCAGGGGGTAACACTGCTTAAAGCTATAGTTATGAACAAATATTATTTCTTTGCCTTACATTAGGTCAGTATGAACTCAAGATTTGCAATGAGACTTCACTTTTGTGTGAATCCAAACCAAAAGGGCTGAAGCCAAACAATTACGGAATATCAGGAAATGTTTGTATTCTGAGCATCTTTTATTTCAAATCCAGTTCCAGCTTACCAGGAAAGGTGACATATTTATCTGTGAAGGTACACGCATTTGTGCAGTACCAATTCATAAATCACAATTTATGGTACACCATGATCAGTGTAAATATGACACACTTGCAGATCAGAAGATACAGGCAGTTTGCATTATCATCAAATTTATCTCCCATTTGCATACAGTTTAATTTCTACAGCTAAAGAGAACTGGCTAAATGTGTCCCATTTTGAAAAACCAATGATGGCAAGTGATGATTGCTACATTGGTCTGAGTAAAAATAAACAGAAAGCATGTAACAAAATAGGGCTTGGGTTCCTGAGGATTATAGGGCTAGCTGCTATACATTAGTGTAGTTCCCCTGAAATCCACGCAATGCTGATTAATATGAACTGAAAATTGGATTGCCTTTGCCTACCTGATACAAACAGTTCAATTATAAGCACAGCAGGCTCTCAAAAGAAGCTGTTGGAATGGATCTTTCTAAAAGAAAGATTGCTGCTCATTGCTACATTGGTCTGAGTAGAAATAAACAGAAAGCACGTAACAAAACACCTTTAACAAAGCAGTGCCTTTAACTAATAAACTATGAGGATACATGAAGAGATGATGGTATCCCTTGCAGCTATACTATGGCAACTTCTAACCGTTTAGAGTATGGCATAGAAAAGTAAATAACCTGATTAAATGCATCCAACTTAGGCACTTCGGACTCTGCCAGTAAGTGCCACGTAGAATTAACTCTTGTGAATACGAGTAGAGAGGATTAACAAAAATATGATTCCCCCCCAGCAGTATGCTATATAGACCTGACTTCAGTGGCACAGAAATGGAGAGGGAAAAAAAAAAAAAAAGTGGTGGTAGAATTAAAAATTTCTGAAAAAAACCCCACCATAATCGTACTGGTTCGACTTCTCATACAGGCACAGATTGTTACTCAGTCTCCTGCCTACAAGAATCAAAGCTTTCCTCAGTTGACCACACTCTACACATCATCACCCACATTCCGCCCCAGAAGCGATGGTTACGCCTACAGTGATCCCTCTCTCTCTGGCACGTCATACACCAGCATTCGGGGCTTGTTATTACACACTCTTCCAGCTGTAGGCATCCCCCCACCTGCCTTCTTTGTAGGTGCTTCCCAGTATTGAACGAATATTATAAAACCAGAATTACTTCTGTTCAGGCACAGAAGAAGGCATGCTAACACTGTTTGGGAAAATTGATTTGCCTACTCCTTTTTATAACTTAAGCAGTAAATGCAGATCTTGAACCAAAGAAGAGAGCCATCTTTTTGGATATGCTTACCTAGCAGAAAAGACTTTTCTAAGAGTGATTACTTGACATTTCCTCTACTGTACAGCAGGATTTTAAATATACCACTATTTATCATTGCTAATATATAATTACGCAAGCATAATCATTCTAGAAGCACTGTCATCAAGGCCTTGGAGTATTGCCACAGCCTATGGCCACAAAATGCCTCACCGATTTTAATTAGAGTTTTAATTTGGTATTTTGAGATCCTTGGCTAAATGGCATTATATGAGTAAAATAATTATTGATGCACACAAAGTAATATGCAGACCTCAAAATCTATCCTGACACAAAACAGGCCTTCCAACTCAAGGTTTTAGGACAGAGGTCATTAAGTTTTTTTAAAAGAAACCATTAAGTTTTTTAGCAGAAAGCACTAAATCACTGTCAAAATAAGCTACTTTTTTAAATCATGGGCAAACCTTGAAGCAGTAGAGGGTACTCAGTAGTTATAGCTGGAACCTACTTTGCAAAATAGTAGGTTTTGCTCTATTTTGCCCTGTTTTTTCCCACATCTTACAATTCTGTATAAAGCCCTCCTCATCTTCAAATTTGGTATGCATAATTTGTAGACAGGCAGTGACTGGTTGACCCAGATGAAAGTTATTCAGAAAAAACATTTCAGTAATCTGGGCTGGAGAATACTTATCTGTTAATTAATCAGTGGTATCTCCAATTCAGCATCTACCTCCAAAATGGTTTATTTCTAATTGCTTGGTTTATAGAGCAGTACTGCACATTTTATAATGGGGTACCTGGAATTACTGTCAGGCTGGCATAGCACCATCTAGCAACCTGGTAGATAGTTTAAGAAAGGAAAAAAATCAAAACAGAGTTTGATTCATTACCACTTTCCAAGTCAGTGGAAGAAAGTCTTGTGCGGGATAAAAATAAAAGAAAAAGAAAATAAGGACTACAGCATTTTCTAGAGAGAGATTAATTTTGATGGGAGATGTATGACTAAATCACCTACTGTTCTTGAAACCATCACTTTGTTTCTTATCCAATGTTATCCTCACTATCCTTATTTATAATAAAATATTATACAGTAATCTCTAGCAAAATAATTTGTTTTCTTTCTCTCGACTTGTGAAGCAGACTTCCACAACCTTCCAGCTTTGTAAGAGCAGTATTTTAAAGGATTGATATGCAAATTAACAAAACAAACCCCTTTCCGTCTCTTTGTTTTATTTCCTCAGCAACTTCCAAAGAAGCTAATGACTCGGCAATGTTTTTCACATTTGTGACAGTGACGAATTCAAGTGTGATAGTTACAAATTCTAGTCACGGTTGACACAAGCAGTGTCTGTTTAGAAACAGCTGATAGCTGGGGTTTTGTGCCGGTGATAGCAGGCAGCAGAGATTGCTGGCGCTGCACTAGCAGGCAGCTTGCCCACCTGCGGTGCTTCACCCAGCAGCTTCCAAGCAGATCTGCAGAATTCCCTCTGGCCTAACTGTCAGTCACAGCGCTTGTCAGGGCGAAGTGGAAGCCCAGCTCAGAAAGCAGAGGATACCTCCAAGTTGCTAAGAGCTTTCTCGACACTGCCAGACAAGCACTTCGTGGGGCAGTTCATTCTACCTACTCATTAGGGAGAACGGGGCTGGCGCTTCTGCTCCAAACAACTCCAGGCTTTGGCTGCTGTTGTGGTTCTTTATTTAAATGCATTTTTGCAGAAACAGCGAAGTCTGCCAACTTAGACCGCAGAAATGGAAATTCAGACCGTTAACTCCATATTCTTCTGCTATTACAAGTCAAATATTGGTTTGTATACTTAGAGGTTATTTAATAAAAAGTGAACAGCAACAAATTTATAGTTGTGAAGAAAATTTATATATTTCAAAACAGGTTCTCTCAAAGAAATAACAAAGTTTAAGGTGCTTTCAGACCTCTCCCAGCAGACACAGGCAGACAGTTAGGTGTTCACTGGAACAGAGAGATTGTAAATATAAGTGTAAAGTCTTTTAAGGGAGGATCTTTCTCACCTGCCAAATTGCAACAATTCTTACTGTTGCTGCTGGGTTTTTTTAATAATCAATGCAAGTTAGTAATTGTTTCTTATGTGAATATATCCGAAGTCAGGGATGCTCAGTACGTTATTTTTGTTTCTTGTAACACTGTCTGGTAGGAGAAAAGCCTCTTTAAAGCTTTTCTTTATTTTAGAGACAGCGTATGCTAATGAAGATGAGTCCCTGCTCTGCCTTCTGTCACTGCAGCAATCAATGTATTTCTACATACTCATGTGTCATCATGGTATGTGAGTACCTATCAAAGTGAGCCAAAAAGGAAGATCAGACAGATTACAATTTTAAAAGGCAAGATTTTAAAAGCTAAACATTGAACTTTTCTCTCTCATAACTCCAATAACTGCAGTGGAATAATACCAAGGATGACTCTGACCTTGGGTGACTTAATTACAATATGTTTTATGCTTATTATACACATTCATTTCTTTTTCTGCAAGCCTGCTAACAACCTGATTTGCATGTGTGCTCTTCAGACTTTTACTGTCTTACCCCCCTGGAATCACAATCTGTGAGTAGGAGTGATTTTATTTATCCATAAATTAGTGTCCCGGTTTGAGGTAAAACTGAACCAATTTTGTGTTCTGTGGTTTTACATTTTAGCTAGGCCTCCTCTAACTCTGTGAAATTAACGGCATATTGCAGGGAAAACTGCTCGTTCCCAGAATGATAAGGCCAATGTTTGTGCTAAATGCCAAGGAATGGTGTGCAGAGAGGCCATTGCTTATACTTATTGCTATAACGACCAAGGTCAGCCAATTTTCGTTATTTGCCCCTTAGAGGGTCGGAAACGGAAAAAGGTAGAGGGGTCACATCTGTGGGGAGGAGTGGACAGGAGAGGTGACCCAAACCTGACCAACTGGGGTATTCCATCCCATCTGCCCCAAGCTCAGTATAAAGCTGCGGGATCAAAGGGTCAAGTCTCTTCCTGCGATGACCGACGTCCAGAGAGGACCCTGTCTGTTCATCTGCCTTTGATCCCCATCCGAGTGTTCCTGACTCAAGAGCTGGAATCCAGTTCCCATCCGTCGCTGAGTCCAGTCTGGGACTGCCCCAGTGCCTGCTGGTGACGGGACTGTCATCCTGGGAGCTTGATACGGTTTTGTATATACTGTACTATATATATTATTATTCATTATTTCATTCTTTTTTTTCTATTTTCATGTTAATCCTTCATTAAAGTAGTTTAGTGCATTCTAAACTTTTGAATCTCCTTATCTCTTCTTCCTCTCCTCTTTCTTTTGGGGGAGGGGGGGGAAGGGCTATCTGTCGGTCCAGTTGCGGTGATTTCGGCTGAAACCACGACAATTAGAAAGACACTTTTTTTGCTGTTCATACTAATAAAAGCTGTATCAGCTAAGGTACATGAAGAGATTCTCTACCATATTCAGCAAATTTGGTTTTAGTTAAGCTGTGCAGAGTAAGAGAAAATATCAATAAGGCCCAAAACAAATAAGCACTGATTCCCATTTTCCCCTAACTCAGACCCTACCAGACTTACATTCTCCGAATGCTCTAGGACATGAGCAGTAATAACATTCAGTTTTGCTTAGGCTAGAAAAAGGTGAACAAGAGTTTGGACACTTCCTATGATGCTTAGTGAATGCAAAGTTAGAGTCTTATAAAAGAAATAATAGGAAAAAGAGAAACCCAAAAAGTAACACATATCCAGGTTCAGCTATTTAAGTGTTGGGGTAAAAGGGAGGAGATCTATTAGGCCTGGACTTCCACTGAAGGCTTTACTCAGGGAAAGGCTTTGGCGTCCTCACTGGTTTGCCTCAGACTTCAGCATCAGTGAGACCTTTGGGTATTGCCCCTGCATTAGCTGCAAATTAGTACAAGAGCAGTACTGCATGCAGCAGAAGTGTGGAAGGAGGTGCCCTGGCAGCACACGGAGCAGCTCTTGAGCCCAAAAACTCTTCATGCCTCCTCCATCCATTCACTGCCTGAAACTGTTTGAATCTGTGGAGGGAAAAAGCCTGTTGCCCTACTCCTTGAAAAAAAAGCACTGTTAGCTACATGTTTTCTTCACGTATTGAAGAGAAGCCTTGGGTAGAGGGAAACCATCAAAAGGCAAATCTCTGATGGCTCAGTTTTCATTAAGAGCAGAATAATTCCGGGAGAGTAGTGGTGCAATTCTGGGAGAGTAGTATGAGGGCTGAAGAAGGAATATACACTGCTCTCCTGGCCCCATCACTGCTCTCAAGAGTCTTCCTGGTTTATCAGTCATTTTCTTTTAGAAAGATCCATTCCAACAGCTTCTTTTGAGAGCCTGCTGTGCTTATAGCTGAACTGTTTGTATCAGGTAGGCAAAGGCAATCCAATTTTCAGTTCATATTAATCAGCATTGCGTGGATTTCAGGGGAACTACACTAATGTATAGCAGCTAGCCCCATAATCCTCAGGAACCCAAGCCATAATTCAATAGTCCACGCTAACCACATCACAATTACTATTCTTTCTTAGATATTACAGTATAAAATGACAATAAGTGGAAAAAAATGCAAAGCACCTCTAAAATTCCCCAAAGATGTAAAATAGCAATAAAATGCATTCCCTATTTATCTCTCTTCACAAACCTAGAACTTCATCCTGCTTCCAAAGAGCTCTTGAGAGAGGACAAGATAGGATTCACCGCTGTTACCACTGCAGCTTATTTTCAATGTATTTAGTATGTGCAGCTTACTTAACATTTACCGCACTTTATGCCACAGTGCTATTAATATCAATAGAAAATTGTATTAGAAAGCTTTGAATCATTCTAGAAGGTAACACAAATTTATCTATATTACAGATGTGTACAGAGACACAAAAGAGACTTGCAGAAAGAATAGTATTTTCTGCTACATCCTCTAAAGCTGGAATGATGTCTCTATTTTCATTAAATTTATCCATTATATTGGAATAGAAGTGGAAAAAAAAACATATTTTGGCTATTATACTGTATAAATATATGCATCTATGATATATCACAGAATTGTAGGGGTTGAAAGGGAACTTCAGACATCATCTAGTCCAAGCGCCCCACCAAAGCCAGTTCCACCTAGAGCAGGCCTGACAGGAATGCCTTCAGGCGGGTTTTCATTGTCTCCAGAGAAGGAGACTCCACCACCTCCCTGGGCAGCCTCTTCCAGTGCTCTGCCACCCTTAAAGTAAAGAAGTTTTTCCATATGTTCAGATGGAACTTCTTGTGTTCCAGCTTGTGTCTTGTGTATATGTGCATGTATAACATGCACAGACACACGTTTCTGCAAATTTACTTACATTCTCTTGCTTATATACACAAGATTTGTGACAAATGCAATTTTTAATATTCATCCTCTGGACTACTGACATAGTAACCAAGGTGGCTGAGCCTGACAGTTATGGATGGGTCTGACACCAGTTTTGAACCCCAACTTTCAACCGATTTCAACTTGTAGAAGATACCTGGGTGTTGATACCTATTTATGGCATTACTAGTCCTGGCATTACTCCTTCCTTTACATCCTAGTGGATGCCTTACTGCTCCAATAGCCTTTGGAAGGTCAGAGTACAGTGTTCTGCTCTTAAGGAAATGGTGAAGAACAAGCCACCTTCCTTCATAGAAGACAGGCAGTGAATTGGACGCAGTTAATCGGAAGGCTGTACAGTGCAACTAAACAATGCTATATCAAGTTATCAATTTAAGTTCAGTGCACAGTGAGAGGTAGAGATCCTTTACAAGAGATCAGTTTATATTTTTGATATTCACACATTCCTACTAGATTTAATTTCCATATAAAATTAAACAAAACATAAAACATCTTTCTATTTTTTCCCTAAGCTCTATAACTCTGTTTTGTGCACTGAAGAGCTTTAGAGAAAAACAAAACCAAAAATATTCCACAGGAAGGACAACCTAGTGAAAGTCTCTTAGACTGCAGAAGTATTCACAGAAGATGCACCTAGATGCAGAAAAAGATGAAGGAATGGTTTTAGATTCACATGCAAAGCACTTCTTAGAACCCTACTTTGAATCTCCTTTGAATGGGCCCTCTTTCTGTGCTGATGAAAAGTGGGGCTACTTAGCCTAACTTCTAACAGCTAAATCCGTGAAAATCATAGAATCACAGAATCATAGAATAGTTTGGGTTGGAAGGAATCTTTAAAGATCATAGAATCATAGAATGGTTAGAGCTGGAAGGGACCTTAAAGACCACCAAGTTCCAACACCCCTGCCCTGGGCAGGGACACCTCCCACCAGACCAGGTTGCTCCAAGCCCCATCCAGCCTGGCCTTGAACCCCTCCAGGGATGGGGCAGCCACAGCTTCTCTGGGCAACCTGGGCCAATGCCTCACCACCCTCACAGGAAAGAATTTCTCTCTAGTATCTAATCTAAATCTCCCCTCTTTCAATTTAAAACCATTATCCCTCGTCCTATCACTACTCTCCCCGATAAGAATTTCTTCCTTATACGTCATCTAAATTTACTCTCTTTCAGTTTAAAACTTTGCCCTTTGTCCTATCACTATAGATGTCAGTGCAAAATCCTTTGCTGACTGTTTTTATAAGCCCCCTTTATATATTGAAAGGCCACAAAGATCTCCCTTGTGCCTTATCCAGGCTGAACAACCCCAGTTCTCTCGGACTTTCTCCACAGGAGAGGTGTTCTAGCCCTCCTGTCATTTTGCTGCTCTCCTCTGAACTCACTCTAACAGGTCGTGTCTTTCTTTTACTGCGGGCCCCAGAGCTGGATGCGGAGTTTACTCACACCATCTGCAACTTTCATTAATGACAAACAGTAACTTCACTTAGCAATTTCCCTTTTTTTTTCAGTAAAACTAAAAGATTTACCAACATAGTTTCTCTGTGTAGTATCCAAATCTATTTTAATAGCAATGCTGAATGTGGGCCACAACACGAGAGAGATTATTGAAGCCAGCTTATCAGATGAACTTCATACTCAAATCCTGAGTGAAGTGACATGGAAATTACAAACAGCTCCATTATATTGCAGTGTGCCAAGAGTGATAATATGCTTTTGAAAACTCTCCAGCCTATTAGAAATTTTCATTGAATCCGGTCAATTACTGCATACACATTTAAACATTTACTTTCAACAAGGTTTTGAACTGTGGGTTTAAAAATTGAAAAAATTATTTTAATAACCTTTTAATGGAATAAGGCCTGCAAAGAGTAACTTTACACTAGTTCTTGCACATCTGCTAGTCCCAACATAAGAAGCTTTGAGAACGAGCAAACTGCAATACTCTTGAGAGTTCAATTTAGCAGGGTATTGGAGACATATTCATAGCAATAAACAGCCAGTATAGACCTAGCAAGAAGAGCTTCTACAGAGTGGTAGAAATAATAAAAAAGAAAACAAATCTGGTTACAGTCTAGGAAGTACCACAGAAAATGGCTTGGTAGGCTCCGATTGAGGAAAGCTGGCCATCTCCGGAGGAGCACATGTAAGTTTGTAACTTAGTAATGTATTTGTGAAGTCATTACAAATTGCCTACCATCATGGGAATGATATCATACATGAAGAAATGTAGAATTATTCAGGATAGTTATACAAAGGAAGACATTTTACTTCATATACTTTCTCTCAATTTTAATGGCATTTATATATGCTGATCTGCAATAACTTACTGGTTCTTGGCCTAACATTTCTGTGCATTCTCACTCTCACAATAAATTCTTTACCTACTCCACCTGGAGAATAATTTTACAAAACCAGAAGGTTAAATGTTTTTAGCCCTGGAGAGTGAGAACCTACTTGTCAGTCATATATGTTAATTTCTTTGGAAATGAAAAAAATTTTTAGCAAGAATATTTTACACAATCACATTTGTGCACCAACACAGTCAGTCACAATGAAGTTCAGTCATGCTCCGAACAAAAAAGCATGAGAAATCTTCAAGACCTAATCGCTTGAAATGGCCATTCCCCTCCACTTGGCAAAATTACTGAAAAATGAGGTCATGAGAAGAACTAGCAAGATACTGTATTCAGCTGGTTATAAAGAAAGAATTTTTCAGAAAGATTTCCGTAGACTTCAAGGAGATAAGAAGTCTGGCTTGAGAAGAGCAAAGCTCTAAGAATCATAGAATCATAGAATCGTCTAGGTTGGAAGGGACCTTAAAGATCATGTAGTCCAACCATCAACCCAACTCTGACAAAAAAATAAATAAGAAATAGGAATAAAAATTACTAAACCATATTCCTGAGCACCATGTCTACCTGTCTTTTGAACACTTCCATGGATGGTGCCTCAACCACTTCCCTGGGCAGCTTATTCCAATGCTTGATAATCCTTTCAGTGAAGAAATGTTTCCTAATATCCAACCTAAACCTCCCCTGGTGCAACTTGAGGCCATTTCCCCTTGTCCTATCTCCTGTGACTTGGGAGACAAGACCAACACCCCCCCTTCAGGTAGTTATAGAGTGCGATAAGGTCTCCCCTCAGCCTCCTCTAGAAGAAGAATACTTCTGGACTCCAGTGCAGGAGGCATGGTGCCCCCAAGCTGAGGAGAGGTCCTGATGGCTGCTCCCCTGATGCACTGTTATGCCCCACATAAGAGATCTGAGCAAGGGCAATGGACTCCAAGTAGGGCTGTATATGCAGAGTACATATAGACAGCTAAAATATAGACTTGGGTTATAAGTCAAACTGCCTCTACAACCGTGAAGTGAAAGAGGGACATCCGGAGTGCAATTAGAGACCCCACTTTGACGATACACACTGAACTCCAGAAATACCTTTCTGTATGCTAACTGCACAGTGAGTCAAAACAATTCATTTCAGAAAAAATGCCCACACCATGAAACTGATCAGAATAATCCAACACAGTCCTATACAAATACACAAATCTCAGATTTGCAGAATACAAACGCAGGAAGAATTTGGTAATTTACCACAAACATGCAAATCATGATAAGAGTTATGGCAGAGAATTGGCGTAACAAGCACAGTATCCTCTTACTTAAAAAGTACCATGAAGGAGGTTAGGCAAGACATAACCTCTGTAGTACTACTCCATTTCTGTTTCTACAGTACTTCACCACATTATCTTTTTCCCTGGAAAACTGTCCCATTGACATTTACTTTAGCTTCACACCATACACACATCATTAGTCCCTGAGCCTATCAAAGAACCACAGAATGATATGGGGTTGGAAGGGACCTCTGGAGATTATCTAGTCCAACTCCCCTGACAAAGCAGGTCCACCCAGAGCAGGTTGCACAAGAACGTGTCCAGGTGGGTTTGGAATGTCTCCTGAGAACATTCACCACCTCTCTGGTCAGCTCTGCCACCCCCAAAGTAACGAAGTTCCTCCTCATGTTTAAATGGAACTTACTATGTTCAAGCTTGTGCCCATTTCATCTTGTCCTGTCCCTGGGCACCACTGAAAAGAGACTGGCCCCATCCTCCTGACACCCACCATTTAAGTATTTATGGGCGTTGATCAGATCCCCCCTCAGTCTTCCCTTCTCCGGACTAAAAAGACCCAAGTTCCTCAGCCTTTCCTCATTAGAGAGACATTCTAGGCACCTAATCATCTTTGTAGCCCTCTGCTGTACCCTCTCCAGCAGTTCCCTGTCCTTCTTGAACTGGGGAGCCCAGAACTAGACACAGTGCTCCAGATGAGGCCTCACCATGGCAGAGTAGACGGGGAAGATAACCTCCCTCAACCTGCTGACCATGTTCTTCTTGATGCACCCCAAGATGCTATTGGCCTTCCTGGCCACAAGGGCACACTGCTGGCTCATGGTCATCCTTTTCTCCACCAGGACTCTCAGGTCTTTTTTCTCAGAGCTGCTCTCCAGCAGGTCAGCCCCAACCTGTCCTGGTGCAGGGGGTTATTCCTCCCCAGGTGCACTTGTTTTGTGCACACTACCATAATGCTGAACATCTTTTCATGACCACTGCAGCCAAGGCTGCCTCCAACCTTAATGTCCTCCACCAGTCCCTCTTTGTTTGTCAGAACTAGGTCCAGTAGTACATCTNCCTGACAAAGCAGGTCCACCCAGAGCAGGTTGCACAGGAACGTGTCCAGGACGGTTTTGAATGTCTCCAGAGAAGGAGACTCCACCACCTCCCTGGGCAGCCTCTTCCAGGGCTCTGCCACCCTCGAATTAAAGAAGTTCCTCCTCATGTTTAGATGGAACTTCTTATATTCAAGTTTGTGCCCATTCCTCTTGTCCTATCCCTGGGCACCACTGAAAAGAGACTGGCCCCATCCTCCTGACACCCACCATTTAAGTATTTATGGGCATTGATCAGATCCCCCCTCAGTCTTCTCTTCTCCGGACTAAAAAGACCCACGTTCCTCAGCCTTTCCTCATTAGAGAGACATTCTAGGCACCGAATCATCTTTGTAGCCCTCTGCTGTACCCTCTCCAGCAGTTCCCTGTCCTTCTTGAACTGGGGAGCCCAGAACTGGACACAGTGCTCCAGATGGGACCTCACCATCTGTACAGTAATTGCATCTAAAATTACCAATGAACAGTTGCTGCTAGGCGCTCCACACACAGACAACGTGCCTAATTTCTAATATCCACATAAATTTAGTATAAGACTGTATGTTTCACAGACATATGCTAGATGCCTGTATCTTTGTGTGTATGTGAACACAGACTGGTAAGAATTGAAGGGCAGTGTTTTTCTTTTGACTATTTGCTTCCTTCCTAATGAGACAGACAGAGGGAGTGAGTGCAAATGGCACCAAGCTGAGTGGTGCAGTTGATATGTTTGAGGGAACGGATGCCATCCAGAGGGGACCTTGACATGCTTGAGAAGTGGACACATGTGAAACGCATGAAGTCCAACAAGGCCAAGTGCAAGGTTGGCCTGGGCTGGGGAAATCCCAAACGTGGACACAGAGTAGGTGATAAATGGAATTGGAACAGCCCTGTGGAGAAGGACCTGGTGGGTGAAATATTGGATTGTGTGCCTGCGGCCCAGAAACCCAACTGTATCCCAGGATGCATAAAAGTAATGTGTCCAGCAGGTCAAGGGATGTGATTCTGCCCCTCTACTCCAATCTCATGAGACCCCACCTGGATTACTGTGTCCAGCTCTGGGGCCCCCAACATAAGAAGGACATGGACTAGATCGAGAGGGTTCAGAGGAGGGTCTCAAAAATGATCAGAGAGCTGGAACACCTTTCGCATGAAAAAACGCTGAGAACATTGGGGTAGTTCAGCCTGGAGAAAAAGCAGCTCCGGGGAGACATTGTTGCAGTCTTTCAATAATTAAAGGGACTTACAAAAAAGACACAGAGACTTTTTACCGGGGTCTATAGTGACCTGACAAAGGGTAATGGTTTTAAACTGAAAGAGGATGCATTTAGATTAGATATAAGGATAAAATTCTTTACTATGACAGTGGAACCAGCTTCCCAAGGAAGTTGTGGATGCCCCATCCTAGAATCATAGGGTGATTGGAGTTGGAAGGGACCTTAAAGATCATCAAGTTCCAATCCACTGCCATGGCCAGAAACACTTTCCACTAGACCAGGTTGCTTAAAGCCCCATCCAACCTGGCCTTGAACACCTCCAGGGAAGGGGCATCCACTTCTCTGGGCAACCTGTTCCAAGCTGTTTCTCACCACCCACTGAGTGAAGAATTTCTTCCTAATATCTAATCTAAATCTACCCTCTTGCAATTTAAAACCATTACTCCTTGTCCTATCACTACGCTCCCTGATAAAGAGTCCCTCTCCATCTCTCCTGTAGGTCCCCTTTAGGTACTGGAAGGCAACTATGAGGTCTCCCTGGGGCCTTTTCTTCTCCAGGCTGAACAACCCCAACTCTCTCAGCCTACCCTCACAGGAGAGGTGCTCCATCCCTCTGATCATCTTCGTGGCCCTCCTCCGAACTCGTTTTAACAGGTCTATTTCCTTCTATGTTGAGGACTCCAGAGCTGGACACAGTACTCCATGTAGGATCTCACCAGACCAGAATAGAGAGGGAGAATCACCTCCCTTTCCCCACTGGCCACATTTCTTCTGAGGCAGCCCGGGATGCGGTTGGCTTTCTGGGCTGCCAGCAGACATTGACGGCTCATGTTGAGCTTCCCCTCAACCAGTACCCTCAGGTCTTTCTCCTCATGGTTGCTCTTACTCCAGTCTCTGCCCAACCTGTATTTGTGCTTGGGATTGCTATGACCCAGGTGCAGGACCTTGCACTTGGCTTGGTTGAACTCCACAAGGTTTGCACGGGCCTACCTCTCAAGGGCCTGTCCAGGTCCCTCTGGATGGCATCCCTTCCCTTCACCCTGTCAACTGCACCACACAGCTTGCTGTCATCAGCAAACTTGCTGAGGGTGCGCTCAGTCCCACCGTCCATGTTGCCAATGAAGATGTTAAACAGCACTGGTCCCAGTACTGACCCCTGAGGAACACCACTCATCACTGGTTTCCACTTGGACATTGAGCCATTGACAGCAACTTTTCAGCCGTCCAGCTAATTCCTTATCCATCCAGTGGTCCATCCAACAAATCCATGTCTCCTCAATTTAGAGACAAGGATGTCATGTGGGACAGTGTCAAATGCTTTGCACAAGTCAAGGTAGATGATGTCAGTTTCTCTTCCCTTATCCATCAATGCAGTAATGTTGTTGAAAACTTCCATCCCTTGAACTGTTCAAGGTCAGGTTAGTCAGGGTTTTGAGGAACCTGATCTACTGAAAGATGTCCCTGACCATGACAGGGGGATTGGACTGCATGATCTTAAAGGTCTCTTCCAACCCAAACCATTCTATGATTCTAATTTTTAATGAAGGTTTCCTAAGGACTTTTTTTAAAGTTACCTTGAGTATTTGCTTTGATACTCAAATATGCACCACCCCCCCTCCCCCAGCTATTTCTAACTGCTCTGGTATAAAAATTCTGAATAAAAGCAAAGCAACACTGCAGTGTGCAATTTCAGAAAAAAAAAAAAAAAAAAAAGCATTATGAATAGCCATTTCTCTCATCTCTGTCATAAACAAGGAGCTGAGCTGGTTCAGCACAGGCATACAAGTTACATACATCATCATCTCATACTCCTTGACTCTCTGGAGCATTTCTGTGTCAACAAGCCCTGAGTCATCCCTCCAGGACCTCTTGTATTCCTGTTTCCTCCCCTGTCTCTCCCCTGCGATCCCTGCAGGCAGGCACAGCCAGCACCTGCCTGGTGACTGCAGCGCTGCAGGAATCCACTGCATCTGCTAAAACCCAGCATGGAGAGCCTGTGGCTTGGTTTAAAGGATTTAAGCTGCCTCCCATCTGCCAGTATTGATGGAGCAACCCTTGTCTATGTCATTCTATGGGGCACTCAGAAAGAGAAATCCTGCCAAGTTACACAAGAGATTTAAGAGCTGGTAGGTGGTAAATGTTCACTTTTAGCAGCACTCATACATGTGCTTTATGCACTTGCATAGTCCTTCAATGGAGCCACTTGTATAAATAAATACTAAAATACTAACAAAATAAGGAGGGGGTTTATGCCCTGTTTTTTCTTACTGCTTGGACTATTTATTTAATTAGAGTACAACTTATAATAAGAATGATGTTCCAACAGCACATGCTGCCTCAGGAAGGAATTTGTAGGGTTGTTTTTTTTTTTTTTCTTAAAGATCAACCATAAGGGAAAATTATTAATACTTTTAACTATAACTCAGTGCAATTGGGAAGAAACAAGTGCTCTCAAGAAATTAAAGAGGGTTATTAAAACTGAACACAAAGGGAAGGTTGTTTTTGCAAAATAATCATTCAGGAAAACTAGTTCTCTGTAAAATCTTAGGAGATCAGTAAACCTATATACAAAAGCCACGATAGGCATCATGATCATAGCTTTTTAAAATGTGGGAATGGGTAAGTTAAATTCAAAAATTTTTTGACTTATACTGCTTTCTAGAAAACAGGACAGATCAGAAATATTTGCATATAAATAGCTGCAGCCTGTGCTCTGGCTCAGACTAGGTCACAACAACCTCTAAATGGCCACAAGGAATCTTTTTATTGGTAGCTTTGAATCAGGCAGTGTATTGCCTGAAATTAATATCCCCTTTTACAAAGCAGCCAGTTTTATTTCACACTTGTAAAAATTAGGCTAAATACAATTGCTGTACCAGAGGCTCAAGAAATTGGTGGCAGCTCAATGTTCATTTTCTGTTTAGCTCTTGAATGTTATTTGAGTTATGGAGCAGTGAGAAGTTGTCTGTTAACATACCGAGTAAGCCATATCCTCATCCATGCATGTGTTGAAAGAGATTCCTTCATACCTAATGGAGTGGGAAAAGTCCATTTCAAAAGAGACAAACAACAAAATGTGTCGAGGGCTCCATACAGGGCATATATTTGAGCTGAAACACGACTTGAAATTACTTAATTGAATTATAGCTGCATGGAGAAATTGTCAGGAATAGTGTGTTTTTACAGTAGCCACTGTGCATATATATGTAATCTGTAAATTCCTCAACCATGTACGGCCAGATAAGGGATAAGAAAAGGAAATATTAATCCTTCGGTACTTAACCTAATCTTGGGAAAGAGCTGTCTCTTGTATGTTACAAACCATACTCCTGAGCATTAGAGAAGAGCTGTTCTGTTGGGAAGTGACCTTGACTGAGATCACCCCAGTAACATTACACCTATACTGTGTTGAAATGGCTCCTGAACTGTATATGGATTATTTCCTTCTCATGAGGTACAGATATTATACTGGTTGTGATTATTTTACCTTCCTGTTGCTTGAATTTTGTGTTCTCATGGGGTTCATGCTATAATAACTTTGGATGTGTATTCGCATGTCTTGTTTGCATATTTGACTTGCACTAAGTTGTTTATTTCCATTTAAAACACATGCACTCATTTCCTACTGTACAGCAATTATGTTCAAAAACTTTACAATGTAGCAGGTATACAAAAAGCCTCATTTCTTCCTCTTTGACAAAAAAAAAAAAAAAGTTGTATCTTCTTCAAGATCATTCATGTATTCTGCAAAAAACATAGGAAAAGAAGCAGCACATCAGTACAGGGAAGAATTTGTTGGCAAAAGACTGGTTTTCATCACCTTGTGAGAATTCAAGACCAGGCTGGATGGGGCTTTGAGCAACCGGGTCTAGTGGGAAGTGTCCCTGGCCATAGGGGGGTTGGAACAAGATGGTATTTAAGGTCCATTCCAACCATTCTATGACTCCTTTTGACCTCTTCTTTCGGAGATAAATATATTCTGTTTTAACCACTATCCTTTACAGAATGTACACAGGAGATAATAAAACTTACCTGGGAAAGATTTCTTGTTCCTTTCTGCACAGACACAAATAGATACGGAGGGTTGGAATGGAAAAAAATCCTTTTCTTGTACCATTATTGCACTTCCAAAAGTAAGATGAATTTGGGCCTAGTGGTCTTTTTCTTTTGACATGAAACTGCTGCTGAACAGAGAGCTTTGATGCTCTTCCAAAGTTAATAGTTAATGGATTGTGAGAGAGGAGGAAAAAGCAGTTCTTTCCATGTTTCACTTAATCTTCAAATAATGCAAAAAAATATTACAGAACCACCACAAACCAAATAAAAGGAAGGGGAAAAATGCAAATAAAGGTGATAAAAAGTTGACATAAACAAAATATTCAGAGAAATGAATTTAAAAATATAAAAGGTAAATGAAAAATAAAGAGTTACAGAACAAGAAAAATATCTCAAGTGGTTAAAAAATGTTTCAGATCATGGACTGTCAGTATTTGTTTCTGCAAAGCTCAATGAGTAAGCACAAGCATTGTACAAAGGATCTGCTTCTATTGGAACTAAATTGTGAAAGTTCAAGCACTAGCGTTGGAGGAACATGGAAGGTTCAAGTTTTCAGCCTTCCCCTGCACTTCTGGCACTTTTAATAAATTTTTATAACAGACCTTCACCAAGTTAGAAGCTTATATACATCTTCCTTAGCAGGAATTTTTCATTTGCTAAACATGAGCAAACCACTACAGTTCCCAGGGCCCTTGCAGTTGCTTTGATGGCAGTGTCAGTTCTGCATAGGAAGCCATCTATTCATGCTCTTTTATGGGCCGTATTCACTGATGCCCTTAGAACAGTCTCAAATGAAAATATAAAGTACGTTTTGAACTGGCCCCATCTCCACACAGAAATCTTCAATTGGTGTTGAAAGAGTTAAATATTTTGTACTGCAGAAAGAAAAACAAAATACTGGGTACTAAGGCTGGAGGTCTGAAATGATTTCTAACTGAAGAGAATTACCAGTGAGCTAAATAAATTCCCCTTTTTACTACAGATCTGGGAATAGCTCATTGAAGTGTGATACAACACTTAGGTCTCTGCCCTCAACATGGAGAGGAGTGCTTCCCTTGCCTTTTGGAGGTGCAGTCAGTTGCAGGCAGCCATTCAACAATTATCTGATAGCTGATAAAATATTCACCAACTAATTGATAAACCAGGGCTGTTGCCATGGTGTATCTGAAATATGCCACTAACTTTTCCCTTTTCCCAGTCCATGATGCACTTTTTACAGCAGTGTTTATATATATATATCTCCACCGTAATGTATCCCTCTGTGTTTTTCTAGGAGAAGATAAAGAAAACAGTTGTATGAACCTCTACTTCTTTACATATAAGATCTAGTGCTTAGAGACTTTTTTTTTTTTCCTGGCAGCTATTTAGAAGACTGAAACATGGAATTTTTTTGCTGGTGATTTTTTTTATTGTTGGGGGTTTTCTTTTGCTTGTTTTTTGTTTTTTGTTTTTTTTTTTTAATAGGTGAGGAGTGGAAAAATCATGCAGTTTGCCAATTGCATGCCTACCTCCTCCAGCCTATCCTTTCTGGAGGATAATGCTCTGACACTTCCAGATATTTGCTGGGGAAAAAAAAGAAAGTGTTGCAATAGGAAAGATAAAAGTGCAGCTTGTTTTCTGTTTTCCACTGTGTAGCTTTGGAGTTAAAAACTCCAGGAATTTAGAATAATAGAGGGGCTTTTTGGTTTTTGTTGTTGTTTTTTTGTTTTAATAGTGGTGTTTTACTGAACTGCTTGGTGTGAAGAGGCCAAGTCATGAGAATATGGGAATGGTTTCTCAGGTCTGCCCGGTGTAGCACTGAACTGCTGCTTCATTTTTTTTAAAAGGTAAAACACACATTTATTATTGGTACTGACTACCGGGAACATTTTCTGGAAGGGTTTGTGGTGCTGTCCTCCACACTGGTATCAGGGTGGCACCTGCAGGGAGTTCCCCTGCATTGCTCAAATCTGCAGTCACATAGCTCCTAAGGTGAAACTCCTCTAGTGTGGGACCTGCTAGCAACAGATTGCTGGGTATTTACTGGGATACTATGCCCTGCCCCCACCCCTCCCCTTAATCTTTTTCAGTTCTCTTCCCTGAGGATGTCTCCTTTGACATTAAAATGAGACCATCTTTCTTTGCCTTCATTTGCCCCAAAAGTACCCTCTTCATGTCAGAGAATGAATTCACCTCTCCAGACACCTCTATTCAGGTTCAAAAACTTTTATGAACTCCACATCAAAGCAGTGAGTAAGCCACAGCAACCTTGGTGGTCATGTGAAACACCATTTTATGTAGAAAAAAAATTTACTCCTGAGGTGACAACACAAAAGGATCTCAACACAAGAGAGGACTCAGACTGGCATGTGGCAATCCCAGGCACAAATACAGGTTGGGTGGAGAATGGCTTGAGAGCAGCCCTGAGGAGAAGGACTTGGCAGTGCTTGTGGATGAGAAGCTCACCATGAGCTGGCAATGTGCACTGAGAGCCCCGAAAGCCAACCGCATCCTGGGCTGCATCAAGAGAAGTGTGGCCAGCAGGTCATGGGAGGTGATTCTAGCCCTCTACTCTGCACTCGTGAGACCCCACCTGGAGCACTGTGTCCAGCTCTGGAGTCCTCAACATAGAAAGGACATGGACCTGTTGGAACGGGTCCAGCGGAAGGCCACAAAGATGATCAGAGGGATGGAGCACCTCTCCTATGAAGACAGACTGAGAGAGCTGGGGGTGTTCAGCCTGGAGAAAAGAAGGCTCCGGGGAGACCTTATAACAGCCTACCAGTGTCTGAAGGGACCTACAGGAGAGCTGGGGAGGGACTCTTTGTCAGCAAGTGTAGGGACAGGACAAGGCATAATGGTTTTAAAATGGAAAAGGGGAGATTTAGATTAGATACCAGAAAGAAGTTCTTTCTTGTGAAGGTGGTGAGGCACTGGAACAGGTTGCCCAGAGAAGCTGTGGCTGCCCCATCCCTGGAGGGGTTCAAGGCCAGGCTGGATGGGGCTTTGAGCAACCTGGTCTGGTGGGAGGTGTCCCTGCCCAGGGCAGGGGGATTGAAACCAGATGATCCCTTCCAAATCTAACCATTCTATGATTCTATGTTTATAGTCAACAAGTCTAGTTGCAAGACTACCCACACTGTAACCATTGCAGAGACCTCTGACACGCACAAGGTATAAATGCAGCAGCCAGGATATCATGATTGTTGGCTTGCCTTGAACCTGAATGTAAGTGCAACTGGTAGTAGCATACATGTTCTTCATAGCACTGTGATGGCATAACTAGACACAATTTTTATAAGCATATAAGCAATGTGATCACCAAAGGGACAGACAAATATAGTAAAAGCACCAGAGCAACAAAAATCTGGCAGGCAGCATACAAGATAAGCACAAGTGGCTGCAAATAGACAGGATGTCATCCAAAGATGAAAGACTGGCAAGAAAAAGAAAAAAAAATTACAAATTATGTTGGCGGGGGCAAAAGCATAAGAGCATGAGTTATATACAAGGAAAATTGGAGAAGAAAGAAGACAGTCCACTCCAATCTTGAATTGTCTTCTTGAGGAGCTCTCAAGCCTGACTTTGACAACTGAGAACCATCAAAGAACTGTAACCACCAATGCTAACTTTGAAGTGTCAGCTCTGGGGTACTGTAAATTGATTGTTAAAGACCAAGGGTTTTGTATTCGTAGTGATGATGATCAACATTATCTAAGATTTAACCATTAGCAACAAGTCAGCTGCTCATTAATAAATTCAGCAATGTTTAATTTTATATTGTAAAACTGATCTAATTTGTCAGTCTTCTAAACACTCGCATTGCAGCCATCCCTTACTCCCTCACTGACAAATGCTTTTAGTTGCAACAGCGAGTGATTAGGGAATGGTCCTTTCAAATAATAGTCAGCTCAGTGGGAGACAGACTGAACCTCAAAAGAAGAATCTTACCAGTGGGTGAGGGCCAGGAGGAGGTGCTACGGGGGTTTACACCTTTGCCACGGGAGTACCTGGTACAAATCACGGCAGCTCTGCAGCATCACTTATTAAGCCTGCACCCTGCTTAGTGCAAGGGTGGCACCAAGTAAAGCTCTGACACTGTTTCTGGTGTGGAAGCAAGGCACTTGGAGAAAAAGTAGGCAGAGGCAGTGTGATAAAAGAACACTGTTCAGACAAGGCCTTTAATGAGCTTTTTGGGGGGGGATGCAAAGAACAATATCAAATGAGAATACACTTTAACAACACTCGCACAACAGTCTGTTACTATGCAAGAGCAAGAAGTGGAATTGAGCCTCAATCAATAACCTCTGTGGAGGAATGCTCATATGATGGGGACAGATACACTTTTTTCTTAAGTTTACATAACACTTTCTTTATGTATTTCCATGCTATTACCTAGAAAATCTATTGCATTAAAAATAATTTATCTTACTATCAGGAAGATATAAATGTGTGAAAGTTACCATGCAAAATAAATACTCCTACAGAAAGAATGACTACTCATTTGAAAAAAAGTTGTCTGCCTCCCAGAGCTACTATTCTAAGCCATTTATTTATTCACCATTATCTTCTGAGAAGACTATGAAGTCTTCCTAGTGGGCTCATTCTCCTCCTCTGCATAAATGTCAAATCTTTACAAATCAAAACTAGTTTCTTTTTTTTTTTTCTCTAAGACCTGACTGCAATTGCATGTCTCTGTATTTGTACTAAATATTCTCTCCTTTAAATTATTTATATGCTACATCAATCCTACCTAACGTTGTCATGCCTTTGAATGTAAATCTTGTGGAAAATCCTTTCAGGGGGCTTCAGGAAATCTTCCTTCATTTCCATTGCAACATTCCTGGGCAAAAGACTCATCAAGAGACGTTCCTAAAAGAAAAAGTAAACAGCATCAGTTTTGTGGTGTAGTGTATGCCAGTTATTCAAAAGCTTTAAACTAGCAAACTAGAAAATCTTTCCCTAATCTAGTCTGCTTCCTGAGAATTTCCCCTGCATAAATAATATGAACCATTTATCTCAAACTTCTACAGCCTGTGTGGGTGTCTTTTTTAAGTCTTCTGCACTAAAAAAAAAAAATAAATTAAAAAAGTTATCAAAACACTATACAGACAGGGAAGAGGCAGCTTCAAAACCAGATAATTGTCCATAATTTTCATTAGCAGCACAATGCTAATAATAACTTACTTTATTGTTAGTAGCATTTATCTGTCTGGGAAAGACTTCCCAGGATGATTTGCTATCATTTTGTGTGCCCTATTTCTGAATCTAATGAAAGTGTTACATTACAAGGACTATGACATGGTTATTAAGGAGTGAGAGTGGATGATAGATAGATTTATCCACAGTCTGAATCAGCAGAACAGTAACAGAGGTATAGTTTCAATAGCATCTTCTCCAGTGTGGCAATGTCTGTTCATTAATAGAATGCATCAGTACAAACTTCTGGTTAAACAAGTCTCTTCTTGCTATAACCACAGAGAGATTTTTAGTATGGGTCACTGACCTGCATAAAAAGGACCTCTAACATTTTGGATCTTGTCAATATTTGCTATAAAGGCCTATGTCATTTTTCAACATATTCTGGCACATTCACAGGTACCACCTGGAAAACTTGCAGCAGGTGTTCTTAGGCGTTGTAAGGTGTCCTGAGACACTTACTTTAAGTTTTATTTTCACACAGAAAACACTTGTCATTTAAAATGCACTTTCAAGCTTATCTATCAGATCTGACAGCTTCAGCCATGGCAACAATCTGAATGAATTCACATCTGATCTGATTCAGGAATCCCAGGTTCCAGAGAACATGGGGAAAGGCTGGAACAAGGAAGATGTATCCTTGGTGGAAGAGAATCAGGTCATGGAATATTTAAGTAAACTCGACATACATAAATCCACGGGCCCTGAAGGGCATCACCCACAAGCACTGAAGGAGCTGGAAAATGCCATTGCAAGGCCACTCTCAGTAATCTTTGATCAAACATAGTGACTGGGAGAGGTGCCTGAAGACTGGAAGAAAGTAAATGTCATTCCTATCTTCAAGAAGGGCAAGAGGAGGACCCAGGGAACTACAGGCCAATCAGTTTCACCTTGAGTCCTGGAAAAGTGATGGAGCAACTAATCCTGGAAACCAGGGTGGTTGGACCAGGTGACTACAGAGTTCCCTTCCTACCTCAACTATTCTGCAATTCTGTTATCTGATGATCGAGAGCCACCATAATAGCAGCTGCGAGACATGAGAGAAGTGGAGATCCTCGCCAAACCACATCCTCCCTTTATTTAAATTACATTAAATAAATATGGAGCAACAATTAACACTGAGACAAGTGCTTTGTGTTGCACACATTCACCGGCCAAAATCACCAAACCCACCAAATAATTCTCAAAGAATTTCTAATTTTACAGTTTCTTCTGGACGAAGACATACTGGATATTTATGTCACCAAGGAATAAGTTAAACTTTATAGAACTGCCCTGGTACTTACTGTAGACTACAGTTCCTTCATATGTTTGTGGAAGTTCATGTGGACTTGAGGCTAAAGATCATTAACTAAGGCTATTTCCTATTGTTCTCATATGTATACTAAGAATATTGAAAAGAATATGATAGAATTAAATGTTTTTTAACAGCTTATGTATATATAAATTTCAGATTAACCAGTCTCAGATCTTGGTAAAGAATGGTTAATTACTATATTAACTATGTTAATTTAATTAAGTATGCTTATATTTCTGCAGGACAATTATATTTAGGTAACCCAAAATCTGGGTTAAAATCCAAAATAAACAGTTTTGTCAATGCTGGATCTTACAGAGCTCTGTTGCCCACTACTTATGTCTTGCAGTTTTACGTTCTTACTGTTTTAACTGAAATATACTGAGGTTGTAAAATGAGCTGACCACCTATCAGACAACAGACATTTCACATGAGAGAGAAATTTGGACTGATGGTTAAATTCTCTAGTGCTTAAGGTGGTATAAACTCCAAAGAATGCTGGAATTTCTTAAGTATTATCCTGGATGCCAATTTTATGATGTCTGATAAGGACTAAATATTCACTATAACTCCTCTTTAAGTCAGCATATTGAACAAGATCTTTGCCATTTTGCTGAAATGGATAAGTAAATCCCAAAGTGATTACGGAGAAAGGGTGGGGTTTCAGCTTCTGTTTCCTAGAAAGTTAGACTAAAACAAACAGACAAACAACCAAATAAAAATTATACTGACAGACTCTTACAGAGACCAGTGCTGACTGAATAGTTCTTCTGTGGTCTGTAAACACAATTACAATACAAGATGGGAATAAAAAATTCACAGATAACTTCTGCAGTGCCTGGAAAATAGCACAGAAAATATGGAAGTAGTTGCGGCAACAAAAGCATGGACTCTGTCAAGTAGTGAGACAAGGACAAAGACGTTTACTGTTTCACTTTTACAGCATATATCGTTTATGTCTTTTCATCACGCCCTGTGCTCTTTTCACAGATGGGTTGTGAGTGACTGTCCATACACCATTGTGAGCAATACAACTGGCTACATTTAAATGTTTATCCCGCCTAGGCTCATTAGTCATTGTTATTTGTTTTGGTGTATTGTTATCTATTTGGTAGCTTGCTATCTATTTCATATTACCATATAAGGACATTGTTCAATGTTCTCAAGGCTTCCTTCCCATCACTGCAAGAACACCTGCCCAGCTCTTGCTCAGCAGCGCGTCTCCACAATTCCTCACTCCCCACAAGTAGTAAGAGATGCTACTGTGAAAGTAGCATTAGAGAGTAGTAGGATGCAGCGCTTGACAGCGTTGAAACCTGCAGATGTCAGAGGTATTAAGGGAAGCTACAAATATACAAAATATACGCGTTAGCTTGACTGTTACAAGACCTGAAGGGAGCTTATGAAAATCCTATATCAAATTGTGGTGGCTTGCCTTTTTTCACTAGAGATGAAAAAAAAACCCAAACAAAAAACAAAAAAAAAAGGATGGATTGCTGAGGAAGAATTATAGAGTCTTTACAAAGAGGGTTAGCAGCCTCAGACTCACCGAGCAAGGAAAGACTCAATTATGGCTTTCTCAAAGAGTAGCCACTGCTGACCTTTCAGGCCAATGAGGGAAGCAGCATCATGACTGTAAAGAAGTGGAGGACACTGTAACTGTCACTGGAGGAGAGGCTGGGAAACGTAAGAAGCAACCCCACAATGGAAAGTATTGAAACACTGAAAAAAAAAGAAAGCAAGCACCTAGCTATCTGGAAAAAATCCAGGAAATGTCACTTTTACTTCAGGCAAAATCTCATCTTGTCAAGCAAGACCCCTTCAGGTCAGCCTAAGGAATGATCAAGGACTTCAAGGTTTAGAGCTGCAAGAGTGGAAAAATACAGCCATTGGTCGGCTTGGGAAAGTGTTCTGCCTGGATCTCTATTCAGCAAGTCCTACCATAGTTGTCTGATTTTTTTTCCATTTGCTCCTGTATGGCTGATCTGATTATAAACATAATCTGAAAATCAGACTCAAAGGAAAACTAGATGCGCACAGTTGCATAGTGCATTGAATGGAACAAGTGACAAGGCTGGTCACATTCGTGGTGACATTCATGCTTGAGTGGTTGTGGCGTCTGATGGGGATAGGTGGTGACAGAAAAAAAATGAAAGAGTGAGGCAGGGAGCACTAATCAATTAGCAACAACTTTGACTAGAATAAACCAACACTCATGCTGTGGACCTTCTTATTGGTGACAAATGATGGTGTATTGAGGTAGCCTTAATATGTGGTATATTCCAAAACACAGGCCCTAGTAGAGAGAAAAATCTTTCCACATTTTCACCTTTCTCACTGATCCACAATACTGTTTAGGCTTATTACAGCTGTTTTCTACCCAGAAAATTAAATCTTGGTCCTGTGACCAACTTATGCTATTTTAGGAACTTGTACTCTCTTCCTCTCCTGCTATAAATCTTCACTCAGCATTAACATGGTCTAAAGTGAAATCGCATGCTGAAAAAAAAGATTATTTTCAGAGACTGTAATTGTCTGCCAATGAATCTGCATTCCTGCACAAATCTCACCTAGAAAAGAAAATGACAAATGAAGATCTATATCTCCTTCATTCACATCATTTTCCACTAAATTTGTATTTTAAATTGCTGGTCCTACCCTGGGATTCGGAACGCCAAACTGGGCTGCCTCTGCCAAATGTCTTATCCTTATTTATGAGGATTTCTGCACCATTAATAAAGACTTTGGAAAAAAAACCCACAGCAGTTACCCATTGCTAATGGCCAAAAAGACCATATAAAACTACTTGTTGATTTGAACATTCTCAACCAAAAAGAAGACCCAGTGAACTATAGGCCAGTCAGCCTCACCTCTGTGCCTGGCAAGATCATGAAGCAGATCCTCCTGGAATCTCTGCTAAGGCACATGGAAAATAAGGAGTTGATTTGAGACAGCCAACATGGCTTCACCAAGGACAAATCATGCCTGACAATTTTGGTGGCCTTTTACGATATTGCCACAGACTTGGTGGACAAGGGCAGAGCAACAGACATCATCTACCTGGACGTATACAAAGCATTTGACACTGTCCCGCACGACATCCTGGTCTCAAAATTGGAAAGTTATGGGTTCGATGGATGGGCCACTCAGTGGATAAGGAACTAGGTGGATGGCCGCACCCAAATGGTTGCAGTCAACGGCTCAATGGCCAAGTGGAAACCAGTGATGAGTGGTGTTCCTCAGGGGTTGGTACTGGGACTGTTCAACATCTTTGTGGGAGACATGGACAGTGGGATTGAGTGCACCCTCAGCAAGTTTGCTGATGACACCAAGCTCAGTGGCATGGTCGACACGGTGGAGGGAAGGGATGCCATCCAGAGAGACCTGGACAGGCTTGAGAAGTAGGCTTGTGCAAACCACATGAAGTTCAACCAAGCCAAGTGTAGGGTCCTGCACCTGGGACGCGGCAATGCCAGGCACAAATGCAGATTGGGTGGAGAATGGCTGGAGAGCAGCCCTGAGGAGAAGGACTTGGCAGTGCTTGTGGATGAGAAGCTCACCATGAGCTGGCAATGTGCACTGAGAGCCCCAAAAGCCAACCACATCCTGGGCTGCATCAAGAGAAGTGTGGCCAGCAGGTCATGGGAGGTGATTCTAGCCCTCTACTCTGCACTCGTGAGACCCCACCTGGAGTACTGTGTCCAGCTCTGGAGTCCTCAACATAGAAAGGACATGGACCTGTTGGAACAGGTCCAGCGGAAGGCCACAAAGATGATCGAAGGCTCCGGGGAGACCTTATAGTGGCCTTCCAGTGTCTGAAGGGGGCTACAGGAGAGCTGGGGAGGGACTCTTTGTCAGCAAGTGTAGGGACAGGACAAGGCATAATGGTTTTAAAATGGAAGAGGGGAGATTTAGATTAGATACCAGGAAGAAGTTCTTTCTTGTGAAGGTGGTGAGGCACTGGAACAGGTTGCCCAGAGAAGCTGCGGATGCCTCATCCCTGGAAGTGTTCAAGACCAGGCTGGATGGGGCTTTGAGCAACCTGGTCTGGTGGGAGGTGTCCCTGCCCATGGCAGGGGGGTTGGAACTAGATGATCCCTTCCAACTCTAGCCATTCTATGAACATATATGTTTGTTATACTAACACTCCAACAATGGTGAAAAATGGGAAAAGGAGCTCACAAAAGAAGGAAGCATTTTGATCACCTAATCTACAAGGTGTTTTACAACACAAAATATATCTAGCCCACCAATTTTTGTAGTCTACCACAGAGCTGCTTTTGTTATTGCTACACTTAAATGAAAAGTGCCACCATATTTAAAAAGTATTTTTTTCCTGGACAAGACAAGCACCAGATATGCATATAAAATATTGATAAGACCCTTTCAAAGTTGAGTCATCAATATAATTTTGAGATTCAGCTTCTACTTAGTCACCTGGGACTCCAAAGTACATCCTAAATATTACCACCTCCTAACTTATTATACCTTGAAAAGTTCACTCTTGCATAATTTTAAAAGCTACTGCTTAGTAGGTTTATGGTCTCTGTCATCCCTATATTACACAGAACAGCCATTTTAATTTGCTGTAAGGAAAACAAAAAAAATGAGAGAAAAAAAGCTCCATGCAATGCATGGAAGAACAACTACTGGGATTCATTTATACTTCATATAAGCTGGAAAACAGACATATTTCATTAGCAAATTAATTTTGATTAAAATTTCACTGAATTTACTGAATTTCACTGAATTTTTAGAGTTGGAAGGGACCAGAGAGATCATCTAGTCCAAGTCCCCTGCTGAAGCAGGACTGCCTAGGGCATGTTAGGATGGCATCCAGGCAGGTCTTGAAAATCTCCAGAGAAGGGGACTCCACACCCTCCCTGGGCAGCCTGTTCCAGGGCTCTGCCACCCTCACCCCAAACAAGTTTTTTCTCATATTTGAGTGGAACCTCCTATCTTCCAATTTGTGCCCGTTGCCCCTCGTCCTCTCACTGGCAACCACAGAAAAGACTCTGGCTCCCCCCTCCTTCAACCCACCTTTTAGATACGTGTAAGCATTGATAAGGTCTCCCCTCAGCCTTCTCTTCTCCAGACTAAAGAGTCCCAGCTCTCTCAGCCTTTCTTCATAAGGGAGATGCTCCAATCCTTGAATCATCCTCGTTGCTCTTCGCTGTACTCTTTCCAGTAGTACCCTATCCCTCTTGAACTGGGGAGCCCAGAACTGGACGCAGTATATTCCAGTTGTGGCCTCACCAGCGCAGAGTAGAGGGGGAGAATGACCTCCCTTGACCTGCTGGCCACACTCTTCCCTATGCAGCCCAGGATTCCGTTGGCCTTCCTGGCCACAACAGCACACTGCTTGCTCATTGTCATTTTGCTGTCTACCAGGACCCCCAGATCTTTCTCTTCCGAACTTGTCTCCTGAAGGTCCACCCCTAACCTGTATTGGTGCCTGACATTCTTCTTCCCCAGGTGCAGGACCCTACACTTTCCTCTGTTGAACCTCATGAGGTTCTTCCTTGCCCAGCTCTCCAGCCTTTCCAGGTCTTGCTGGATGGCAGCACAGCCCTACGGGGTGTCAGCCACCCCTCCCAGTTTGGTATCAACAGCAAACTTGCTGAGGATACACTCTGTCCCCTCGTCCAGGTCACTGATGAATATGTTGAGCAGGACTGGACCAAGTATTGACCCCTGGGGGACACCACTGGTTACAGGCCTCCAGCTTGAACCTGCTCCATTAATCATTACCCTTTGGGTCCTGTCACACAGCCAGTTCTCAATCCACCTCACTGTCCCCTCATCCAGCCCACACTTCCTCAGTTTCTTAATGAGGATGTTATGGGAGACAGTGTCAAAAGCCTTGCTCAAGTCAAGGTAGATGACATCTGCTGCCCTCCCCTCATCCAATCAACCAGTTATAGCATCATAGAAAGCTATCAGATTGGTCAAACATGATTTACCCTTGGTAAACCCATGTTGCCCACTTCTAATAACCCCCAGCTCTTCAACTTGTTTGGACATGACATCTAGAATGAGTCTCTCCATTACCTTCCCAGGGACGGAGTTCCCAGGGTCCTCCTTCTTGCCCTGTTTGAAGACTGGAGTGATGTTGGCCTTCCTCCAGTCTTCAGGCACCTCTCCTGTTCTCCATGACCTTTTAAAGATGACAGAGAGTGGCCCAGTGATAACATCTGCCAGCTCTCTCAGCACTCGCAGGTGCATCCCATCAGGGCCCATGGACTTATGAATGTCCAGTTTGGCCAAGTGGTCCCGAACCTGGTCCTCCTCTACTGGAGGAAAAACTTCCTCTCTCCATACCCGCCCCCCCCCTTGCCTCCAATGCCAGAGATTCATGAGGGGCAGCCTTAGCAGTGAAGACTGAAGAAAAGAAGCCATTCAGCAACTCTGCTTTCTCCGTGTCTTCCACCACTAGGGTGCCCATCTCGTTCATCAGTGGGCCCACATTATCCCTAGTCTTCCTTTTACTGTTTCCATACAGAAAAAAACCCTTTTTGTTATTCTTAACTGTAGTGGCCAAGATGAGCTCAGCTTGAGCCTTGGCCCTTCTAATTTGCCCCCTGCATATCTTCACCGCTTCCTGGTATTTCTCCTTGCTTCAGTAAGAATTGAAAATTGTATCATTAGAATTGAAAATTGTATCATTTTCAATGATTTTTCAATCAAAATTTGCTTTGTCCTTTCTTCCAACTAAGTACAAGGAAAAGCACTGCTAAAGGTGATGAATTTTTATAAGCCACAAGGTGGCAATGTTTCAGAACATTACTGAGATTTCCTGAAAAATTATATTTTTCAGTAAGTAATTATTACAATTATAATTATAAAAGACTATCCATAAAGATGTCATCTAATGCACAGATTTTAATAGTAAGAGGATGGCTAAAAACATAGAGTTATGGTAGGGTATCACCAGAGCAGAGGGGCAGAATCACCTCCCTTTCCCCACTGGCCACACTTCTTTTGATGCAGCCCGGGATGCGGTTGGCTTTCTGGGCTGCCAGAGGACATTGACGGCTTATGTTGAGCTTCCCCTCAACCAGTACCCTCAGGTCTTTCTCCTCATGGCTGCTCTCACTCCAGTCTCTGCCCAACCTGTATTTGTGCTTGGGATTGCTACGACCCAGGTGCAGGACCTTGCCCTTGGCCTCATTGAACTTCACGAGGCCATGGGCCTTCACATAGGCCCACCTCTCAAGCCTGTTCAGGTCCCTCTGGATGGCAGCCCTTCCCTCCAGTGTGTCGACTGCACCACACAGCTTGCTGTCATCGGCAAACTTGCTGAGGGTGCACTCAATCCCAATGTCCGTGTCTCCCACAAAGATGTTGAACAGCAGTGGTCCCAGTACCAACCCCTGAGGAACACCACTCATCACTGGTTTCCACTTGGACATGAAGCCATTGACAACAACTCTGAGTACAGCCATCCAGCCAATTCCTTATCCACCAAGTGGACCATCGGTCAAATGCATGTCTCTCCAATTTTAAATCAAGGATGTCATGCGGGACAGTGTCAAATATTTTGCATAAGACTATGTAGATGATACCACTTACTCTTTCCTTAACCACCAGTGCTGCAACCCATCCTAGAAGGCCACCAAATTTGTCAGATCCAGAATCTTTCTGGGCACAGAGGTGAGACTGACCAGCCTGTAGTTCCCCAGGTCTTCCTTTACTCTCTTCTTAAAAATGGGTGTTGTGGTTCCCCTTTTCCAGTCAGCAGGAACTTCATGGGACTGCAATGACTTCTCAAATATGATGGATAGTGGCTTAGCGACATCATCCACCAGTTCCTTCAGGACCCACAGATGAATCTCATCAGATCCTGCACACTTATGCACCTTCAGGTTCCTCAGATGGTCTCAAACCTGATCTTCTCCTAAAGTGGGCAGTTCCTCTTTCTCCCATTTCTTGCCTTTGCCTTCTGCAACTTGGACAGTGTGCCTAGAGCACTTGCTGGTGAAGACCGAGGCAAAAAGTCTTTGAGTACCTCAGCCTTGCAGATATCCTGGATGACCAGGTCTCCCATTTCCTTCCGGAGAGGGCCCATATTTTTCCTCGTCTTCCTAAGACCCTACCTGGAGTACTGCATCCAGCTCTGGGGACCCCAACATAAGAAGGAAATGGACCTGTTGCAACGAGTCCAGAGGAGGGCCATGAAGATGATCAGAGGGCTGGAACACATCTCTTGTGAGGACAGGCTGAGAGAGTTGGGGTTGTTCAGTCTAGAGAAGATAGAGAAGAGAAGGCTCTGGGGAGACCTTATAGTGGCCTTCCAGTACCTGAAGGGGGCCTACAGAAGAGATGGTGAGGGACTCCATTAGGGCGTGTATCAATAGGATGAGGGATAATGGTTTTAAACTGGAAGAGGGGAGCTTAAGATTAGATATTAGGAAGAAATTATTTAAGATTGGAGTAGTGAGACAATGGAACAGGTTGCCCATAGAAGTTGTGGATGCCCTATCCCTGGAAGTGTTCAAAGCCAGGTTGGATGGGGCTTTGAGCAACCTGGTCTAGTGGAAGGTGTCTCTGAACATGGCAGCAGGTTGGAACTTGATGATCTTTAGAGGTCCCTTCTGGCTCTAACCATCCTATGATTCTATGATCAAGATACCGTGTGTGAACTCCAAGATGGATTCAGGATGAGTAGACCTGTACCAGATCAACCTGACATCTTTCTATGGTAACATTATTATTGTTCAAATAAAGGAAAGGCAGGATATATCATCAGCATTGTGTTTAATGAAGCATTGATAGGTTCCACATGGAACCTTCTATGACAAAGTGACCCGCTTGGTGGGTGAAAGAAAGGCTGTGGAAGTTGTTTACCTGAACTTTAGTAAAGCCTTTGATACAGTCTCCCACAGTATCCTCCTGGAGAAAGTGGCTGCCCATGGCTTGGATGGGAGGACTCTCCGCTGGGTAAAACACTGGCTGGAGGCCGGGCCCAGAGAGTGGTGGTGAATGGAGTTAAATCCAGTTGGCGTCCAGTCACGAGTGGCTCAGTATTGGGGCCAGTTCTCTTTAACATCTTTATCAATGATCTGGATGACGGGCTTGAGTGCACCCTCAGTAAGTTCACAGACGACACTGAGTTGGGTGGCAGTGTCGACCTGCTGGAGGGTAGAAAAGTCTGCAGAGAGATCTGGACAGCTTGGATCAATGAGCTGAGACCAACGCGATGAGGTTCAACAAGGCCAAGTGCTGGGTCCTCCACTTGGGTCACAACAAACCCAGGCAGCGCTACAGGCTGGGGGCAGAGTGGCTGGAGCTGCCTGGCAGAAAAGGACCTGGGGGTGTTGGTCGACTGTCGGCTGAACATGAGCCAGCAGTGTGCCCAGGTGGCCAAGAAGGCCAACAGCATCCTGGCCTGTGTCAGGAACAGCGTGGTGAGTAGGACTCGGAAAGTAATTGTCCCCCTGTACTTGGCACTGGTGAGGCCCCTCCTTGAGTACTGTGTCCAGTTTTGGGCCCCCTACCACGAAAAAGACATCGAGGTGCTGGAACGGGTCCAGAGAAGGGCAATAAAGATGGTGAGGGGTCTGGAGCACAAGTCTTAGGAGGTGGGGCTGGACGAACTAGGGTTATTCAGCCTAGAGAAAAGGAGGCTGAGGGGAGACCTTATTGCTCTCTACAACTACCTGAAAGGAGGGTGTATAGAGGTGGGGGTCGGTCTCTTCTCCCAAGTCACAGGCGACAGGACTAGAGGAAACGGCCTCAAGTTACACCAGGGGATGTTCAGGCTGGATATTAAGAAAAAAAAATTTTCACCGAAAGGGTGAAAAATCAGACATTGGAACGGGCTGCCCAGGGAGGTGGTTGAGGCACCATCCCTGGAGGTGTTCAAAAGACAGGTTGACGTGGTGCCGGGAGACATGGTTTAGTGATGGTGTTGCTTTTTGTTTGTTGTGTGGGTGTTTGTTTTTGTCAGAGTTAGGTTGATGGTTGGACAAGATGATCTTGAAGGTCCCTTCCAACCTAGAAGATTCTATGATTCTATGAAGATTATTAATTACAATGGAGAATTAGGAGCGGGTGAAGCCTTGATTGAAACAGAGAGAGCAATGGGCAGCATGGAGGGCAGAAGCATTGGGCAGGAGAGTGGGCATAAAGAGACTGTAAAACTGCTCAAATGTACAAAGTTCACAGGACAGCATACAAGAAATGGAATTGTAAGAAAGAGAAAAACTCAGAAAAACTCAGTACATTGCACCTTTTAGGTACCATCAACAAAAACACAACAGATAAAACAAGTTGGAAACCTCTGCATGTAAAAGAGTCCCAGGTGCCCACTCACCATTGAATGACTATGGAGCATTTTTGTGACGATACCCTAAAAAGGCAAGTGTGATTCCAGAATGGACAGGAAGATTGCTAGCAGGATAACTTGAGATCAACTCCACATAGCTTGTTCAAACAGGAGCAAGAGCAGAGAAAGACTGTAAGGATAAACAAGGAAACCAGAAGTATAAAAAGCATAGCCTGTTTTCCTGGTTGCCCTCATATCTATTAAATCAGAATGCTCTAGAAATACATCAGTAAGGATTAATCTTCGAAAAGGCAAGCTAACAGCAGTGACACCAGATATAAACTGGCAATGAAAAAATGACTGCAGCATCAGCCTACCACTCATCTTTTTACTTTCACCCAATATCCTTAATATCCACTCTTTCTGAAACCTAACTGGCAAAATTCAATGTATTCACAAAACCATCACAGAAAACCTGACAAGAAAAGGATTATACTCATTTCAGTTAATAGAAATCTTCCTACTGAAAGTGAACTTGAGTGAAAAGCAGCTAAATTAATGCAAACAAACACTGCATCTATACTTAAGGCATCTTTATTTGCCTCACTATAGTGCATACAGATATAATCAGACCATTCTCTAGAGCAGATAACTTCAAACCCTCCTTATGTTTGGTTGGGAAGAAGGAATAGTGTTTCTGCAGTACATTGCTAGGGACAGGTATTTCTCTAATCCAGCAGTCATTATCTCCTCAAAGTGACTACTTCAAACTAGATGTGAACACCACATTGTTTATCTTTTCAGCTCAGTGAAGGCAGAAATAGATGGAGGAAAACAAGAGAAGGCAGGGAAAAAAGAACCAATGCAGTGGCAAAACTCTTTGCCTTTCTGCAGTGAACATGGAGAAGGAAAAGAGAGGTCTGAAAAATTCCCTGGGCGCAACCTCCAGTGATAGAATGACCAGCAATTATGGAATCATATCCCTAAAATACAAATTTCAAATATATTCCAACTCAGTGCTCTTCTTTTGAGGAACTGGAATTAGGAGTTAAAGCATGCAGCCTCAAAGCAAATTTCTTATTTTAGTCTTATCACTGTTCTGTTCATCAAAGACATGCTACTAACCATGGAAACATTTAGAAAAGGTTAGTGGGCATGGGAAAAGAGTAATACAGTATACTTGAAAATATCTATTAGGAAAACCCCCCAAAAAATAAAACGGGAGTAAAAGTTTTTCTCATTTATTAAATGTTAGTTTAATAAACGTCCTTGTTTCTATCTATCAAGTACTAGCAGAATTTTAATATGTGGGTTCTTGACCGTATACCAATGAAGATGAAACTTTTTTTTGGCACAGAACAGCCACTGGAGATACTGTTCTAAATCTTCCTGTGTGGAAAGAAAACATTTTGCCCATTCTCTTGCAGAGTCAGGAAGGCCAGGTTTCATCTTTCAGTGAAATTATCCCCTCGTAGTCACATTGGGAGTACGCGCATGAGTGAAGTACATATATTTAAAACAAAACGATATACTTCCAAAAATTGCCAAAAAGGCACAACTTCCAAAAATTTAATTTCTTTATAAAAAGGCTTTTCTGATTCAAATAAAGAGGAGCATTAAAGATTATCAGAAAAAGTACCAAAAGTACCAATCATCTGCCCATGTCATGATCAGAGGGAACACAGACGTGCTAATGCAATTCCTAGGCAGGCCTACAGCCAAAACATATGTGAGCCTCAGCTTCTAGCAAATGACGTGTTCCACTGTGAACTGGACTGGGACAACACTTCTATCACTGTATCTCTCTCTCTTCTTCTAAAGATGCTAGGAAGATGGCATCACAAGCAGCATCAGCTTCACTGATGCTAACCCCCTCCAGGGTACACGGAAGAGCAGACAGACCCTCACTGGCTTACCCATGTTGTACTAAGTCTCCTCTACAGTTACAGGTTCAACTCTTTCCAGCCCACAGGCATGTCTGGTTTGTTCCACCAAAGTAACACTGGATACTTGGGCTAGGAAGTGAAAGTCACAGAGCTCAACCTTCAGGAATGTAGATGCATCCCCCCTCTTCTCTCACTAAACCCTCAATGCCCAGCTAGTGGGATTTCTCTCAAAGAACACGCTACAAGTTACAGCTCAAGCTGGTACTGGGGCTGTGGCACACCCTGCTTTTCCTCTGCCCATAAGATATGACATCCTTCCTCACCACACTCTGTCTCCCAAACCCAGATATCTCCACCAGATCCTCAAAGATACATGGTGAACCTGCCGTGGTCTTGTCTGGCACCTTGCTGAGAAAGGGGAATGGGGGAGAAAGGCTGCAAACCTCTCTGGTCCTTTTTACTCACTGCTGGAGCAGTCACATTCTGCAGCACGGGGAAAGAATCAGAGGAACTTAAGGACACGCTGCTACACAGTTGTTGTACCAGTGCTTCACAACATCACTATCGTCTGACACAGAACACATTTAGAGTTGCAGTAGCCACTCAATATGTGGCTACATGCCCTTTCTTATTACAGATTTTTGCTGGTGGAGGAACAAGCAAGAACTCTTCAATAATGATAAACTTTTTGATCCCTGGTGATAAAAACTGAGCTCCGTAGTGGGTGTAAGCAGACTAAGGATTTAAAAAAAAAACAGGAACCACAAGTCAAAAGTAATAATTTTAGAACGTAAGTAAGACATAGGAAGAGGTAAACAGTTAGTATTTCCTTTAGTATAGAAATATGAAAGCAAATCACAGCGCAAAGCAGTAAAATGGAATAGATGCCAAAATCTCCAGAAACTAAGATACAATACTTCTCTTTGAAAAATCTAGAATTTTTCTAATCTAGATTGGAAAAATCTAAAAGCTTTTGTCCTTTGCTACTTGTTCTCATTTTGTATTCACAGAGCAGGGAAGCGAGCATTACCCATCAGCAAAATATCTCACTGTCTTCCAAAGCAGAAAAACAAGGACCAACCGTGCTAAGAAACCAATGAGTGTACTCACTAACTTAAAATAACAAGTGTGACTCAGATTTTAGTTCATTATTACCATATCAAACTGGGAAATTCCTAATCAAATATGCCCGAAGGGAAGCTAAACTCCAAATGAAATCAGTTTATATTGAAGAGGTAATGGAGAACAGAAACCTTGGAAAGAATTTAAATTACAGGACAGATGGAAGTTCACTCTAGAATGGCAAATCTGGAAAAAAGAAAATTTACTGTAGAGTGTATTTTTGTCAGTTAATGGGATGCGGTCTAGCTCTTTTCCTTCACAGAAGGTTGACCAAAATGAACAGGCAAAATGTCTATGAGACTATGTGCGTGCAAACAGCGTGCACTGTCCCACACTGAAATGAAATCAAAGTGCCCATCTAAGCATCCTGTTCATGGAGATAAGCTGTGCTTAAGCATCAACGTAGCAACTCAGGAACCATCTGGCAACCTGCACGTGTGGCTTGGCCAGCTGCTGTAGTGTGAAACACCTATATGGCAGAGCTGCTGATCTACGGCAGAACCTCTTTGCATTTGAAGAGTGGCACAGGAAAAGTTGTGTCTAACTTGTGTTAAAGCATTAGCTAGCTTTTTGTTTTAGTTAAGACACTTCTGGAACTGAAAACTATCTGGACAGCACCAAAAACATACATAAGAGAACTTTGCTAATGACGTTTTAAAGCTCCCTGTGAATTCCTACTGCTGAGGAAAGAACATCAGGAATCACTCCTGAGGTTGCACTACTTTATATTGTGGCATCCTACTAAAACACATAAAAAAATTGTGTGGGCGTCCACACAGCACTGCTGTCATAGATATCACTCTAAATTTAGAAATCAGCCATAAAAGGTACTTCTGTACTTTTGCAGTATCTGTCTTACTATTTAACTTAAGGACCTGCAGCACTATAGCCTGAATTCTTACCTATGATAATTTGCTTAAGCAACTGTTATCCATGATGTTATCTGCTGAAAACTGGATGACAGCGCATATTTAATCATCTAATGACAGGTTTGTGTGCTCTTATTTGTTCCTCCTCCTCCATTCTCTCTAATGGAAAATACAGAGAGCAAGTAGCAAAAATAAACTGACAAATTCACAGAGAGTCAAACAACACCAGCAAATTTAATTGACAGTTGTTTGAAGCAGAACATATTCAAAATTTCCCAATACTTATTTCAAAATTCCTAACAGGCAAAGTATCAACAGGTTTTAGAATGATACAACTACTATTTTTTAACTTATCTATTTATATTTGTCTAATCTACTCAATGTAAGCCAGCATCCATTACAACATATAAGAGCTTAGAACAGGTGCCATGACTATATATCATACATACATCTATGGGGAAAAACAAACTGCCACACACAGAAGTCCAAGACAAACCTCTGTTATACTGAGAATGAGTGACTACACAGATTTACACTAAAAATCAAAATTCATACATCCCATGTTCTTCTTTAGAAATCTGTTCAGTTGCCATAGTTCATACCTCATGTCAAAAAAAATAAATTGCTGTTAACTGATTTAATTTACATGCTTACTTGTATCAGGAATTTCAGAAAGTGAAATAAAGTTAAATCACATTGTTATAGTACTGATCTGTCCTGCTGTTGCAAGTGTGTTTTTTTAAAGACTTCTATAGATTTTTATGTAATACCATATGTTACATTTTGCAAATTAAAGGCATGTGGCTAGAGTAATACAATTACAATGTAATTAAAATGTATGTACTTTGTATGATTTACAGCTGTACGATTTTTCTCGTGTGTTACCAAGTTTCTACCCTGTGACATTCCAAGTCCAGTTGCAAGGCAGCTCTCTCTCTTATCATACAGCTGTGTAGCCATAAGCTTAGGTGTCCCGCTGAAACCACTCCCAGGGAAAAAACTCATCTCATCTTCAGCAAGATGTTCAGCACAGAAGGGATGAACTACCCTCGTATGTGTCTATTGCTACTATAGCCTGAAAGGTCAGATTACATGCTTCACTTTTACTTGGCCACAGTTAGGTAAGAAGAATCCCAACGGTGCACCAAATAAGGCAGCTTCTGGCACTAACCGCATCCAGATGAGATGTTTATTCTGCATAAAAAGAGGTGCAATAGAGCTATAAAATTAGAACATATTTATTTGTTTGCTATATTCTGCCTGGCAAGGGGTAACAAGCAGTTCCTAATGGCTTCAGATTGAAGCTTTCCACCTGAAGGTTTGCATTTAACCTGAGCAGCCCTCCGACTTATTATTTGCTGTATTTAGGATAGACACCTGCATGACTGTTGCAGGACTGGGGACTAAGAGACACTAGTGAGGGGAAAGCTTCTGGGCAACTATTGCTGTGTGGGAGACGGAAACGTGCCTCTGCACAACTCCTTTTACCTGAGAGGTGGAAGACAGACTAGGGGTACCACATAGCAGAATAAAGACAGCCGACAGTTCATCCCAGCTCTGTCTAAGGATCTAAGCAGCCAAAGGTAGCAAAAAAGCAGAGAGCAGGACAAGTTCCGATCTCTGCTCCTGCTGCTGTTTGGGTAAGAGCAATTACTGACCAGCCGGCAGGAGTGGGAGTGGAGCCCAGCAGTCCAAACTGAGCCCCTGAAATTGTAATCCTCCTTAGTTTCTCTTTTCCCTGATCTTAGAAAAGAACAGAGAGATTTTTGAAGGTGGACTTTCCTCTTGTGGTTCTGGCTCGGTGACACAATAAATTCAATTTTAAGCCTCCCTGTAGGAGAGAACACAGTGCTAATGTGGTACAGGCTCAACCTGTCAGCTAAAATTAGTTAGTCCACCTACATTTTTCAAAGATTGCACTGGCTAGCTTTTGCAGAGGATCAGGTAACATCTCTCTCCTTGCAATTTGTGCAAAATCCCAATCACCTCCCTATTGCATACTTGATAATTTGACAAGATCGTGTGCTTGTGCCCACACATGATCCAGATGAAATTTCTGCCACAGGTGATTTGCTGATGCATAGAGCCAGTATGAATAATAATGGAAACAGGACCTGTGTTCTAAATGATAAATTTCATATTTTCTTCTGCACTGCAATGAAAAAAGATGCAAGATTCTCAGAATAAAAAGTATGGGAAACACGAGGAGAACCTGATTAGGCATTGATAAGCATACTGTCAGGCACCCCAGAAATTACTTCTGCCTGAAGCTGTGCAAATAACTAATTCTTCAGTTTCGTTGCTGAATTGGAATAAAACCAAACACCCAGCAACCTGTTATCCATTACCAAAATGGAAGTCCAATATGGTTTGCTTTATTCAAACACAATGTAGTATTTCTTTTCCTTTTTCCATAAATGCTTGAAATGAAACATAATGGGCAAAGCCACTGGAGGGTTGCTACGTGTGTCTTCCTTTTACCCAAAGGTACAGGAAGTAGTACACATATCCAAAACGTGCAATATCGAGATTAAATTGTTTTGAAGGGGGATCTGAACCCATCAGGGAATTTGAACCCAAACCAGCCTAAGTAGCAGTTCGGAGTATTCTGCACTGAGACTCATGGTATTTTTTGCTGACACCATTTCATTTTCCATGAATAGTTATTAATCAAACCTCTGACTCGTTGATGTCCCAGTTACTATACCCAGTGTTAAGGATGTTGCCCTAAAATGAAGCAGACTCTTGGAATGCATAGACATATACATTCAGACATTTGTATGCACAACTCAGCATTGCATAAAAAGAATTTAGCTAGCTTCAAATGATCTGGTGAACAGGTATGGAAGCACTGCAGAGCAACACTGAGGTGCTAGTCTGTGCCCCAGAACCAGCATTACTTCAGTAGCAAAGTTTTGTACTAGCAAAGGGAACCAACCTTACTCTCATGAGACCAGCTGGAGTGCCGTGCTTCTAGCTCTGAAGCTAGCCCCAGAGCTGGCTGTCTCAGCCCAGTGCTTCCTAACTCCCTGTGGTTTTTAGTGCTTCCTTCAGGTTCTTATGTTAAAGCCAGCAATAAACTTAAATTTCATAGTGGAATACACAACTATTTCATGAAAGATGGCGAGCAAGTACAAAAGTAACATTTAGGAAGGAAGGAAAGATCCAAACAAGTTTCCAAACAAGTTGCTTGAAACATGCAAACATATTTGCACATATTTACACAATTAAAAACCAGTGAAGCTATCTAAGCTGGTTTTGTGGGCAAAAACATTTTTCCAGCCTTCCTCATACGAAAACCACAGGTGGTTTCCACATCAGCCTGTGCTGCAGCAAGTGCATTTCTTTGATGGAAATTATATGCTTTATCTCCAAATCCAATGCATGAATATGCATAAAAATATTCTTACTGTCAGGGAGAGAGGAAGGAAAGATATGAGTAAGATTCATTGCAAAGTTGGCAAGATTGAGACACAAAGCTGTTTCTACGTATCAGGAGACCAAACACAATACTTCTTCAACTTGGCAGGAGAGATGAGCGGGGTTATGAGAGAAGTCAACAGTGTTAGGAGTGGCGTGGAAAAGTTGACTGTAGAATGATTACTCATAGTTTATCACAAAATAAGAGCTGGAGAGCACCCAATCAAGTCATCAGACAACAAATCTATGACAACTAAAAAGAAGTTCTGTTTACCAGAGTGCATACTTAGAGTGAAATTCACCACCACAAAACTGCGGGGAGCGCTGTGTCCAGTTTTGGGCCCCTCACTACAAAAAAGACATTGAGGTGCTGGAGCAGGTCCAGAGAAGGGCAACAAAGATGGTGAGGGGTCTGGAGAAAAAGACTTATAAGGAGAGGCTGAGTGAGCTGGGGGTGTTCAGCCTGGAGAAGAGGAGGATGAGAGAAGACCTTATTGCTCTCACACTCCCTGAAAGGAGGGTGTAGCTGGGGGGCTCTGTCTCATCTCCCAAGGAACAAGCGATGGGACAAGAGGAAACAGCCTCAAGTTGTGCCAGGGGAAGTTCAGGTTGGATATTAGGAAAAAATTTTACACTGAAGGGCTTATCAAGCACTAGAATGAGCTGCCCAGGGAAGCGGTTGAGGCACCATCCCTGAAGGTATTCAAAAGACAGGTTGACATGGTGCTGGGGGACATGGGGTTTTTGTCAGAGTTAGGTTAATGGTTGGACTAGATGATCTTAAAGGTCCCTTCTAACCTAGATGATTCTATGATTCTAAGCCGTACACACGCTGAAAGAGAGAGTAGAAACATCAGAGTCCACAGGCTTTTAAACGCAGTGGTCCAGTTGCACTCAGCATTACAATGCCAGCACTCGCTAGGAGCATGGCACTGCTTCAGGAGTCGCCATGCTGGGAATTAATACATGGTGAGTCACAGCTTCCTTACTGGTTTACCCTCTGAATAGCCTCAAACAGGAGCAGATTACTTCTTTCTCTACTCTGGACTCATCCCCATGTCTGCTTGCTCCTTTCTTGCTCCCTTGGGAAGGGGTCAAGCACTGCCTGGAGGCTACTCTCAGAATCAGTAGGGACATCTATCACTCCAGGGAGCAGGGTGTCAATGTCTTGCTTACTGTATGGGCAATGGATAATCTGGAATCAATGAAGTGGACACAGAGATATGGTACAGTGGGAGTAAAGAGGAAGTGCTCCCATGATGGTCCTCTGATTGAGCAGGAAGAGAACAAGCACAGTTCCAAGGAACAGGACCCACCTTACAATATTTATTCTTAACTGCTTTCTCTGCAGAGGATGGTCTTGCTGCTGAGATTTATAGACAAGAGAAGCAGCTTATCCCAAGTGAATGATTATAGTAATTTGCTTATAGTCTAAAACTTATTTGATTCTTGGCCTTTGCTTCTGGTGTCACTACAGAATTGTAGGCTAACATTCAGCAACATAACAAGTGGATGATGCCACCATCACGGCCAATTATTTGTTGTCACCACAGAGAACAGATAACAGGATGAATATTAAACTGAATTTTAAAATAAATAGAGTCCGTCTGGTCCCATTCTCCCCAGTAACACTTCCAAAGCCTACTTGCAAACTCTTGCATGATGCCTCCAGAAATGCTATAACATGAGATCTTTGCTCTTGCTCATAAAAATAGATTTATCAAAATGATCACATTGGACTTTACTACAAATGCATCCTATATGAGGAGAATCACTCTAAGTAGGACACAGAGGAAGAAATCTGCCTTACAGTTTCAGATGTGGTATCTGTCTCACACAGTCAAGAACGTGTATGTTCAGAAGGCTGTGTATGTTCAAAAGCCAAGAGCATGTTCTTTCCTTTCCCATTAGAGACTTGTACAGAAGTACCAGGGAAAGGTTTTATCATTTTGGATTACAATTCTCAATGTAAAAGGGATACAGTATTTAGGTCAGAGCATTTGAATGAGACAAGAAAGTCTGATGAAAAAATTCAGTCCTTTTAACATGTACTGTTGCTACAAAATACCAGGAACAAAAGTACAGGAATGATCACAAAAAATTGAACTAGGTCAGCAATGTCTCTTTTCCTCTCAAACGTGCTTGAGTGTTGCCAGCTGGAAACTTGGGCTACATTATGCCACAGCAATTGCAGAATAATTTTGTAGCCTGTAATCATGTCTTAATTCTTGCCCTGGTTTTAGAGGTATTCTCAAGTAGTGTGAGAACAGCCACACAAAGTATTTTGATTGTACTTTTAACAGCTAATTAGTATATTTCACGACTGTTTTACACTGTGTTGCATAAAGCTAATTTCACAAGTGTAGGAGAAAAGTATATTCTCTTCATTGACCTGTATACTGCATTGGAAAAACATTTGCAGGATTCTCTAGGTATACTATCAACAATAATGGTAGTTATGTGTAATGCTTTTGCTTTCTTGTGTTTCCATATGCATGGACAAAATATAAAATAAGACAGAGTGCTAATGTGCTTACTAGAGAGAGACAAAAATCAGTATTATTTTCATGTTGGATCTCAGAAGCGGTTTTTCAAAGGCACAAATGGCAGGGCTGCCTAAATCCCATGGAAATTCACTTACATCACATTTACGACTTTGAAAATCTGCATCTTTGGAATACAAAAGACCAGAATCAAATCTAATGGGTTTGATCCTAATATCGTTTTTACACAGCCAAAGTATGCAGTTGTTCAAAGAAGACATCTACTTATTGCAGAGTACATTCAGGTCATAAAAATGCATTCACTCAATTTGTAACAAAAAGTACTTAAGGACCTACTATGTTATTTCATACATAGGAATAGAATTGGTAGAGAAATTGCAAATGAAGAGAAGTAAAAGTGTGTGAGGTACACAAGCTTTGAGGACCCCAACACCTTGTACAGCAAGGTTTGAATGAGACTTAAGTCCTTATTGGCATGTTACCATAATTCCAGAGAGGTCAATGGAGCAATATCTATGTATTCCAGTGTGGTCCTTTATTATCACCTAGACAGAAAGAATAATCTAGTCTAAACCTTACAGATGGCTAGATCCTAGTAGGTTTAACATTCAGGTTTAACATTTGGACCCGCGAGTAACAACAGCAAGCTCCACAACACAGCAGTTCTTCTCGTTGTTTCCAAATACACTTGGAAGATTGATTGATAAACTTCTATGAAATGAACCATCAAACTACTAAGGTGGCTTTTGAGAAAAGGAATAGATTGTTATCACAATTATTCCTGTATATCAGTGCAGCCCCTACACCCCAAAATGTAGACTTTCGTTTACAGGTATCATGAATGCAAACAAGTTATAGTACACGCAGCCAGAAGAGAAGTATTTACATCATTCTCTTACATCCACCCCAAAATATCCAGGCAGGAAAAAAAAACAGGATTTTAGAGTGTAATAGTATGTTAGCTTTTATCTCGGACCTGAAATACATCCCCTTTGGTGCTGGAGCTGGCAGTAGCCATGGGGTCAGCCCGCACCTTCCGTGGGCACTGCAGGTGAAGAGCACAGTGTGCAGGCACTGGTGAGGATGAGCTGAAGGCGCTGCAGGGAGGCAGCACCCTTCCTTTGCAATGGAAACACATACACACCTTAGCAGGCACTCGGTAGCAATGCCTTGACCTGTGGTCCACATAACTACAGTCATCTCAGAAGAAACACAGAAAAAAAAATAAGACTTAGAAACTGACCTGCTTTTCATTTTCATCCTCCAGCCTCAGCCTGTCCTCAATGCAGTTCCTGGCCTGAAGGAACGCCTTCCTCTGAGCCCTTTCTGTCAAAATCCTCACAAAGACCCCATACAAATTTACACTGACAAAAAGGATTGCATTGGCCACAAGCTGTAAGAAAGAAAGAAAAACAAATGAGTACTTTAAAATACATATTTTTATTTTACATTTCTACTCAGCAAAATTGAAAAAAAAAAAGAAAAAAAAAAAACAAACCCCCAACAACCCAGCACTGGAAACAAACCTGTCTTTAAAAATTCTGCCTTGCTAGCCTTGTCACTTAAACCCTTTCCCACAACCCAACTGCAGTGAAAGAATTATAGCAGCTACCACAAGTCCAGGCAAGCAATACCACGTAACACATCTGCTGAAGTTAATTTCTCTTACAACGATCTGTAGCTTATCACTTTCATTCAGCATCGGTTCTTTCATCAGCCAGTTGGCAGATCTGTCCAGCTAGTAAGGAAAGCATCTTCAGGATTTGTTCAATTATGAGATGCCTGGAAGACTGAAATTATTTCCGATGTCTCTGTAAAGTAGGGATATTATTGTCCCTTTTTTTATAGTTGAGAAACAAGACACTGACAAAATCTGTGACAATCAAAATGTGTGCCTGGGTACCCTAAGCTTTCATATTGTGCAGTTTGCACTTGGAAAATCTACTTATCTTCCCATATCTATACTACTAGTGTCTATACCATATTTTTTATGAAATCAGCCAAAATATTGTTGATACTATCCTGCAGCAGACCTCTGAGAAGGTGCTGAGTTGACTCCTATGAACAGTACTTTGATGAAGGACACATAAATAACCCAATTGCCCTTCTGTTTTTTTTAACGTTTTTACAATATGTGATAAAGTTAGTTAAGTGACCTAAATAACTCAACAGTGGCTTGCCCACAACGTCCCTATCTAAGACAACCCTGTCCAAGTTTCTCACCACATCTCTGATGTCTGAAACATGTATTCAGATGGTAAATTCTGCAATGCAATGCAGTTTTTGTTCAGAAAGGAGGCAATAAGGCCTGTTTACCCAGTGTCTTTTCAGTCTCATTCTCCATATTTACTCTAGTTACTACCACAGCATCATGAAAAGGATTCCCAGGACTCATAAATTCCAAAATTTCAGAAGTCAGCTCATGCATAAATTGGCCAAGATTGGGTACAATAAGAGCCAAGAAAAATATTACAGCAAGTAACACAATTAATGTTGAGCTCTTATGCACCTGAAATAGTTCATATAGACCATATAACTGACATTTATTTCTTAATTTAAGGTATACATCAAGCCAGTACATTTCTACTGTCGTATGATCTGCTAGTGTTAGTAGGAGACCACTGCCTTTGTTTGCACTGCATAGTGAGTCCAGATGTGCCAACCACAGAATCAAATTCTGAAAAAAAATAAAGCCACTGACATTGTTGTAGAGAATGCTTACTGAGGAACGGGACTAGGGCTGAAGGCTTGAATTCAGCCAACATGGTAAGTAGAGATCCAAAATGACATCCAGAAATTCCCTGCTGATTTTGGAGAGCCTTTGGGAAATATTTCACCCTACAAAAATAAGCAAGTTTCTGATGTGTGTAACTAACGGCAGTATAGACCTCCATCTTCTGTGGTCCCAGTATAGTGGGAAGAGCTATATGGGTTCTCCAGACCTTCACAGGTTCACAAGCTCTCTTTTACCTTTATACCAGATTGTTATTAGTTAACAGGGTATCAACAATACTTCCCTGCAAACACTTCCCCCAGCACGAAATTGAAAAGACACCCTGTGACAAGTAAGGAATCTGTGCCTAGCATTAGTGTTTTCTTTCTCCTCAAATATCCAAAAAGAAACAGCTATTTCACAAGAGCTAACACCAGTGAAGGATGGTGTTACAGCTTCCTCCTGAGAACTGCAAAATGTGGGTTCAGGTGCCATGAGTCAGAAGAATTTCAACCTAAGAATGTGATATACCAGTTAGTTACATGTCACTTCTCAGAGATGCTAAAACTTTGAAGATGAAAACCAGTACACGAGTGTTTCATTTCATGATACAGGCTGAGCATAAAACAGTCTGAAGTGCCTGTGTTGCTTTATTTTGTTTCCCCACCGAGAACTGTTTGAGGTATATCAATTTTCAGCTCAAGTTAAAGCCTACTAAAATGAAATTACTGTAAAAATTGCAGTAGAATCCTATTTTTAGAGACATGAGTGCATTCACACTCACCTTATCCCTGCATTTTATCATGCTGAAGTGTAGTGACAACAGTATATTTCAAAGCTAATTCTTGTAAGCGCAATGGAATAAAAATAGAAAGGATTTGTAAAGGCCATATTCAAAGGCAGGAGACAGAGACCACAGAATAAACAGTCAAGACATTTACAGACAGTGCAACTGCTTGACCCTGTCCATATATGAAACAGCTGTTAACAACATAAGATGAAAAACTAATATTACCTTTATGTGCTGACATCAGAGTGGCACAAGACATACATAATTTCTTCTAAAGAAAATAAAAATTAAAAAAAAAAAAAAGAGTCAACTCATTTTCTGGTCTTCAAATCAAAGCAGCAAAAGACCACATATTATAACAATCTACCAGCTGTTCTGGGACTATCATTGTGATTTCACTCAAGCAATGGCGATCACTTGGACTGGGGGTAACCGGGAGGTGGGTTCCTGCAATCATGCAGTCACTTTCAGATTCAGCAGGCTAAGTCATTTTCTGACATGCTTTGAACAGTTTAAGATAAAACAGAGGCTTAGCTGTCATCTCTGGCCTGCAGGGAATTGGGGAAAGTGATAAAGCAAGTAAAAGATTCATGGATTTCAAAATGCGAGAAAAGAAAGTAGGGCAGATTGTCTCCTGAGGTAAGAGTTCCTTCCCTCCACAACCTATTTTCTGCTTAATTACTATTTTTTCCCCAATTGCAAATTGCATTTATCTGTCTCTCTAGGTTTCTCAAATGCATGCCATTTCCTGGTCCTTTTCATTTTAATATGTAAATATGTATCTCTATATATACACACATATATGCATACATATTTAATTTGCACACATTATGTGATATAACGGCAGGAAAGATTGAGAGACTTGCTGTTAAAACTAAGCATCTTTGAAGAAGTACTGAGGCATCCGGAACTGCTTAAATACCAAGGATATTAATTTTAAATCATTCCACATTATTCACTATACTACTGCTTAGTAGCAAACAGGGTGCTCTTCAGGTTTCGCCATCACTTTCTATGCTGCCAAAGAGACAATTTACTTAATGCAATACAAAGGGACTCAAAGACATTTTTATTGTGCAACCTCTTTCAAACAATGTTATTCTCTCATTCTATAATGAGATTACAAGTCAGCCAGAATAAAAAAAAAAAATGGCAATAGGGTCATGAAAGCCTGTTTTGATTATTTTGGGGTTTTTTAAATTATTATTGGCACTGAAGCTTGTATTGTGCATTCTGCATATCTACTACATTTCACACCAACATCCTGAGCTATAAGCTTGTCTAGTCCTTAGTAGAGTATGCCTTCTATCACTGGATGAATTCCTGCATGGCTCCTTGTGTTGGCTCTAGAGGATGTCACCAAAGGCAACATAGAGAGTTAGTCTCCGACACAGAGAGTTTGTTCTTGTGGGCTGCCTAATCAGTAAAGAGAGCTGGCAGCTCCAGCAGGTATTTCAACCAAATTTCTGTCTCTCCTGGTTTTTTTCCTCCATTGATTTTCTTGGGTCTCAAGTTAGTTTTGGTAGGTAACTCAAATTGGGCAATACAGCAATGCCCATTAAGAAGTGAACAAATAATTCTGCAGGTAAGAAGTGTGTGACATACACATGCATACACAGGGCCTGAATAGTTTTGTTTGTTTGGTAGGGTTTTTTCCCTAGAATGATCTCCCACTTCTTGAGTATCCCTTGAGACTCTCTGAAGAGTCTCTTAAAACTTTTCTCTCAATTCCAGGTATGTTTTATTCTCCACTTCTTCCTTCAAAGTCCCTCGTCTGCCTTCATGCATGCATTTGCTCTCTCTCAAACAGATGGTGAAAGATTCTTCTATGTGTTGATATTTGCCTTTTAAGCAGACTAATTTTGCTATCAGGTAAACAGTTGCATAATAGATGGTTCAAACCTGAGGCTGGTTTTCACTGTGGAGTGGCGTTCTGTTTGCCTCACAAAATTGGCTCATCAAAAAACGTAGCTATTTCACAAAGGTGTGAATGACTTCTGGATCACTCAAAGACTTTTTACAAACTGGCATTCACATGGACAGATATAGAAATGCCCAACAGAATTAGACTAAATAAGAATATAAATTACCAGGGAAGAAAAATGCAGGAGACTCCTTCAGAACTTCATTGTGTTTTCTGCAGGCTGGGCTTGTGGTGTTAATGGGACTGGGGAGGGTTTTCAACAGTTACCACTCCCAAGATTGTAATATAGTAGCTAATATCAGTATTTATTCTCAGCAATATGAGTTCACATGATACCCCATGAAGTAGAGAAGAGTAGAATATGTAGGAAATGTGGCCAGAATTTCGAGGGGAAGGTTGAAATTTGCAGAAAAGACAAGACCAATGTGATTCGTGTACGTCTTAACCCCCAGATACCTGATAAAATGAGAGGTATGGAGGGCCTGAATTCTAATTCCAGTTTTCTCTGTTAGTTGAATTTTACTGCAATTAATTTCTGTGCCATTATTGTTGTTCCTGTTATGCAGACAGTGTAGCATTATTTTAAAATCTAAATGTCTGTTGTGAAGCATATATCTAAGGAGAGTCATGAACACCTTACCAAAATGAGTCAGTGCTTCCACCAACAAAACTTATGAAGAGCAAGGCAAGACTGTGCTGTTTATGAAAACTGTTGATATAATGAAAAGACCTCTTACAAGTTTAAACAAAAATCATTTCTCTTTTTCCTGTTACGGAAAATGTTAACATTAGAGCAGTGCTTTATTTACAGCACAAGACTGCACAATTGCCTCTTGATCCTGACATGGCTTTGTTAAGTTTAGTATTTCACTTAATCAACTCACTTTGCAACCTTTTGAGAACACTTAATTACTACATCTGCTCCCTCCATTTGCTGAAGTGGCATAACACAGGAGCACAGATCTTCTCCTTAGTCCCTGACTGCATCCCAAGAAGCACACCCTCCCATCAGAGAAGGCACCCAAACATATTTTCTCCAAATAAGTTTATTTTATCTCATTTTGAATAAATGTCACTTTCTAATTTTTGTTAGTTTTTGTCCTAACTGTCTTATGCCATGTACTAAGAAAACATTGTTCTGCTGTGCTGTTCTCCATAGTTTTACTAAGAAAACATTGTTCTGCTGTGCTGTTCTCCATAGTTTCTGTCTGCATTCACTCCCCTCCTGAATCTACAGCATAATCAAAGAGGGGATTAGTGACTAGTTATTTCAGTGTTAATGTGCTGGATGACAGTAGATGTCACTGCCAAGGAAAAGACAGTAGCACTGGGGTGTCTATAAGCATACGAGTGAAGAGAGAATTTTAGGATATCTAGGATGCTATGTCAATTAACCACAGCCAGTTGGGTTTTTTTACATGCACAACGTGTAATTGCAGACCCCACTCTGGGTGTCTCCCTGTTTGCATAGCTGTTTGACCAAAGCACAGGACACAATTTATAACCGCCGTCTAAGATACATGCCATAAACCTTTCTAAAAGTGCCCCCTGCAACAGTAGAGTCATTGAAAGCCATCGAGCCCTCCGGTGTTAAGAAAGTTCATGTGTTGAAGGTCATGTTCTTTTAACTTGGAAACACACGCTGGGGGCACAGTCAGCACACCTCCCTCACATTACACACCACGGGCTTTTGTCTGGCGTCAGAAGAGCTTACCTCTGAGATTAAGTAGCAGAGAATTATGACAGATTATCAGATTTGATACTGAATCGTAAATTTTGAATCCTAAACCTTATATAGTACTGAATCTTAAATTTTGAATCCTAAACCTTATGTAGTGCTGCATCTTAAAAGCATTCTGATAAAGATATCTGTGATTACAGAAGATACCAAATATTTGTTTTGCTGAAGTGCCGGTGTGTCGACTGCCTGCTCATCAATACTGTCACTCAGGTGTGTGGTGTGAACCTATGACATTAATTTCAGGCTCCTATTTTTGAGATACTGAGCTCTTGTGCCTTTTTTAGTGCATTTCTGAAAGGAACTCCCAATTCCATCATTTTTACCTTTTACATTCACAACAAATTAAGTCTTTATTTTGATGTACCAAGACTTCTGGATTTTTTAATTTTATTTTTTATTTGTTAGGAAGACAGAAAAAAGCACTTATGCATAAGAACGTCAGTTATTATCAGCTTTTTTTTTTTAATTAAAAAAAAAGCAGCTGATTTTTAGGGAATAAAAAAATATCAGACAGAGAACTTACAGGTACTATAAGACAGAGCACTGATATATGAAATTTTAGAAATAAGAAATAAAGGACTGGATGTAAATTACCACAAGCAGCATACAGGCTGAAATACCTTCAAGTATAACTTCTCGATCACTTCAAACCATTCCAAATAAGAAATGACTGCATAAAAGCTGTATTTCTGGAAGAAAAAAAAAATGCAAACACATAGCAGTATTCTATTAGAAATGGTTGGCACAACTGCAACCAAAAAAGCAATAAGAAAATGGCCTGATTTGTCTCTGTCCAAAGCCTGTTTTTATGCATAATGTGTGCGTACTGATACACATTTGTAACAATATAAATGATATCCCTTGCTTTCATATTGGTGTCCATTAAGCCCAGCTGAGGATAGTGTCAGCAATCTTTCCGTGTATCAAACCAGGCCTTACAGACAGATAATTGGAGGCTATATTTACGCAAGGCAACAAACTTTCTCCAAAGCCCACAGAAGTGCCCGGGCTGTTGCAGACAGAAGAGAAGATCTGAAGAATATTGCATGTGAAGCAAAAATAATTTCCCAGTCATTCATACTAATCAGTCAAGCCTAGGTACACAAAAGAACTGGCTGATCTCCACGGTTTTTCACTGTACACGATGCTATGATTGCCTCTCAGATAAGATACGAGAAAGAGGATATCTCAGCCGTAGCTTTCTCTGGCTCTAATATCATGGTACCACACTCCAGAATGTACAAGAAGTTCACAGCAGAATGTATACCTTAAACACTGTGATATGGTCTTAGTCACTTCCATCTGTGGAAAGCTGAGACAATAAGCTACCCAGAAAAAAGTCAAAATATTCTTGCTAACTGGCTTACATGTCACATCCCACAAATTTCTTTGTGCTGAGAAGAGAGAGGCAAATGTTGCTTATATTTCTTTTCTGATTTAGCTGTTGCATTCTGTTACAGTAAGTCACCACAGAACAAATAAACCATCACATCTTCTTGCTTTTGGGATGAGTTGTTATGATTTGGGGTTTTTTGAACAATGCAATTGTTCCCAAGCATTAGGAATGGCTGATGTATATCACAAAAGACTTTGAATATGTTGCCAAAGCCAACTGAAAGAATTTCTATAGAAATTATGGCCAATATTTTTATTTATTTATGCATGTTACTTACTTGCTTGACAGAATCCAGGTGATCAGTCCCTGAAGCTGTTCTACATCAACCTCAAGTCTGCAGCTTTCTCTACTTTTCCTTTTAGTATAGTGCCATGTTGTGCAACTAGAGCACAGGACAGTAATATGTTGTTTAAAACTTGTTTCATGTGCTGCATGCAACACGTGGCTCCTTGTTTCCCCCAAAAGAATCCGTCTGAACATCCTAATACCCTTTTTTTTTTTTTTTAAAGCTGCAGTAATTAAATGCATAAAAGTAAAGACTTGTGGGGATACAAAGCCCAAACTAGTTTGAAACCTTTGGCGGGACTGTAGTTGCTAGGTGACTGGACCTTCAGATCTTAAATGCAATTCTTCTTTTGTGTTTTGTGGCTGAGACACAGCATGGTAGCAGCCTAAGTCTGGTGCCTGGCTGCTGCTGACAGAAGCACTTCTTATCTAGTGTACAGCTCTTAGACTACAGAGACACTAAATGAGGCCCTGGCTTCAGTTCAGCAAGGGGGCACCACATTTTCAGACTGCTCCTGTAACAACCCAGGAGGAAGGTTGCTCTGCCTGAGTGGGACAGTCTCCTTCCCAGGCTCCTAGCCATGCTCCTTGTGCAGCCACTGGCCAAGAGTACTCACCATTCTCTCATGTTCCTGTGGCATGGTCTGGTTATATCCATAAAACATACTCCACAATATGTCTCCCATGGGACCTGGCTTACTGAAGACGGACAGATACGTGCTGAGCTTCTGCACATTCTGGCAGCTGGAATGCGCTCCCAGCTTTTCACTTGAGACCTCTCACTCGTCAGCTTTAGTTTAGTTCATAGAATCACAGAATGGTTAGAGTTGAAAGGGACCTTGAAGATCATCAAGTTCCAAGCCCCCTGCCCTGGGCAGGGACACCTCCCACTGGAGCAGGTTGCTCAAAGCCCCATCCAGCCTGGCTTTGAACCCCTCCGGGGATGGGGCAGCCACAGCTTCTCTGGGCAACCTGTTCCAGTGTCTCACCACCCTCACAGGAAAGAATTTCTTCCTAATATCTAATCTAAATCTCCCCTCTTCCAATTTAAAACCATTACCCCTTGTCCTGTCACTGCACCTCCTGACAAAGAGTCCCTCCCCAGCTCTCCTGTAGCTCCCTTCAGACACTGGAAGGCTGCTATGAGGTCCCCCTGGAGCCTTCTCTTCTCCAGGCTGAACAACCCCAGCTCTCTCAGCCTGTCTTCATAGGAGAGGTGCTCCATCCCTCTGATCATCTTCGTGGTCCTCCTCTGGACCCGTTCCAACAGATCCGTGTCTTTCCTATGTTGAGGACTCCAGAGCTGTCTTTTCTGTAAAAACTCAAAAAGTGCTCTACAAAGTTTTGACAATGAACAGTGCTGGGGCAGAGGTCAGCGACTGAGCTGGTAACAAAAGGTGGGTCTTCCAAGCCCTGGCTCTGTTCTTCAGCAGTTCACGCTCAGTTTTGCCAAGCCTAGGAACCGTGTGGCTGAGGACAAAGTACAATCCCCAGGGCTTATTATACACACTGCACAGACACTGCAGCATCTACCTGTCACACTGACAGGGCACGCTCCTGCGCTGGACACAGGCCGTTTCCAAAGAGGGCTTGTATTTTGCTCCTGGAAGGTTGGTTGTGTAAAACCTTGGAAATGCAACACCCATGCTTAAAACCTCTAAGTGCCTTTTTTTTTTAATTTAACTTCTGGGAAACAGCTATGTGCACAAGCAGGTTCCCAAGTCTGTGTACGTCAGTTGGGTATGATCCCAGGCACATTGCAGATGAGAAAATAAAGGCAGGTTAAGTTTCAAGCAGCTGTCCAAATACTACAATGTAATGAAATCATTGTTTGGAAATCATGCTGAAATGCTTTACTTAAAAGTCATATATAGCAAATTGAAGTAATTTTTTGGTGATCCAAGCTGTGTCAGGTACACATTTTTCATATCAAGCATGGGACCTCATATTGATTTTATGCCACTAAAAAAAGTTTGCCCCAAAAATGTCAAGAAGTATAAAGAAGTCTTCTAATAAGTCACCTGTAAATTAAATTGAATGACTAAACTGCGAGGCCTTGGCTCTCACTCACTGGCGAAACACCTGGTTCTTTTCCAGACGAATGAAGGCAGCTGGAGATAAAGAAAGGGAAAAGCACCCACGGTGTTGCTCTGGCTGCCTGCGTACTGCTGGGTGACACCACGGCTGCGTCAGGACTAAACTCATCTCAGCCTGTTTCCCTTTCCACCAGAAGGATTGCCTGCTAGACTTGACAAATAGCCTCTTGTATCTCTTTTCTCTTTTTTTGCTCTCCATGCAGATATTTGAAGCCGTTGGTGAATGATGTCACTTCTGGCCAAATGTCCTGAAAAGATGAAAGTGTTTGCCTTGAGGAAACTATGTTCTATTACACACAGCCCGTTTACTTTTCTCCTATTGTGCTTTACAACTTGCAAGAGCTGTCTCTGCAGATAATAAGATTTTCACTCTACGGGGTCATTTTAACTATGGGATCTTCTGTCAGTGTTGGCACTTGAGAGCTTTAATACTGTCAAAGTTGCAAAGGAGCAATTTCAGTTGAAGAGACAGAGAAAGCTAGCCATTTTCTTGTTCAATTTTGAAAAAACTATTTTTCCAAAGAGAAACCAGCTATACAGTATGTCACTAAGCAACTGATCAAACAAGAAACTGATGGAAGATTTAAAAAAAACTATTTCCAGTCATATTTGCACTCAAGAGACTTATTAGATAAACAAAAGGATATATCCCTGTTTAGTGATTCTATTAAACGATTTCAAGAGAAGCCAATGAAATTCTGAAGATTTAAGACCAAAGGACCAAACTGTACTCATTTTCAATTAGCGATCCTAAAAATCAAGTTTGTTGGAATCTCTGTACTCTATGATTAAAAATAGTCTGAGCATGCTGAAAATAGAGGCATGATTCCACGGTTGGGAATTTTGGTAGCATTCCAAACTGATTCATAGAAATCTCATTGCTTAGAAATAAAATATACCAATTTTGTGAGCAACAGGATGCTTTTAAAGACTTATCATAAGAGCACGTGTTTAATAACTTCTTGGGATATATGATCTTGTCATGTGTCCTGGTCTGAGGTAAACAGAACTAATTTTCTGTTCAGTAATTTTACTTTTTCAGCTAGGCCTCTTCTAACGAACTAAACTCTGAAATTAACAGCATGTTGTTCAGAAACTTTCACTTTCAGAGTGATAAGACCTGATTATACCAAGGAATGGTGTGCAGAGAGGCCCTTGCTTATACTTATTGCTTTAACAACCAAGGTCAGGTAAATTTGTTATTTGCCCCACTGGAGGGTCGGAGGCGGAAAAGCGTAGAGGGGTCCCACCTGTGGGGAGGAGGGGACAGGAGAGGTGACCCAAACCCGACCAACAGGGTGTTCCATCCCATCTGCCCCATGCTCAGTGTAAAAGCTGAGGGATCAAAGGGTCAATCTCTTCTTCCTTCAATGGCCAACGTCCAAGGAGCACCCTGTCTGTTCGTCTGCTTTTGATCCCGCTCCGAATGTTCCTGACTCCAGATCTGGAATCCGGCTCCTGGTCATCACCGAGTCCAGCCTGGGACTTTCCCTTGTGCCTGCTGGTGATTGGATCATCCTGGGAGCTTGATTCGGTTTTGTATATACT
>JAHREE010010269.1:1251984-1276037 GCA_033628505.1 Tringa tobata
ATAGCTACTGAAATACTCAGAAACTCAACCCAACTTACATTAATCAATTAAAGTCTTCCTTCCTACAAACTGTCTGGTGGGTTTAGTTTTTGCTTTGAATGTCTTGTCGGTTCTGGTTAGCTTAAGGCTGTCCATGAAATTAAGAATGTGCAATCTTAGGAGAAATGGTGCTATTTCCATGTATATATTATAAGAGATTGCAAACAGCAGAATTTTATGCCCTGGAAAAGACATGAGTGGGATTTAACTGAGTTATTGAGAATTCTGAAAATTACATGGAAAACAAAATACATCAGCAATTTCTTATTCCGCTTCAAAACAAATGAGACAGGGGAGACAATATGTTAAGCCCCAAAGCAAGCTGTTCACTGGTAAAAAAATAAGATGAGTCAATTGCAACTACTGTAATATGTTATATTATGTCATATTACATCTTTCTTAACTGTACACAAATACCCTTTTAAGGGTTTGCTGACTGCACTCTTTTTTGCACAAAGAAATGAAGAAATAACAAATATGAGATAGGATGCGCACTCTTCAGTGCTGCTGAAGAGAGATTTTTGCTTCTGGTGTGGGCGGTGTCTGCTTTGTCTGTCCCCAAAAACGCAAGATGAATCAAGGACTGTATCTGACTACATTTACAATAGCAAGAAAAATGCCCAGCAGGTGCGGAGTTCCAGCTGGAAAGAAGTGGTGCTCAGTGGTGCCCACACTACGCGTATTTTGGGAGAGGTTACTTTGGATCAGCTCTGTCTTTGTCCTGTGGAGATCACCAGTTAGCCCGCTTCCCGCTAAAGTCTCTGGTCTTAAAGGCACAAGATTCATTTTCAGGTAACAGACGAGATTCAGGCTTTTTCTTTTTTTTTTTTCCCACCAATATAGCAAAAAATAGGGATTACTTTCTTGAAATGATCCACTACCCAGCAAGTCTCAAAGGAGAGGTCTGTATCATACAGACTGCACAGGTACAGGAAAAGATAGCATTTGCATCACAGAGATATGTGCTGAATCATGGTAAGCGTAAATATGTATAAAGGGGGCTCATAATAAAAGCAAATATAGCACTGTTGACTATACTGTATGTATATAAGCAAGCTACAATATACACAAAAGTATGGCAGATGCTTATTACTCCATGGCAAAGCTTTATTAACTACAGAAAGAAGAAAATATTAATCACCTATTCATTCAATAGCTTGTCAACCATTTTAATATTTTCTAATGTCTCCTGATAATAGTAGTTTCCTGAAATAAGTCATTCCTAAATCATTACAGGATGATGTCAGATGCAATCCTGGAAATTAAAAGTCTATAAAAGGGGATTTAAAAATTAGATATGTGGTATTGAATTAAAGCTTCATAATAACTGTGTAGATACTTAGATTTTTTTAGACCAGAAATGTAAGTAAGAAAATATAATTTCACAGTACACTACAACGTCTCGATTTTTTTTCTTCTCTTTTTCCCCTTTCTGTATTTAAGAATAAAATAGATGTGAAACATACGTTCTTGCAACAACAGTGTAATACTAGCCATATCCATTTTTATGACACTGTAAAGAATTGTACATATTGGATTATGCTATCTATGTGTTTGCTTTACTGTTATCATTATTATACTTTTTTAAATCTATGTTTCTGATGTGAAGATAATAAAATAAAGAAAAATTTTCTATATCAAATCCTTCAAAAAAAATTTTGGCCAGGTTCTGGTGCACTGAGTATCTCTTGGATGACTGCCCCAAATGCTCTGACAAAGTATCCATGTTAGCTGTTCACAAGCCCTTTTCTAAGAAATCCTCACAAACAGATTCATTAGGGGTAGTGCTCCTGCTTTCAGAACTAAATACCAGTGATCTGATCCTAATTCCCTCAATGAAGTCATCTGAAATACTTCTTAAAAGAACGTGGCAGCAAACACTGTGTCATGGGGTACTTAAAAGTTGAGGTGATAGCAGTTCAGTGAAGATTCTTCAAAAAATGCAGATGTTGAATTAGTAATTTTGAAACAGGATGAAATTTTGCAAGCAGGAAACTTCATAGAAATAAAAAAAAAAAAAAAAAAAAAAACCTAAGAATTGAGGGGTTTTAACAAGGTGGAAGATCACACAGTTCAAGAGTACACATCCTTTACATGTGAAGTAAAAAGAAGATTACTTAGACTAAGGAGAGGTGCAGGGAGAAACAATGAAGAACATCTTGAACCAGTCAAGTCCCCTCTAAACAGAGTGTAGGAAGTAGATAGTCAAACCAAATGAGTATGAGCTCATATGCCAATACACAAGAGGGAACTGGGATGAATTCAATCTGCATACTGGAAGAGAAATATCATATTAGAAGGATACTAGAAAGAAAATACAGTGGGATACTGTACTTCCAAGGTGCAAAATACATGGGGAAAAAACAAGCAGCAGGATGACAGGAGTGGTGCTATGTGTTAAAGGAAGTATGCAGCCCAAACAGGTGATTAAGCTAACTGTCCTGAGAAGTAACAGAATCTACATGGATTAAAAATTGATACTTTTGTAGGAAAAACATATTAATAGGGCAATACTATCACAGCCTGAGCAGGATGGAAAGAAGGAGTATGGTTCACCTCGAAGCTCTCAGAGAAGCTGTTGCTGCAGAATACAGACTAAAGGGAGGCCCCTGTCATTCTCATGCAGGCTCAGTAACTATTACACTGGACCATGAAACTAAGGCAAATTCGTAGATCTCATAAATGACAGCTTCCTGAGGCAGCCTAATGTGGAACTAGTAGAAGGAGAAGCACTTCTGAATGTTTTTCTGACCTCTTCCTTAATACCTGGTTCAAAATGTAAACACCAAAGTACAAGTAAGCACAAAATACTTAGAGATACCCTTCCAGGGGAAAAAAAAAAAAAAAAAAAAAAAGAAAAAGAAGAAAAAAAGCCCTCACAAAACAAACAGAAAATCTACAGTAGTGTTTGATTTCAGAAGGAGGAAGTATTGTAACTTACAAGGAGCGTATCAGGGAATCTCTCTTAGATTGAATTATCCATAAAACAGGTCCTAAAACAGATCCCCAAATAAGAAGGATCAGATTGCCAGGACCAGGCCATATTCTGCTAGCTGTTCCTACAGAACTCCAGTGTGATGTTACTGAACTATTGCTTTTATATTGGGCAAAGTGGTAAAAACTATGAAAAACAACAGAATCTGTAGAAAAACTGTAGTCAGGGAAAAGTGAATCCAGTGCTTTTAGAGGAAAGGTATGCTTGCAAACATGAAGTCTGTCTCAGTGGGTATTTTTATTTGAAAATTGATATGAACTAACACAAGCACCAATCACAAAAACACTACTTCTGTTCTCCTTTAGTGGTCTCCAGCAACTTCTAGCAGTATTTTTCAGTAAGTTTATGTACCAGCTGAAACACCAGTAAAAGGCAAAATCCATGACATTCATTCAAAGTTCTGACAACTTTAGAGATACAACCCTACTCTTTACATTGACACATAATGACTACCCCAGTGCAATTATTTTGACTACCTCTAAAACCCCAAACACTTAGACTATAGTCAGTGGACCAAATCCTGCCAGTAGTCACTTCACACAATCTGGTTCACTTGAGCATCTACATGAAAGTGCTTTCTGCCTGAATAGCTTAGGTTTCCACACTGTAATCTAAAGACTCAGTTAATGAAGCTATGCCACTATTGCCAGCCTATCTACTTATCTCTAATATTTTGAAATGTATTTTAAATTCTGTGTTGTGTTCTGTTGCATTTGCTATATTGCCTTGCTTTGGCATATTAAAAAAAAAAAAAAAAAATTAAAATAGGCAGATTTTCATATTGAGTAACTTTTTTTTTAGTCAGAATTAACTAAGCATAAGAACTGAGGCAAGGGCTAAGATTAGTTTTAGAAAGAACTCTAAATAACTTTATACATGTTAATATATGTTTGTAATTGTGTTCAGGTTATATAAATGGCATACAATTCTACCATTAAAGACCTGTGCTGACAGGGACATTGAGTGAGATATTTTTCCAGTGTAAGGCACTGCGTAATTAGTTCAGGGTAGGAAACATACCAAGTAATTACATTTTTGCCTGCCTAAATTACCTTGGGTTCAGTTGATTATAGGAATCTGCCAGCGGTTAAGCAGCTACTGTGTTTCACCTCGATTAGCAGCTTTTCAGTAATGCAGTTGGCAAAATAATTTCCGTAAGGTCTCACCATGCTTTCAAATGGCCCAATATATGTCCAAATATAACTTATCATCTGTGCACTTAATGAAACCTATCTGTTGCTGTCTCCAGTAGTGCAACATTACACAGCAACACCTCCATGGGTTAGAGCTTCCCCCTGCAGTGCTTTGTGTTACTGGTAGGGAACACCATCAGTTCTCCCTTTTTTTTTTTAGTAAGTAGTGCATACACAATATGGCATAGCATTTTGAGTAATCAAGACAAGACTACTGATACGAGTAGCATACAAGTATAGGTGTATCAATAATTTGACCTAGCCATGAAACTTTTTGGCAAAAGGCATTGCATCATTTAATGAGGCAGTTTGTTCAGGGGGTCAGACTCCAGTCCAAATGGAAAGCCAGCCCGCTAACATCCTTCAGAGGCACATGTCCTAAGGTTGACCATTCTCCTGAGCACAGCACAGTGCTGCAAAGACACCACCAGCTGAGCTCAGAAAACTGTCCATCCAAATCAGTGCAATCTCTCTGCCTGAGAAACTTGAGACCCTTAAGTTTATCCTCCCGGGTGCAATGCGGTGTGATTGTGGCCATACTGCTGCTGGTTTCAGTGCTTGAATAGATTCTGTAAGCTCTGCACTATGTCCTTATTAATGCTGCTACATACGCCTATAGCAAATGGTGAGTGGGAGGCAGGGGGCACCTAGGCAGCTTGAGCAAGTAGAAGCAGAGACTGCCCTGACGCTGCTTCCCCTTCTCCTGATTCTTGTTCCTCTCCTGTGCCAGCAGTCACACGTTTAACTGGCTCTGGGAACTCACCTGGCCAACAATAACCCACTCTTTACAAATAATCTTATTTTTCAAAATTGTGCCCCTTAAGGGATTGCATGTTTTTCAACAGTAAGCAACATGAGATGCACCACTGCATGTAAACTTGTCTCAGCTAAACAAAATTAATAAAGCAAGATGCCACAGACATTAGTATTAAGCCATAAAATGTTTGCCCTGGTTATTTCCATAGGGAGACTACTGACAATTAAGAAGGTGCTGACTTTGAAGATGCATAGTGGATTTAATTTAGTTACAGTGGCAAAAGAACCTAGAAAAGGATTTCAAATGTCAAGTTGTACAAGTTCTGTACAAGTACAGAACAGTAAGATGGAACCAATATTCTTTGCTAAGCCTCTGCTCTGTCGAGAACATCCACTTCAGAAGAATAGTCCAGGCTGTCCTGGATCAATCATAAATCTACATTCTGAACCCGACAGTGATTTCTTAGAGATCTGGTTATCCAACTACACAGCTGTCATCCATGCTGCCCCTATAGAGAGATCTGGCAGGTAAATGCCAGCCTTCAAAAGGAGACCACCTATGGACTAAGTACAATAATTACCTACTACCACTATGTTGTCTATGGACCGGGAAAGTTTGGGATCCACTGTACTGGGACCATGCTCTGAAAGGTGCTAAATGCTCTCCTGAAAAGTCCTAAACATGGAGCAAAACAGTTCACTATAAGGAGAAAGAACCGTTTGTATCAGAGGTGCAGTCTGATGTTGCAAAGGGCAATGGAAAGTATTTGGGAAATTGAGCAGAATTAGAGTACAAGGGAGAAAAATTGAATAGGATTTCCTTTAAAAAAAGGTAGATGCTTCAGGGAAGAAAGCTCAGAGAAAAGATGCTGGGTTTTCAATCTGCTGGGGTTTTTTTTTGGGTTGTTTGTTTTGTGGTATTTTTTTTATCCCCAGCTGAAAGCAAGGGAAATTTCATTACTGAATTATAAGGGAGAATATGGTTGGGCCCAAAGTAGAAATAAAGCTCCCAGGCAATATTTTATTTTTTCATGAAGACCATACCATTATAGTAAAGTATATACACACAAAGTGCCATTCTAATAAAGCTGGGCCACACTACAATATTCACAATGTTTACAGGTTCAGTGAAAAAATATTAAAGGTACAAAAATTACAGACAGACATATTTGAAAGCTACAGAGACTAACATCAAGTCTGCAGTTATGAAGCCACAAATAAAGAAATAAAGAGACAGCTGCAAACAAAGACATTTTCATGTCCATGCTCTAAGCATAGATAGGCAGACAGTAGACAGCTTGCCTCCTTTTAAGGCCTAAAGTCCACTGGAGAAGCACAACACTGCCAACTAGTTAGTGTTCATTTGGAAAATCAGATAACCAAGATCCAAGAACCAAAAATCAGCTATCCAATATCGATGATGGAAATAGTATCGGTAGCAGCCAGCTAGGAAGCAAGACAAGTCAGCCGTCACTTTCTAGGACTACCACAACTGACCAGAAGACTAAGGGATGAACACGCTACCGGCAGTACCTAGTGAACAGATGCTGACCCACCACAGAGATCACATGAAGAGTTAAGAAGTGGAACAGCCAAAGCCGCAGTTCCCAGACGGAATAATTCTTCACAAAAGATCAAAGCTCAAAATCAATGTTTTCAGCAGCTGCTGAAGGTTATGAGTATCGTGCAGTATTTTGATAACTTTTTTTTTATTTAAATAAGCAGCCCAGGAGAGGAGTACAAATATCAAATGTCTCTTGCAAAGATATGTCATACAGTTCTGAATCAGCAATATTTAATTCAGCTGCTGCACAACTCCTTTTATTAAAAAAAGAAAAATAAAAAGACCACTTTTTTCCACACTTCTGGCTTTCTTTGTCAAACAGAAGTTTGCTCTGGAAATTTTTACTCCACAACGGCACTCTGGCAAACCTGGCAAAGAATTCAGATGTGCTGTGAGACAGAGCCTGGCTTGGGACCATTAAAGAAATCTAGTATCAGGCCCACCAACTGAGACATTGAAACTACTGCACAAATTAGTATTTTGTCATGTGCAGTTAAAAGTAGTTGATGGGGCCTATGATGAAATATGAACAGGAATACATGCAAGAACTTTGTATTTTTGACTTTATCCAAAACATGATTATGCATTTGACTCCTGATATGGAATGAGGCAGTTTCTGCACCCTGACCCCCAAGAAGGACACAGGCATGACAGCACTGATGACAAAGCTGACTGAATGGCCCTAGCAGATCAAGTGATGGGTTGTCCCATTTGGTTTTCTTCATCTGTTTTTTTTTTTCTCCGTTTTCTGCATTTGGTTGCACAGCCCCTGCTCAACCCTTCTGCTGGGTGAGAAAAAACGAACTGAAGCAAACGCCCAGTGGGACAGACTGAACCAAGCAGAGCCAGGCAGAGCACTCTCCAGACTCTCACAAACAAACACTGGGAACAGTGACATGCCATGCTCTGCACAATAATTAAGGTGGAAGAATAAGCTGTGGAAAAATGCAAGGTCTCTTCTGTTCTTATCACCTACAAGAGAAGTCATTCGCAGAGCAATGGGATGTGGGAAAGGGACCTTGGCTGGTGTGAGAAGTGGCTGATGTACATACACCACGCAGGTACGCACGTCCCTGCCCGTGTGTCGCTGCACAAAGCACAGGGTGTGAGACACTTGCTCTGAAAAAACAGGTGTGGTTTGACAGGCTTTTGTAAAGCCAACCTGATGTTTTCACTGTGGAGATATTTTGTGTATACATATAAAAATATACGAAAGAATCCTGAAACTCCATTGCGAGATGCTGCGTGGCATAGGACCAACACCAAAACCAAAAATAGATCAGGGAGAAAGAATTGAGGCTAGCCCTGTAACCCTGTCAAGAGATTTGAAATAGCACAGTAGGAAATCCATAGGAGAGCAAATCCCTTTCATCCCGTACAACTATCCTTTGTGACATAGTTGTTTTTGGCTATCTCCTTTCAAGCTGTAAAGGCCTAGATACTTCTCCGCAGAAATTAGAAGTTTGCCTGGGTATAACATGATAATTAATAATTCTGAGTTATCTAAAATGCAAATTAGGCTGCCAGATATGTTCCACTAATGATCCTTTTAAAGTTGCAACCACATTTTCAGAAAAATTATTTCCTCACAAATGTAGGTCAGTGACTGTATTCCACTGATCAGACAGATAACCTACTTAAAGGAGTTGAAATTTAAACTTATTTCCCAAATCATCCATTGCAAAATGATATGTGTACAGATGTATATGTGTGTGCCATGTGTATGCTTTATATATGTATATATCTACAGATACATTCCTAATTCCAATTTAGAATTACTGAAAAAACCATACCAAATATTATCATAATATCAAAACATATAAAATATAAACCATCAATGCAGTAGCCCTTGATTAATTCTAATTACAAACCCAAGTTTTCATGCTGCCCTGCCATATTGCCCATTCTCATTTCATATAGCCAATGTTTCACAGCTTTGCAAGCGAAAAAGAGAGGCTAATGCTTTGATGTAATTCCGTGCAAAACACCCGTTGACATGCTTTATTTGTTTTTCTAATTAACTGCTTAGCCAACCCACACAGCAATATGGACACATGTAACTCTGTGAGTGTACATCATGTTTCTCCACTCCTGCAAATGACTCCCACCTTCCTGAAACACGCATGCAAGCCTCCTACCTCCCAAATGGAGCTGGTATTAATTATAAGAAAGGACCTAAATGTTTACAACAGGGATTTAGCATTTTCATCAACATGCTTCTTTATTAAGTATTAATAAAAAAAAAATACGTGGAATAAGGGCAATGTTTGCCAGACTAGAACCAGAAGTAATGTGGATTTACAATTTTCATGCAATTCTGCTTTAAAGAGTTACTCAAAAATACATCCATTGCAGGATTTACGATGTACTTATCATTAAATAAGGTCCAATTTTTATACAGCACTCAGATTAACTGTGACTAGTTAGTTCTACCCTTGCTTCTAACATTGGAAACTGGAGGACTTCTAGTCAGAGGAAGAGAACAGCATTGCAGCAGCATCTGCAGTGGACTCTCCCGTTTGAGATTGTTGCATTTAGGTGTTGGCCCTTCCAAGGAGCTGTTGTGAATTTGAACAGAATACAATCCACAGTGCAAAAAAAGTTCACAGCACATTGAAAGTGTGAATTGGTTTGGTAGTTCCGGGGGAGACCTCATAGCAGCCTTCCAATATCCGAAGGGAGCCTACAGGAGAGCTGGGGAGGGACTCTGTCAGGAGGTGTAGTGACAGGACAAGGGGTAATGGTTTTAAACTGGAAGAGAGGAGATTTAGGTTAGATACCAGAAAGAAATTCTTTACTTGGAGGGTGGTGAGGCACTGGCCCAGGTTGCCCAGAGAAGCTGTGGCTGCCCCATCCCTGGAAGTGTTTAAGACCAGGCTGGATGGGGCTTTGACCAACTTGCTCTAGTGGAGGTGTCCCTGTCCATGGCAGGGGGGTTGGAATTCAATGGTCTTTAAGGTCCCTTCCAACTCTAACCATTCTATGATTCTATGAAAATCAGTCATTTCTTACTATTAGATACGCAGAACTATAACTGCATGGAATTTTTGTTGCCCTTGTAGATCACAGTGCATGGTTTCCCACAGCCTGACATAATTCAAGGGCCTGAATTAACTTCACGGAGAGATCATCCCACCCTGACATAGAGAAAAGGGGAACAGAGAGACAAAAAAAGTGGGAAGCAATTTTCCAAACCTGCTACCAACAGCACAGGCTTCAGTAAAATCTCTAGGAAAAAGCTCTACTGAGAACATCACTGAACAAGCCCCAGGCACTAGGCACAGTGAAGCAAATATAAAATTGCAAGTGAGTAACAAGCCATAAAACAAGAGTTTCTTTGATAATTAAATGTACCATATTCTTGACCACAGTTTCCATGAAAGTAACTGTGTGTCCTGGGTTGAGAGACACAGGACTAACTTTTCTTCTAATGCTGGGGAAAACTGCACTTTTAGAAGACTCTAGTGTCTGAATGTATGAAAATATTTACTTTATAGCCCATGAGGCTCTGTGGGATTCGAAGTTAGTGTTTTCGAGCCTTGCCAGGTGCAGGGACGAGGAGGAGCAAGGCCTGGGCATTTGACCCAGGCTGGCCAACAGGATTGTTTCATACCATGAAGGTCACATCCAATATAAATTAGAAAAGTTTGCTGCATAGCTCTCTCTCCCTTGATGTTGGTGGGTCCAGAGAACTCCTTGCCCCGGTGCCGGAGCCCTGAGGCCTTCCCTTCCTCCTGAAGCCATTGCGCTGGCAGTGTCCGCCATTTGCTATCCCTGCTGGGAGTGCACAGCTTCCTACTGAGAGAATTGGCTGAGTATAATTCTTGTATATCTTATGTCAGTATCAGGATTAATACTGGTTCTTTAGTATTATTGTTAATTATTTAGTCTTAGTCTATTAAATCTATTTATATTTCGACCCTTGTGTTTCTCTGTGTTCCCTGACTCCCCTTTCCAGGTGGGGAGGGGTCATCGGGTGATAGAATAATTGTCTAAATGACAATAGGTTGTTATGGGTTTTCTCAAACCATAACACACATGGAAGTCTAGATATGCAGACACACATCCAGAGAGTAGCTTCACTGACACACACAGAAGGCACAGATAGATTCCCCTTCTGTCAAAGACGAAGATCTCCCTCACCTGTTGTACACAGAGCAAATACCTGAGGAGAAGCTCATTTCATCCCAAGCAAAAAAACCCAGCAGAGAGCTGCAGCCCTCCTCAAATTCAGCTGATTTCTTGGATGTTTTCCTTACACCACTAAGCTGAGCTTTCCCTCTCCCCACTGCAATACTTTTACACTCTATTTGGCCTCATATTTTGCTGTATAAATCTCTGTATTTATGACGGGCAGCTGTGACCATTCCTTGAGCCACGAGGAGAAACTTTTCCTGGAACAGATCATCGCTGGAGATGTACATACACAGCAAACCCTTCAACAGGACTAGAATTGCTCTGCTGGAGCGCTCACTACCAAAAGTATTCCTTCAGCAGAAGTTAAGGGACATGGTGTCAAAGTGACTGGCTGTAAAGGCAGAAAGGATTATTTCCAGAAGACACAGGAAGCTCTCGAACAGGTGGGACAGTCCCTTACCTCCCCTGAAATCTGCTTCTTTCTAAACATACGTACATGTACCTTGAGGCAACATGGATGCATCAGTTTTTTGCAATTACTATGATAATTTGTTATCCTAGTATTTGCTGTTTACTAACAAGCACAATAATAATACATTTATCTGGGACGAGGCAGGGGCCCTCTTTCTGTTTCTAACACACCACACAGTTCAACAAAATCCTGATGCTCAAGGATTTTTTAAAATATATTTAATTAAATTTAGTTTTCTGGGCAAACAAGCTAAAGAGCTATTGGCGAAAGGAGAGTGGAAGGGTTTGGGGGGTTCATTTGCCTGTCTGATTAAGCCCCCCTTCCCCTTTTATTTAGCTGCATGGCATTCACTTTCAAAGGTGTTACCAGGGGTGGTGCTATAGACTCTGATACTGGAGTGGGAGGCAACTAAGGAACAACCTCTATTTTAAGGTAACCTACATGTCATGTTGTCTTTCCTGTATCACAGCTTAGGAAACCTTCCCTTTTCAGGACTACACAGGCCATAATGCTGCTTTTAAGTAGAGGCAAAGAGAATTCCAAAAAAATATTTTTTATTCTTTTTCTAAAGGGGAAACCTCTTCATACCAACTTAAATCATCCAGAACTCAAGTACCCACAGATTTTTCAGACTCAGCATGAAAATTTAGCATGTGCTTTTCATATTCTCTGTCTTCACTGATTGCTAGTGCTCTGGAAATCTCCCACCCTGGTGCTCTCTTGCTTGTGCTTATCAGTGTGATTAAGAACAAAAACCTAAGCTGTGCAGTTACAACCACAGGATGGCCCAGCCACCATCCCTCCTGTTAACAAAGCACTTATCTGTGTCATTATGTCCAATCATATTTTTCTTTCTTTTCTGTGTATGATCTCATAATATGAAACTATATTATTTCTGTTACTGAGCACACAGCCACAAGAAAAATCTTAAAATGCCTCTTTTAAAGTATTTTCAGATTTCTAATTCAATGATGGTAAATGTACTGCTTCTCTGTGCAAAAAACCCTAAGAATTTCTTTCAAGCCTCAGAAGTTAAAATGCTTTAATCCATGAAAGACTACAAGCAGCCAGGAAAGCAAATCTTGAGGTCTGTACTTTACTTTTCCTTAGGCTTTTCTAGTCAAAATCCCCACTAAATCAGACACAGAACACATTCCTGCAGAAGGGCACAGGCTCTAGCCCTGTACAGTTCTTTACAGATTTTTCAGTGTGCTAGTTTTATGTTAATAATCATCTGAGAAGTCTGCATGAACAGAGTGAAGTCAACATTTGTACCTGAGGGAAGAAAATAAATAAAGAAAATAAATAGGTTTGTTTTCTTTTTTCTTTTATCACCTGAGAAAAAAAGAAAGAAAGAGAGAAATATGAGAAGAGTGAACGAGGGAGTCAAAGTAAGAGGAAATGAAAGGAAAAGGAAAAGGAAAAGGAAAAGGAAAAGGAAAAGAAAAAGAAAAAGAAAAAGAAAAAGAAAAAGAAAAAGAAAAAGAAAAAGAAAAAGAAAAAGAAAAAGAAAAAGAAAAAGAAAAAGAAAAAGAAAAAGAAAAAGAAAAAGAAAAAGAAAAAGAAAAAGAAAAAGAAAAAGAAAAAGAAAAAAAAGCATGAAGGGAAAAAAAGAAAGAAAAAAATGAAAACGTACAAAAGAATGAAAGAAATGGGTGGACAGCCAAACAGATTAAAAAGTAGGAAATAATGGACTCTCTAAACCCGTGTGAATTTCGCTGGAGACAGATGTCTTAACAAATAAGCACAAGTTCTCATCTCACTTAAAATTAGTAAAAAAAAAATGGAGTAACTCTTTAAAATGTACTAAATTGAGTATACATAATTAAAACAAGCTTCTAATCTAGGTCATTGTTTTGTATAGTACTCAGATATGCATGAATGCATTTGGTGCAGAAATCAGGAAGAGTTATGCAAATATAGCTAAAGACAAGCTGAAGATCTGGTTTCTTTTCCAAAACTACTATGCCTAAAACATCTCTTAAGTTGCACAAGATAACTAAATAATATAACCACAGCATTTACCATGTTCTCTAAATCTCACCAAGACTAATCACACTGCAAATACTGAAAATACATTATGCAAAGCACAATTAGAAAGACACTCAATTTTTTGCATCTCTGTTTTGGGCTTGACTTTTAATGTATTGACACATCATTTAAGTCCAGCCAAGTCAATTAATTAGCTGTTCATAGACTACATTTATTAAACCATATAAGAAGGGTAAGGTTTACATACTGTCTGTTGGTCTTGCATTAATACTTAAAAAGGACATGCAAAAGACAAGCTTGTAATGCTGTGATCCCATGGAGTAGTGTATCACAAAAAAAGCAGAAAAACAAAGAATTTGATTCAGAACTTGAAGGATGAAAATAGTGCTCATAAACAGAATTGCTTTTTTTACATGGAAAGTACATGTGTTGAAGTCAATAATAAAATATACATTTTTTTCATAGCTAAACCCCAAATATATTCTGTCAAACAAAAATACCCCACCCTTTCCACAGCTGAACAGAAATAAAAGCCTCCCCTGGGATTTAACAGTGATCGTCCAGCAGACAGGAGCGGCAAAGCACCCTGCACCCCTTCTCAGGGGGCTGTGTGAAAGTCCCTGGCTGGCTGGCAGAGGAAAGACACTACTGTAGCACGTGAGGAAATCTACCAGCTTTTTTTATATCACACTAGTCATATTTACAGCCCAAACCCCACTTACATGTGCAATATACTTCCATGCCTTACTTTCAAAGAGCCCAGACCTGAATGAGGACGACAGAGGTACTTTTACACGGAGGAGGGGAGGCGGGGGGGAGATAGGATTTTAAAGGTGAAATAATCTTCCAGCAGACAGAGAAATGCTTCTGCTTGAGAGCACTGTGTTTATGAAACAGCAGGCGCTTTAGTTGCCCTGGAAACTATATTCGTAAAGGGCCACAATTTATATTGTCCCAGAGGCTTTTAACATTTGCATCAAAGCTTCAGAAGATGAGAACTGTCAGTGAGTATTTATTCACTAAAAAAGCGAACTTCACTCTAAGAAGGTTGAGTGGTGTATTTTTTTATTTTTTTTCCCCTGGTTGATGATAAATGACCTTTCAAGAAGCAAACCAAAAAAACCCATGAAGTTGTGCTTCTATGATGTGTTTATGGAAAGTCAAGAGCAACACACTTAGGATGTTACACGTGCTGGTCAGAGTTACAGGAGGAACTTCTAACCAAATAGAAGGCAAAAAAAAATAAAAGGAACACCAACAGTTTAAGTACTGTCAGCACTTTCTGCTTTTTCACTGTTCAGTAATCACCCTGACCATCCAGAAACCTCTATCCGATTAGGACCTATTCTGTAATCATAGAGTAAAGGAGATGTCCTTAGAAAAAACTTAAAATGCAGAAAGCTAAAATTAAGCAGGCAGGAAAACTTGAGTTTAGCTCAAATACTTAAATGACAAAATGATCTAAATCTCAGGAACAGGAAGAGCTTTATTTTTTCCAAGAACTCTGTGAAGAGACCAACCCTTCAGCTACTATCAGAGGTTCACAAATTTAAGTTGTAGACAACAGGGTGTGGAAAGAGTAAATACACTTACTGTTTTCTGAACTTAAGATACCAAAAAGTAGTCTACAGAGGTGTCTTGATGCTCATACTCAAGCTAACCTGCCACTGAAGTCACTTGGTGAATTGCTTATTCCAGGATGAAGCAGAAAAGTCAAAGAGATACCCTTTGATTTTTCCCATTTCTGCATCAGTTTCTACTCTTGAAAAGCATGAGGAATGGAAGCTGCAACAAGATTAATTCCTCTTTTGAGGGTCTTGAACAAGCAGGAGTTGAGGGCAAGATGCAGAAAATTATATTTATGGCCTCTATAATAAAATAATTCAGAAAAGATATAAAAAAAAAAAAAGAAAGATAACTTCCCCTAGTCATAGAGATGCTTGGAGATGAGTTGAGGGAAATATATTTGAGAGGTCTGTGTAAGAACACTAACAAGGAAAAGAGACGGACAGAATGAGAAATTAGGAGTTCTCTGACTCATTTCCTTTGGGAGGGAAAAACTGAATGAGGAAACAGAAAAAATAGAAAACAGGCAGGATACTTCTTTCAATAACTTTCATAATAAATCTGCTCTATCTTTGTGTAGGTGATTGTATACTTTAGACTAGCATTTGCAGTATTCAAATGTCAGATTCAAATAGCAAAAACCAAGCACAGTGAAAGCTTCAAAAATGAAAGTAGATAAGAGGAGGGAAATGGCAATTTTCCATAATATTTTATAAAACAAAGCCACTTACATTTCTCACATCCTATTTTTATCTATTCTTTGATCAGTTTGATTGGTTCTGCTAAAATATGCTTCAACTGTGCACTGTCAAACATACAGCAAGTAAAAGCTCACTATGTGTGTGGCAAGATTTTTCTAACTCACAGTACTTGTGAAGCTGCTCCTGGCAATTATCATCAGTTAGCAATGGGTTACAGGACACATTCCCTCTTTTTTTTGTTGTTTGACTAACCACTGACTCCCTCAAGTTTTCTCTCAACCTGTCTTAACATAGATCTCTTTCATGTTGTGGAGCAAAAAGAAGCCAAAATTCCCTGCAGGTAAACCAGTGTACTACCTCCAAAAAGCCTGTTGATATTTCTTTAGAAATTGTAAACATAAATTAAAATAATCTTTATAGAAAGCAGCATTTGAGAACCATGTTTGTTTTTCAGATTTCACATTGCTTAGATGTAGTTTCTTACCATTATCAGAATTAACATGCAATATGCTCTAGCATAACTCCATTCATCCTCATCTCAACATTATATCTGGGATACAGAATAATAGTGAATAACCATTAAAATATACAAATTATGGCTGGTTTCTTCTAAAATGTGGTGGGAAAATATTCAAAAACATATTTGTAGTTTCACTTTGCTCAAGAGAGAAAAAGCAAAGTGAAAGAATTCCAACTATTATTGGAAAGCATATAGAGAGTAGCTATTCTTGGTTGTGTAGATTCACGTCATTGATTTGGGTAAACAAAATCAACCTTTCATCTACATCTTATGCAGTTAATAACAAAGTTGCTGAAGCAAATACATTGAAAAAAAAGTTTAAGTGGCTCATAAACACGCTCCATTTAACTGTAACATGAAACTCCTCACTCTTTTATGAACATCCAGCCTCAAGTTATGCAGACCAAAGGAAAAGGTTCATCTCAAAGTAACTGAAAAGAAGAAAACGTGACAGTATGGCTTAGCTAAGAGTAAATGGAAATATTTTAAACTATTCCTTGGAGCTTTAAGATGCTTAAGATGAAGTCTTTTCTTCATGAAATTCTTGTCTCAGACAAATGCAGCTGGAGTTAGGAGACTCACAATCTATTATGACTGACCTCTGAGTTTTGGAAAATCATCTTGCTTCTCCGTCTCTAGTCTTTTTTTTTGTTCTTTGCCATGTCCATGTGATGTATTGCCTGTTATTTGTGCACTTGTACAGCAATCAGTGAGTTGAGAAGCTAATCAAAGTTGACAACTGTAAGCATTACCATAACATCAATGGTAAACAATAAGACAAGCTGAATTTCAGCTTAGAATTTGATATGTAAGTTTTGTGAGCAATCCCTTATTTGCTTTGTATTACTGTGTCCTCAGATGCAATGAGAAAACAACTGAAAAAGAAGCATCAGACACTACTGTGAAGTGAGACTGGTTTCAGGATGTTAGAGCATTGCGTCATTAATTTTCAGCAAGCGCTTTTGTGTTTTCCATGAATTTGCTTCAAGACAGCAAAAGCACAGATTATTACAGGGTATCATCTTTACTATCAAAATTAAGGTGTTTTTTGAGCACCTGCTTTGTAACTCAGGTATTCAGAACCAAATATAGCCAAAGTAATAGTAGAAGATAGAAACCCTATTTTGTATGCAGAAAAGATAGTTTCTGTCCATTCTGAAAGAAATTCCAGGTTCACGTAACATTTCCGTGCTAACATGCACAGCCCATTGTTCTCCCATATCAAAATCCCACATAGTATCTTCTATACTTGGCACCAGACACATCACTACCTGCCCCAGAACTAATAGGTTCCCTGATTCACTCATTGAGTCCACCATATTAGTTATAAATATAAAACTTTTCATGCACACTGAGGAAATTTTTAATGGTTTGGGGCATTTCAAGATGCCTAAAATGGCACCTTGTAGGAACTCAAAATCTTTAAACAAATTGTATTTGCTTCTAGCCATTTTTAAGTCACTTCCCTCTTTTAGGCACCATTTAACTAACTAGTCCCTCTATATAAATGGCTAGTGGGGATCCTTGAATTACTTTTAAAGGGTTTTTGAAATATAAGAAAATATGATTGCTAGTCCTGAACAGTAATATATGTTTGCAAATTGCTTATAAATGTTTGGCACGTATGCTGAAAGCTCTTCCAGGATCCTTCAATGAAAAACACTGTTTGAGCAGCTATACTAAATCAACCAAACCTTTAGTTATATCACCTGATTTACCTATTTTTTCAAACACCTGTATCTAAAGTAATGGATATATACTTAGCTATAAAGTAAAAAGTAAGGCTGCATTTGCAAAAGTTGTCATTGGGCTAATGCTATTCCCAGTGAAGTTCACGTAGCAACGAAGACAATGTGCTGCTATTACAACAGGAGGATGTGAACTGACAGAACAGTCAAAAAAAATCATTTCTGCCCTCTTTTTTACACTGGTTGCTCATTCCTATTTCCAGCCTTTTCATGCCAGCCCAGAAGCCTATGCAGGTGTGAACAGGACTTGCGAACTCATCCATCTGGGGTCCTTCTAACCTGCATTGACTCTCTGATCCATTCAAGGCAGAGCTTCAACTGTGTTTGGGTCGTAAAAATGGGGGAAATGCAGTATCGCATCCACGGGACTACTTCTTTCAGTGATAACAGCAACTTAAAATATGGCCTGAGAGTAAAACTAAACCATTAGTACCTGCTTTAGGAAACACAGAAAGAAATGCTGGCCTTTTCACTATTTGTGTAACCCTAATCACTCATCTACTTGACTCTGGATATCTGATGTTCCTGGAGTCCAACAAAGTCTGAGCACTGGCTTTCAACACTAGAGATTTCTGATTTCTGTTCAGAGGACATTACCTGAGCATCACACATCACCACACCTGCTAATTGTTTCCAAGTTTATTATTCAGGACATAAACAGCAGATATGATGATATGACCAATTATCCCCAGGCTTTGTTACCTCTCCTGTTATGTGACCTGTGTGTTAGCCCTTTTATGCCTCTTTAAGATCCACGCAGAGATGAGATTACAGCTGAGCAGGCTGTATTACCAAATGAACCTGGCTGAGTGAGAAAGACCTAGGAACCCTGGTGGATAATAGGATAACCATGAGCCAGCAATGTGCCCTTGTGGCCAGGAAGGCCAATGGCATCCTGGGGTGCATCAAGAGGAGTGTGACCAGCAGGTCAAGAGAGGTTATCCTGCCCCTCTGCTCTGCCCTGGGGAGGCCCCATCTGGAGCACTGGGTCCAGTTCTGGGCTCCCCAGTTCAAGAAGGACAGGGAACTGCTGGAGAGGGTACAGCAGAGGGCTACAAAGATGATGAGGGGCCTGGAGCATCTCTCTTATGAGGAGAGGCCGAGGGACTTGGGACTTTTTGTCTAAAGAAAAGAAGACTGAGAGAGGATCTGATCAATGCTTATAAATACTTAAAAGGAAGGGTGTCAAGAGGATGGGGCCAGTCTCTTTTCAGTGGTGCACAGTGACAGGACAAGAGGAAATGGGCAAAAACTCGAATATAAGAAGTTCCATCCAAACACGAGGAGGAACTTCTGTACTTTGAGGGTGGCAGAGCCCTGGAAGAGGCTGTCCAGAGAGGTGGTGGAGTCTCCTTCTCTGGAGACATTCCAAACCTGCCTGGACAAGTTCCAGTGCAACCAGTTCTAGACGGACTTGCTTTGGCAGGGCGTTGGGCTAGATGATCTGCAGAGGTCCCTTCAAACCTCATGCGATTCTGTGATTCTGTGATTCTGAGTGACAGAGTTTGTAAGCTCATGTGACTAAGCTTGACTGACAGATTCCCAAAAGCATGCATCAGGTGGGACAGTACCCACCCATACCAATGGCACACGCACAGTGGAACTGGAATGGAAGGATTAACTCCACAGCACAGAAAGTGAATGCACCAGAACACAGTGCACCCAGGTCTCTCACCAAGGCTCTCCTCTTTGGAATACAAAGACTATTGTTCTAGTTTGATTGAGTCAGAGGATAAAATGTATTAGCTGGAGTTCCTGTTCTGTTTGCACACATTATATAGCTGGCACAAACGTGAGTTAGGGTTTGTACATGGTGCACCCCATGCTGGAACAGTGTGCTTCAGAGCTTCTTGTCTTTGACATGATGTTTGACTGACACTGATAGTCTTCTGTGTCCATGACTTTAATAGGGACTAAATTAATCCATAAAATGAAGGTGGAACCAAGCCTCTGGTGTTTATTAATTGTGAAAAGAAAGTCTAGTATCTGTTTACATCTCAGTAATTTTGTCTTGAAAAAAAGCTTCCTCAAGTCTTCCCAACACTTAGGGAATCATGTGCTGGCCTAGAAATTACCGCCTGAAGAAAGGCTGGGAGAGGTGTAAGACACGAAGCATTATACCTACTGGGCAAAGACTGAGAAAGCTAACTAGATCCTATTTTTCCTATGGTACTCCTTTGTCACATGAAACTCCTCAAAAGAACTTAACCCATAAACTGCTCGGTCTACCTGAGCCCATAACTCATAAACCTGCTCAGCTGATAATACCAATCAGCATCTACAGTTGTTGATTATTTTACATCTAGGCATATAGTGACATTGTATTATGTACACTGATCCCAAGAAGCTTTCCAGCAGGAGGTAGTTTAATCAGCTCTGAAAACAACTGTGAGATTTCCAGATGTTAGAGAGAGAAGTATTTCTCCTGAGGATAAGTAACCTGACCCCTAATGGTTTTTCCTTCTTTAGCTACTCGCTGTGTGCCAGCTTTTGAACTACTGTACCCATGGGTTTCCAGATGACTTAAGGGTTCCTTAAAGGAAAAAAACAACATGCTCGAAATACTCTGCATTCATTGCAGTATGCCACAGGATAAGCTCATGTTGTAGCCACTATCTACTGACATGTTGCACCGCTGTCACTTGCAGACAAGTCAAAGCCCTCGGTTCTCCCTTGGGACTGATTTAGGGTCAATGTGATGTTTACCATCATAAGAATCATGATATTTACATAACATGTTAAAAGTCAAACACAGCAGCAGACTCTGTAATACCCTGGAAGGATGTTTGACTCACATTCTGTTGTTATACATGTTAATGCCATCAATGCAGAGGCCCTGTGAACTTTCATTACAATTCCATATAAGACATACGTATTACCTCATAAGCAATCTTAGCAAAACAACACTCATGCTCTCATTTCTCCTTCATACAGCTCCACTCTTGAACACCTTAGCTGCAATAAGGAAATTATATATAAATATTTCATTTCCAAGGTTTGTGCAATTGAATAAAACCACCTACATTTAGAACGGTGCACAGTAAGGTTACTGTAACTCAGCAGTGCATTATATATAAGCTTTAGGTTTACTTTTTTTTTTAACTACAATTTTAGAAAAAGGTTTTCAACTGTCTTGTAAAAAGTAGTTATAATTCTTTGATTTTTCTTTTTTTTTCAGTCCTTTCTTTTTTTCTTTTTTTTTTAATGGTATGGCAGCAGTTATCATACACAAGGGAAAAGAAGCCAAGATAGGACCTGATATCTCCCTGCAAAGAAATTTCTTTGAGAATGTTAGATAATGTATTATATATGTGTCAAATCCTTACCTTTACAGAGGACCAGCAACTATAAGTAAACTTCAAAAGACAACTTCAGGGGCAAGTAAGACATTTTATAAGAAATAAAATTTCTCCCTAGTTTAGGTATTATATCTTTTGCCCAAAAGAAGGAAAAATCATTATAACCAGTAGCTAAGCTCAGTTCTTCAGTATATCATCATTCTGGAGAAATGGGGCTTTTGCCAATAATACCATTGAGATTTGGCACAAAGGTTCATGACTGTAGGGTCACTAACTGATAAGACTGATGAAGTCCTGGGACTCAGTGTTATGCACCCTTAGGTAAATTAGAAAAGATCAAACTCCTTTCTGAAGTCATCCCCACTCCAGGAGAATGTTCCCTCTTTTGTATCTGGTTGATGCTCTCTTTTGGGGGAAGTTCAATAGAGGTCACTGCACCAAGAACTACAGTGGTCAGCAAAAAACTGACAGGGACTGCCATCAGTAAGTTCCCAGATGACACCAAGTTAAGCAGGAGTGTTGATCTGCATGAGGATAGGGAGGCTCTACAGAGAGACTTGGATAGATTGGATCGACGGGCCAATGTAAACGGTATGAGTTTCAACAAGGCCAAGTGCCAGGTCCTGCATTTAGCCTTTACAACAACCCCATGCATATGTACAGGCTTGGGGAAGTGTGGCTGGAGCTGCCTGGAAGAAAGGGACCTGGGGGTTCTCATTGACAAGCGGCTGAATATGAGCCGGCAGTGTGCCCAGGTGGCCAAGAAAGCCAACGGCATCCTGGCTTGTATCAGAAATAGCGTGACCAGCAGAAGTAGGGAGGTGATTGCGCCCCTGTACTCAGCACTGGGGAGGCCACACCTGGAGTATTGTGTCCAGTTTGGGGCACCTCAACACAAGAGAGATATCGAGGTGCTGGAGCGAGTGCAGAGGAGGGCAACGGAGCTGGTGAAGGGGCTGGAGAACAAATCATATGAAGAGCGATTGAAGGAGCTGTGACTGTCTAGTTTGAGGAAGAGAAGGCTGAGGGGAGACCTCATCACTCTCTACAACTACTTGAAAGGACACTGTAGAGAGGTTGGTGCTGGTCTCTTCTCACAGGTAATTAATGACAGAACAAGAGGGAATGGCTTCAAGCTCCAACAGGGTAGGTTTAGACTGAACATTAGGAAAGAATTCTTCACAAAAAGAGTGGTCAGACACTGGAATAGGCTGCCCAGGGAGGTGGTTGAGTCACCATCCCTGGATATGTTTAAGAGTCATTTAGATGTGGTGTTGGGGGATATGGTGTAGGGGAGAACTTTGTAGAGTGGGGTTGATGGTTGAACTCAATGATCCCAAGGGTCTTTTCCAAGCTGAACAATTCTATGATTCTATGAATTTCACAAGTTCTGCTCAAGCACAATATTCTTTTTCAGGCTGTTGATACGTTAAATTAAGGATTTGTTTTATGCACATCTCTTTTACAATTGTGTTTATTAACATTATTTCATTTCCTAATTTTGTGTGGGTGAATAATTAGTTTCATCTTCTAAGAGAGAATCATAAGCAGATTTATGGAAATCAAAAAATATTTCTCTGCCATTGTAGCATATGAATGAGCAACCTATACAAAAAGAAAAACTGTTGGGTTGCCTATAAGCACCCTGTAATTTTATGTGCTAACCACTGTAAAGAATAGTTAATTATGTTTACTTCTATAAAGTTGTGTAGGAAGATGCACAACCACTTGTTACTGAATCCAATAACGAACACCTCACTCCAGAACAAACATCTGAAAGGTGGTGATATACTGGAATATTGTTCTATAACATTTTTCATATTAGCCACACTTAGATGATTTTTTGCAACATGTATCTCTGGATGACAAAGGACATCTGTTATTCTTGAACCACAAATAAAGAAATAACTATATTTCTTACAGATTTGTCACACTTTATCGCCTGCCTTAGAGCAGCACTAGATCCACATTTCTGGGATTTTTCACTATTTCAAACCTGCTGGAGAAAACAGCCTTTCTGTATCTATAATGTGCTTGGTGAATTTATTTCTTCAGGAATCAGATCATGTGGAAAATTCATACAGAATAAATATTCCTGTATTATATGCATTACATGTTTATGTGAATTAAAATTCATATTATATTAACATCCATTGAAGGGCAGTGCTTTGCCCAGATTACACTCAAGTAAATGAAAGGTAATGCTATTGTCTTTGGTTATTCCAAATACAGAACAAACAGGTGGACAGACTAGTAACTATGTTGTTTCCTAAAATTCCTCCAGGTACATATCTTAAAAATCTGAAGGAAAGACTGTTTCTTCCATGAAAAGTTTCCCACAGAAAGAAAGAAAGAAAGGAAATCACATGCTTCAGAAATTTTAAATCAAAACATATGGGTTACATTATAGTCTTTGATGGTCTCTCAGACCCATCCATCATAGCAAGCCAAAGACAGGGCTCAGCCCCAAAGCTTGAACCAACCTCTTCCACTTGCACTATTTCCGCCCCTTCCCAACAGCAAGGGTCTTGCAGGAGTTAATACTGCCCAATTAATATTCTTCCTGTCAGTAATGTTCAAAAGTTGTAAACTATGAACATTTTAAGTCAGAGATGAAATTTTCTTAGAACATATTATGAATTAATCAGAACGTGAAACCTGCATGAAACCATGCCATCCCTTTGCCACACTCATAAAAGATTTTCTAACAATTATTCCATATTGGCACAACCAAAAGCTTACAAGACAAGGAACCATGTTGTTCTGGCTCATCTCCCTCTTTCCATATGTGCCATCCACATTTAATCATGTTTTGTACTACTTTATTCCTATAGGGAAGACAGGAGTATATGGGCTTTTGAATCTAAGAAAGTGTAAGACAATAACTAACTATGAGAGATAGAAAACATTTTTTTTACGCTAGCTGATGTTTTCTGAAATGGCAACAGCAGAATTCAGCATGTAAGAATGCAATGCCTCTAAAGTGTCAGAATAAGAAAAAGCTAGAAAGAAAACTTCTGCTGTATTTAGTAAGGACATCTTATATAGACATGCATACATTCAGGGCTGTG
>JAHREE010010269.1:1290978-1495510 GCA_033628505.1 Tringa tobata
GCCCAGGGAGGGTGTGGAGTCCCCTTCTCTGGAGATCTTCAAGCCCTGCCTGGATGCCATCCTGAGTGATGTGCTCTGGGCAGCCCTGCTTTGGCAGGGGAGTTGGACTGGATGATTTCTAGAGGTCCCTTCCAACTCTGATAATTCCGTGATTCCGTGGTCCATGATTCATCTTCCATAGACACTGCAAGAATATGGAAATGCCACACAGTGGTCTATGAAACTGTTCCATCCTTCATACACTACTTCACATCACAGGACAAATAAGGTGAGGACCTTACCCTGCATAGTCAAGAGCCCAATTTTTACCACCTAATGTCACAAATATAAAAAAGGAACCTCAAAACCTTTGTCTGAAACAGGCACCTTATTAAAGCAAATAACTGTAAGACTGCTGGAATGCACTTGACACAGTGCTATATTTTCTGACCAAATTTATCTGCTGCAGATGACAGCAGCCTGGTTGGGGTTTTGTGAACTATGAACAACACTTTGTGGTCTATAGTGCATTTCTGTCTCATTTCTAAGGAAGGTACATGGTTGGTTTTGATATGTAATGCCCTCAAAGTTCTGGATGTTGGCCAGATCCAAGCCAGCTTTTCCTGTTGAATGTCCTTGCATTTGTAACCAGAGACTACTCTGGCAATAAATGTGGTATTGATATGAAAAAGTGATTAGAACCCAGCTTTATCACCTTTTCTGTTGCAAAAGCTATCTTTTTTTTTCAGCCTTTTCCTAAGAGGCAAGCTTAGGAAAAGTTATTTGAGTCACTGGAAGTGGAACACGTTCTCTTCATGGAGAGCTGGGCAGTATATGGATGTAGTTTAAACTAAGCGGAGGTCTCTCTGAGTTGTCTTGAATTAAAGGGCTACTCAGAGTTTCAGAATATCTATTTTTATTTAGTTTGTGCATATAGATTACCCATTTAATAACTTTTCACTGTCCGTCTTTGTTTACTTCACTGAACTCAATACTTGCTTTTTGAATCTCCTCTCCTCCAGCATTTTGAAGCACTCACTGCCTGATGCACTGGCTGGAGATCATCTTTGGAAGCAATACTTTTCATTGAACTTCTGAGATTAATGACAACTTTAGAATTAGAATAATCAAAATTTAGGATCAATAGAATTTTTGTCTTGGGTAATTTTTATCTGAGTAAGGATTGCAGAGATGTTAATCTTTTATCCATGTTCAGTATTGCCCACTTGTAACATAATGTAATGCTCTAACATCTGAGACAGGGATAGAAACCTTCTTTTTCCTCACCCTCTCTGACAGTAAGAGTAAGGACTCCGCATAAAGCTATTGAGGAATTTTTGCAGACTCATTCTAGCAGGCACAGCTTGTTAATGCCACCACAGAAATACGTCTAGTAGGAGAAAAGGAGTGACATGGGCAGGAGAGAAGAGGTCCTGCAGAAAATTGTAGGAACAGCCAGGCTTAAACATAAAAAGTCAAGAGAGTGTTTTCCTCCTCTCATAGATCTTTGAAATATATTCAATGTTTTCTTCTAGATTTTGAGGAAAACTAAGGTTTGAAAAAAGTGCAAGTATGTTTTTCCAAATCATGCACAAATTTCTTTTGAAATCAGTATAGGGACTCCACTCATTCCTATTTCAAGAAATATAGAGTAGATTTCTCTAAGGCTACTGACATACTGTTTTAATAGCTCTCATGAGCATCATAATATCTGTTCCTTAAAATTAATTGTGATTTTAAAGTCTGATTTATGTTGCATGCATTCTGATGGAGAAGAAAAGAAACAGATAGTTCTGATGTATACCACTTCTGCAGTTAAAGAACTTTAGCTGCAAGTTTGAATTCACTTAACTAGACAGATTCTGCTAGGGAGCTGAAATGAACTGCCCAGCGACAGTAAGTGAAAGCCTTGCGACACCTGCAAGTTCAACTGTGAGGAAACATCAGCATTTAACCTCAATACTGCTCTCCAAAACAACTTATTGGTTTAAACTTTTTCTTTATGCTTCTTCGTACGTGGACCAGTTTTAAGAGACAAGCAATTACCTAAAGCACTCAGAAGAGAATTGTGTCCTTCAAGGGTATATTTAGGTTATAACACTAACCACTCAATGACAAACCTGTGCCTTAGCTTCTGCTCAGGTCTAACAACAGCACTTCTGCTCACTCAGTTTCCTTTCGACTACATAGTATTCTTGCATTCGGACTATTTTAATCACAGTTCTATCTTATAGAATTCTATTTAATTGTATAATGTACTGGAGAAAAAAAAAAATTAGATGAGAAGAGAATTACATTAAGGCCTTGACCCCAAGTCACTTGTCAGACAAGACTGCTGCTGAATCAATTAGGAGATTTGACTGAAAAATAATATGGTTAAAGTGGCTATTTTATCAGCAGAGAATGGGGATGGGTTTTCTCCAGTCCTCTACTAAGCAGAGAGTACAGACATTAAGGGCATTTGAATTCTTTACCTCTGTCTTCTATTCTAAGCCTTCCAGGAGAGCATGAGACTTCTGTGACCTACTGAACTTCTATATTAATACTAATGAATCTCTCCAGTGAGCAAGCAACGTGCTTTTCAGCCAGCATGGATTTATAGCAGGTCAGCTGGATCCTCCCAGCTTTTGACAAGCCATTCGTTTTCTCCATCAGTACTGCATCAACTTTGATTTATCTATTCTTCTTCTAAAATTAGAGCCATCTAAAGTCTATTATATAGGCAAAATTTCAGGAAAGAGGGTTGGTGCATTTTTATGAGGAATTCATTCACTGTTTCTGTTATGACCTCTAGTAAGCTGTTCTTCTCAGGAGCTTCCCCAAATACCACACCCCATCTGGCCGTGCTTCTGTCTCACACTCCCTACTGCATCCTCCCTGTTAACCTCAGGGAAATGTCAGAATTTTTCCTTCCTGAGTCTGTGGATGGTAGCAGCAAGGAAATGACACAAGAAAGGTTTCAAAGCTTCTTCACAAGAGTTTGCTGCATACTTTGCCAAGGGGTATACAACAGTAATATATATTGATTAAAAAACCCAGCAGCAAAACAAGAAATTACAAACCACCTGCAAAACCTACGCAGCACTTGCACCATCTACTTTTGTTATTTTGTTTTAGAGGTAGAGCTTACTCTTTTTCAGTGGAAAATAGTGCTCAAAGGGGTATGATGGAGCTACTCTCAGTTGGCTATGAATGTTTTGGCACACTCTTACAGTGCAATGCAGCTCCATGCAGAGGTACCTGGTCAGTTAGTGAAACCCATGGAGCTGCACATTACGTGGCCTTGCTCTCGTGTCAGACCCAACCAGCTCAGGCTTCATACTATTTTTACATGGTTGTGCAGTACCCAGCTCTGGAGACAGCTTGTTCAGGGCTGTCTTGGGATCTTTATGCTGCAGTCTGGAGAGCAGAAGTATCACGTTAGCCTGCAGCAGCTGACAGCCTTTTCCCTTCTTTCCTTTCAGTAAGGCAGATCTTTTGATTGGTGTCTTCAGAATCACGTTCCCATCCAAGGCCAGGATAAAGCCCAAGCAGTTGTGTTTGGTTGTTTGCTTCAATAAAAATATTACTTTATCTTTCTTGGTCAGCTTGGTTAACAAACTTTTTCTGAGCCAGCTCCACAGTTGGTATCTCACAAAAAGCGCAATTACATAAAGCTGGGTCAGTTCTTAGGCAAAATACAAATATTTTCAATTTCCCACCAGCTTCATTTTGCAAATACTTTCAGAAAAACAAAGAAAAGAAAACAAACCCAACCCTTCTTCCCCAACATCTCAGTACATGTCCATGCAACAGGACAATTGAAATTTCCCAAATCAGTTAGCAGATACGGTAGCAATTTCTGTTGCGCGGGTGATCTGACCGACAAAGGCATTCTTAGTAATCCCTTCACTGTAAAACTGTACTCAGTAAAATTGAGACCACTTGGAAGAAAATATTTTTAATTCTCCTTGCTTCCATGTCAAACATTCAGTTCTCGTTTTAGGAGCAAATGCCTAGCATCAGGGTGCTTGCAGTGTTCGACAACGTTACACGGATCTGATCCTCTTCCATGAAATCAAGGCAAGTTTTGATATTCACTGCAGCTGTGTTAGCCCTGGTATTTTAACTGTGCTTATTTCCCAAGGAAGGTTTCTGTTCCTTATATTCATATTGCCATTTTCTAAGGTAAGAGCGTGGCTCTGTTATGCAGAGCCTATATGTTCTTGTTTGCCTAATAAAATGTAATTTAGATGTGTTTCAGAATGTGCGTAAGGACAAGCATTTTGCTTAGTGTAATCCCTTGAATCACTTGAAAAGAAAAAGCCAAGAGGTAAGCAAAAATAATGACAGAAATTATAGCTGAATTCCTCAGTTCCCTCCTAGCTTTATTTCTGATACATCCATTTAAAAAAATATTAAATAGTAATTCATATTCAGCAAATCTAGCCTCCTGTTTTGCTCATCTATAAGTTGTAGTGCACACATAGGCTTGGATCAGTTATGCTAAAGCATGGTATTATTATTTATGAACTGAAAGTTTAGTAAACAGCTTTTTTTTTTTCTTTTTGTCTTTGTTTTGTCTTAAATGAAGACTGTCTGTTGCTTAAGTTGTTTTTTTTTTATCCCATATATGTTTTCATTATGTCAAGTTTTCGCTCTTGGTAATATTCAGGACATGCTTTGCTATGACTTCCCATCACAGTGCACTCATTAACAGTTCTGTAAACAGCTTCTTCAAGTGCCAGACCTGAGACTCCCTTCTGGACTTCTGATTTGGGCAGAACTCCACTTTGATTTCATTCAGGAATTTTTCTTGAGTCAGTGTTCTAAAAGCCTGCATATTTTAATTTGCAGAGCCTCCTGTCAAAGAGTGAGAAGCGCACTGATAATATGAATTTAACAGCAACAGCAAAAAGTAATATATTTGTAGTCAGTTCCTGCTGGAAGAAAAAGTTGCTCTTTTATACTAATTTTAGCTTTTTCTGATAACTATGAAGCTGACAATAGCTTCAAGACATAGCATAGTACAGACAACCAGTGTGTTCCCTGTCAATTAGTACTTGCACTTCATCACTGAAGTGAATACAGATACAGTCCTTTGCTTTTTTTATAAACCCAAGGGAACAATCCCCCCAAACAGTGGAATTTTAAATAAAAATTTAAATCACAGAATCTTCATGGTTGGAATGACACTTTTCAAACAGAAAGATAAGCTTGATACAGAAGGCTAAGTTGCAGAGGACACTTATTAGAGATTCACTTCCTCTAAGACCTACTTGCAGAGTCCGGAGTGCCCAGAAACAGCGCGTATCAGATACTAAACTGCTGTCTCACTTGATCTCCACCGAGGGCCAAGATTCCCTCTGTTTTACATCTAATCTGTGTAATGAGATTCTTCATGTAAGTCCTGCAACTAGCAGCAACCAATTAGGTCAAATTAACAGTATATATGTTACTGGATCTATTTTGAGTTTAAACCCTCAAGATGGAGCTACCCTCCTGTTTAAGGTAAGAGCTGCTGGCTGTTAAAAGTAAAAAGACAACTTTACGTTGTGCTGTGTTTACTATTCCTTTAGTCAGATCTGTGCTCAATATTAAGACAGACTTCCAGTGGCTTCAATGCTGTATTTGTTTTCTTGTCACCTGTGCTCCCTTTTCATCCTTAATAATTTGCATAAGCTTGTGTAATGCTACTTACCTTATGCCCCACTGTTGCTATAAATAGATGAACTGGAAATTCAGCTTAGTAAAGCAACTTAATTCTTTTCTTGTCTCATTCTTTCTTCCTGCTTACACGCTGTGCGTGTATTTGTGTGTATGAAGGTGTGAGAGATGGTGTACTCAAAAGGAATTTTAAAAGATAAGTGTTACTGTTTTTATTAATCATTAGGGGAAACACAAGATTTTCTGAGCTGCTGCAAAAGTAGTAGGCTTAAGAACAACCCCAAATAAATCAGGGGTTTCTGTACATGTGTGTGTACCTGTGTGCGTGCATGTGAGTGTGTATGTAAATGTAGAGCTGGATTTTTATTTTTTTTTAAAGAGAAAAAAAGGAAACATTTCACATTTTTCCTCATGTGAGACAAGTTCAGAGTTATGTAGTCGTGTGGTGATGTTACTAACACTACATCTCATGCCTTTCATACACAGTCATCCTTTGCTTTTTTGTGTTTTTTTTCATTTACTTGCTCAACAACCTGTTTGCTTATCACCCAAGACTGCAGTTGAAAATTAGGTTGTTTCTTTAAAAACCTACAGGTGAAATTAAAAATCTTATAGAATATAGAGTATCTCTAGTTGGAAGGGACTCATAAGGATCATCTCATTTTTTTGGAACAAAATAAAAACAATGCTTAGATTTTATTTAAAGGTAGACACTTTATTTCACAGAAATTTTGTTTGCAAAAATTACAAAAATACAGTAGTTTAAAGATAGGTCTGCATGCCTAAAAAATTAATTGTGCATTTGGTACAGCTATTTTTGTAGCACTTTAGCAGTTAATCCCTGAGAATGCTTTGCCTTTCCAGAGCTGATAGGGCTTCAAAGCACAGAGATGCATTACTCTAAGGAGAGCTGACCAGTGTTTTTAACTCTAGACTGAGTATGTACGAGCCTGACGACATCTATTATAGATTGGGTCCTATCCTCTAGTCGGAAGTGCTATTTTTCTTTCCCTAATCCTGTTTCGCAAGACAACATGGTAGTCTGGGCAGTTTAATTATTCCAGTTAAGTGGGAGAAAGGTCACTGCAAGATTACTGCAAAGGTATCAGGTGTCGCTAAAGGGCAAATTCATTTTCCGAAAGGATTTCCTAAGGGATTTCCAAAGGATTTTAGGGAAGACAAGGCAATACTAACATTAAAATAAAACATCTGTAGGAATATTAAGCTACTGACACAGTAATGAAACCTATGTTTGTTTTTGCGAGTAGATTTTACAGTTCTGTCCAGCACCGACATGCTCTTTTGGCCCTGCACTGAACTTACCAAAAGCTGGTGGACACCTTCCACTGCTTTTAACCCCGAGCACCACTCTGCAGTGTCCAGTAATGAATTCTGACTCATGGTGGCCAGCTCTGCTCCTCATGCCACCTAAGAAAAATTGCCCTGATTTCAGTGAAAACTTATTCTACAGGACTGAATCCAGAGGTTAAGGAATTTGACTGGATATTTTCTGTCAGCTCTACACGGTTTTATGCCTGGCTTGTAACTTTGGGGCCTTTGCATTCAAGATATGTGTGTGACTGATGGACCTCTTCAGTGAGATTTGCAACAGCCTCTGTAGTCAGCAAGGTGCTTCCAGGGGTCAGTATGTCTATAAGACAGATTTACCCACCAAATAAATGCTCTAGAGAATTGCCTAATTGACTAGGCATTCAAATTTCTCACCTGTAGGTATTGGGTTTTTTCCTCCAAGAACCCCAGGGGACTTTCTGCAAGCACCTGGTGGGAAGAGGAAGCAGCAATAACCCAAAAGGTGATGAGAGCGCTTTCTGAAGGTGTAAGAAACTCAAGTGTCATCCCTGATGGTTCAGGGATCACATGCACCATCTCACACAACAGTACATTCAAGGGGCCACCCAGCTGGAAAAAAACTTGGCAGAAATGGATCTGGGGGTTCTGGAGGACACCAAGTTGAGCATAAGACAGTGATAGGGCCTTGTGGCAAAGAAGGCTAGTGGTATCCTGGGATGCACTGGGAGAAATTCTGTCAGCAGGTCAAGGGAGGTGATCCTTTCCCTCTGCTCAGCACTGGTGCAGCCACACCTGGAGTACTTTGTCCAGTTCTGGGCTCCACAGTACAAGGAAGACATGGAGAGGCTGGAGAGAGCCCAGCAAAGGGCAACAAAGATGATTAAGGGACTAGGTATCTCTTCTGCGAGGAAAGGCTGAGAAAGCTGGGACTGTTCAGACTGGAGAAGGCTCAGCAAGATCCCATCAATGTCTATAAATACCTGAAGGAAGGGTGCTAAGAAGATGGAGCCAGGCTCTTTTCCATGGTGCGCAGTGACAAGACCAGAGGCAATGGGCACAAACTGAAACACAGGAGGTTCCCTCTGAACATCAGGAAGCACTTTTTTACTGTGACAGTGACTGAGCACTGGCACAAGTTGCCCAGAGAGGATGTGAAATTGCCATCCTTAGAGATATTCAAAAGCCATGAGGTCTTGGGCCATCAACTCCAGATGGCCCTGCTTGAGCAGGGCAGTTGGACTAGATGACTTCCAGAGTTCCCTTCCAATCCAAGCCCTTCTGTGATGCCACAATTCTGTGCTATATGTGGGTAGAGGGGTGCAAACCACTCCCAAGCGGCAGGCTATTTTATGTGCAGGAGCTGTGTCTGCCATTTTCTGCATTGTGTTAAAAAAGAAAAATAAAATTTATTCACTCTGTCAAAGAAAAAGCAGATCAGACAATGCAAGATCTGCCCTGATCTAATAATTGCAATCAGTAATCAGTAAAAAACTGATCTAATAATTGCAAAATATAAAAGCATAACTGCATTTTCTAACACACCTGATTCTGCAGGGGTTAGATATATTACAGGCTTCTCATGGGATTACAGAACAATTAAAGGAACAATTACTTTAGAGATGCTAACTGGGCATACTCATGATTTGGGTGACAGAGAAAAACCCTCAAGTCGGTCACAAGTGGGGTAGTTCTGAGAAAACAGGTGAAAAATCCAGGTGCCTAGAAAATATGGGAAAAGAGAGGTAAAAAAGAGGTAGGGAAACATTACTTTAGCACTCCAGATTTATGTAGCAGTTGAATAGGAAATTTGAGGACTGTAATTTGTGTTAAGGTTCTTAATTTGGTTGCCTAGATCACTCATGGGATCTGACCTAGAGTGTGAAAATTTGTGTGCATGAGCAGAGAAATAAGAAAACTGTACTATCAAGCTGACCTTCTTCACAAACTTTGAAATGTTCCACCTGGAAATTATTCCATAGCATAGCCTTCAAAAGTTAGCATGCGTAATGACCTGATTTTGTAGCATTTGCATTTTGCACAAAAATGAGTATTGTTTTCTCTTTTAAATACATTGTGATTTATGGAAATTACAGATTTGCAATATTATTTTCCCCCCATCGTTAATCATTCACATGATTAACTAACAAAACAATTAGAAGAAAGGAAACATGAACAGCATGAGACACTATTCACCCACTATATCTGAACAACGTTAGTTTTGGTTCAGTAGCATCCTTGTGTGTGCCTCGTTATTGTGTTCTTATGATTTCAGTGAAACTCTTCACAGGCCACTTTACATTTAATGTTTCTCTTCACCTTATGTAGTATTTTGATTACATGCAGTAGATGAAATGCCCTTCTAATATCTCAATATTTGAAATGGATCAACCTGGCTTTTGAATAGATTTTCACAACTTATTTATCACCAAGGGGAAATTTTTTTAACCTAAGGAGTTTTATTCATACATTTATGGTAACGAGTACAAGCCATTATGCCTGTCATAATACAAAGCTATTCAGCTGGTGTTATTTTCATAAATATTTAAAAGCTGGCACACCTACAATGTAGACTAGGGATATTCTAGTAGAGACATTAAAAAGCAGGCAAAAGCTATGTGATCTTTATCTAGATAAACTTGGTTAAAATAGCAGTGAAGATGAGACACTTGGGTTTTATTTAGAGTTAACAGGTTAAACTCAGGTTTAGAGATAATTAGAATAAAAACCTAAGATGTCTTTTCTTCACTGCAGTTTTAATATAATTTGACTGGATCAGCTTAGTCAGTTCTAGTTTAGAACAATTTTTTTCCCACAGTGTAAATACAGTTTATGTGAAAATTACACACATACCTCCCAGGGGACTGCAACCAAGATGCCGTCTTCGGCATGGCTTTGATCAACCTGATATAGTGAAATATGTCCCTGCCCATGGCAGGGGGGTAGATGATCTTTGAAGATTCCTTCCAAACCCAAACTATTCTATGATTTTGATTCTATGTTCAAGGTGATGATTCTAATCAGCAAAGACAGTATCAAATTCAGTACCCTGTATCCAAGGGTGAGAACAGTAACAGGCATACTTGGGCTACTGAGCCATGGCAGAATCATAGAATGGTTTGGAAGGGACCTTAAAGACGGTCGAGTTCCAACCCCCCCTTGCCATGGGCAGGGACACCTCCCACTAGAGCAGGTTGCTTAAAGCCCCATCCAGCCTGGCCTTGAACCCCTCCAGGGATGGGGCAGCCACAACTTCTCTGGGAAACCTGGGCCAGTGCCTCACCACCCTCACAGGAAAGAATTTTTTTCTAGTATGTGATATAAATCTCCCCTCTTTCAATTTAAAACCATTCCCCCTTGTCCTATTGCTACACTTCCTGATGAGGAGTCCCTCCTCATCTCTCCACTAGCCCCCTTTAGGTATTGGAAGGCTGCTATAAGGTCTCCCCAGAGCCTTCTCTTCTCTAGACTGAACAATCCCAACTCTCTCAGCCTGTCTTCACAGCAGAGGTGCTCCAGCCCTCTGATCGTTTTTGTGGCCCTCCCCTGGACTCGTTCCATCAGGTCCATGTCCTTCCTCTGTTGAGGACTCCAAAGCTGGACACAGTGCTCCAGGTGGGGTCTCACGAGAGCAGAGAGGGGCAGAATCATGCAGAGGAAAATGTGTACTATATATATAGAAGGACTGAGTCAAATAGATTGCTCCAAAGGACTTCTTTTTCTATTTGTCCAAAAGTAGTGTTCAGTATTGGACCTTGCTCTTCCTTTTTTCTTGTGTTTTTGAACTTCATCTGGTTAGATTCATTGTAAAATACATTTTTTTCCTGAGACAAGAATACAGAATGTGTGTTGAGGAACCTTTCAGTTACCTTTTCAGGTGTCTCCATTTATTGGACACCCAAATCCACATAGCCTTGGACAGGAACTGAAAAACTCTTTTAAAACACAAAGATACAACATGTCAATAAATGCAGCAAAGCCCTTTTTCTATCTTTCAAATTGCTTTGGTGTCATTGCTTTCTCCTATAGGGAACTAGAATAGTCTGTTGGGAGCTTTTGCCAGAGGAACTACTTTATGTATATTTGATGTGGTTGCTAAATGGTATTGTGCTTATCATTTGTGAATCACTGAAGCTTGCATCTGTTTCTTGTAGCTGGGTTTTAGGCCTAAAGGTTTATTTTAATGGCCCATTAAACTCCCACATGGCTATTTTGTTGCTTACACTAATCTATTTGCATGTTCATTTGTAGAATTTCTAAGGCAGGTAAAAGCATATAGTCCTTTTCATGATGCACTTTAAGACATTGTGACTGTTACCCATTTAAAATATACAAAGGATTCATGGCAATAAGCAATTAGATCAAGGTAGTGAAAGGGTGGAACACTTCTACTTCCTTGCTTCTATGTCTAAAACTAGTGAAATGCAAGGATAACAAAAAGTTGTAGCTTCCTAGGAATGATGTGAAGTCTGAAATGCAGCAATAATGAACTTTATTTTTTCAGTCTTGGAAAAAAAGGACTTAGAATGTTGCTTATACTCATACAGTAATGTTAGCATTAAACTATGGCATTATTCCAGGTATTATTCTTTAAGATTAATTATTCATCCTTTAATAATACCAAAAATAATATCATAGAATCATAGAATGGGTTGGGTTGGTTGACCTTTAAAAGTCATCTAGTCCAACTTCTGCAATGAGCAGGGACATCTTCAACTAGATCTGGTTGCCCAGAGCACTACTCAACCAGACCTTGAATGTGTCCAGGGATGGCGCATTTACCACCTCTCTGGGCAAACTGTTCCAGTGTTTCACCACCCTCATTATAAAAAATTTCTGCCATAAGCAGGTTTAAAATTTAGTTGTGCAGAAGTCTGTAAAAGTATACTGCATAGCAAATCCATTCCTGAAGAGTTTATAACCTAAATAAACAAGACTGAAGGAAACCATAGAAGATAAAGGGGATTTTGTCTCTAATACCTTCAGCTATATTGCTTTTTTTTTCTCTGTTAGTGTCCAGGGACAAAATTTGTTAGAATACTTATAATAATTATTATTAGTGGGTATTTTGTAAATGTCCCCATTTGTTTGAAGTTTTATTTTGTCCTGGACATAAGGCTACATGCTTGCTTTATTTCTAAGGCCGTAAATAACTTGCCTCTTGTTGGCTAATAGAACAGATGTCATTTGCCCACACACTGATTAGCAGCGGTCATCACATTCTGGAGAATCAAAGGCAGTGTAAGATCTCCTTGCCCCTGGGCTTTATTCTTCACACCACAGGCACAGGTTAGGGGTTTGTGTGTTGAGGGTTGTTTCTGTGGGGATGAGGAGAGCATGTATATATCTATTTGATTTGGATTTGTCCTCGGGCATTACATCTTTGCATTTCCTTCTGAGTACCACATGATGACTTGCAGCATCAAGGCTATTGAACTTGTATTCACTGGCATAGTGGAAAGATGAACCTAGACTAAAATGGTATCTGTAACAAATGTCATGCTGCTATCTACAGTATAGTTTTCCCCTTGATTGTAGACAACAGAAATCAATGTGCCTACACAGGGAGGAATTTGGTCCAGTGTCTACTATAGTCAGAGGTACCAGAGGGGGAGCTACACCAACTCAATTTAACTCAAACACAAACACAGTTGGAAGGAGTCAAGAGTATGCTTTTGAGAATATTGGAAGCACCAAGGAGCCAGATTTGTCAGCAGTCAGAGATTATTTTTTTCCTGAAGCGTTCAGCTTGCTCACACCCTATTTAAGCTTCAGAAACACTCTGTTAACACTGGCCATGTTCAGAGTGAGTTTAGCGGGCCAATCCCTATGGCAAGGGTGGCATTTTTCACTTGAGGGAAAAACAAGTATGTTGGCTTTGACAATAAAGAAAAATACTAGGAAAGGTTTTAATCTCAATTCCTTCTCAAGATACCGTATCATCCTTATTTCTTCAGATACATGCTACTTAAGGTAACAGCCTCTCATGTAGAAAATTTGAAGCAGTGTGCCTGAACTGTAAGTTTCACAGTATGAAGAATGCTTTGTCTTCTAAGAAGAGCCACAGAAACAGTAATGCTCCTGGATCAAACCCAGTGAAAAGTGAGATATGAGACAGGATAGGGAATCCAGGTCTTTCTCATACTATCTTTGGAGATTTAGGGGAAAAAAAATGAAAAAAGAAAAAGTAGGTGGAGCATTTCACTTACAGATTAACAGTGATGGAAGAAATAGTTACCCAAAATTGACACAATAAAAAGCAAGGATGAGGATGATTCAAAATGAAAGTGTGGTTAGGGCAGAGAAAGCCTGGCTCCCACCTTGGGAAAGGGAAGAAAAGAAGTTGAAGGGGCGGTCTGAGGACGTTTAGCACTGAGGCTTCCTTTTAGGGATAGGATGTTAAAAAGTACAAGTTGTTTTGCTAGTAAACACACAATGTTATGCCTAAATCTCACAGAAGATGTAGATGTTAGCCAGAACAGAAACTTAGACATCTTCCGTGTTGCTGAAAATTTCCCCAGAAGTTTCACTTACTGGCAAAGTTCCCTTTGCACAAATTTCCCCACCCCTAAAAGCAGACTCTCCACTGTACCTCAAGCTGACCCCCTGCTATTCAGATTCCTTCTCTAACACTCAAAATTTGGAGAGACTATGTCAGTTTGGAGTTGCACTGGTGTAGGACAACACACAGAATCACCAAGCAAAATTCAGTTCCTTCATGTCCCGCTTATTGCCCTGGGATACAGGTCTTACGTTCTTGTATCCAGCATATGCTTCAGTAGAAGGAAAAAACCAACCAGTGTTGTTCATTGACATTACTAATCTACTATGACAGCACAAGCCAAGCAGACATTGGCAATACCTGTCCACTCAGAAAACACTCAGAAAAGAGGTTATGGAAAGGAGAGAGGAAGAGAATTTAGTAAGGGAAATTCTATGTAGCATAGTATTAAGTACTTCTCTTCCTTTTTGTGCAGCGTAGTCAATAGAGTTGACATCTCACTAAAATATGTTTTCTTTTCAATACTAAATACCTTTCGCTCAACCTCTGGCCTGGAAAACAGGGTTCATTATATGCAAAGCATCCTTCCAGTGACTGGCACCTACATAATGCATCCCACCATGTCTGTTTGGTGCAGGGCAAACTCTCATTAGTGACTCACATGAAAGAATCCACTGGGACCTAAAGCACTATTACATTAACCCCTGATTAGAAGCTGCGTTTTACAGACTGGCTACATGTGGATTCTATGGAGCAGTACTGTCTGGTAATAAAATACATCTAGGGGCCATCTGTTTAAAAAACAGAGATTATGGACAGTTCCAGGAAACAGTGGACCAAATGCTGTCTGCTTCTCCCCGACTCATCTGCTCTAAAGCTGAAATAACAAAAAAATATGTTTTGCTGACTCCAGTTGACTAACAGAAGAAAGTTCCCTAAACAGCAGGAACAAACCTTGTTCCGTACTGTAGTTGGCCGTGCAGCATGGACAGTTTAGCAGGGGAAGATAGCATAAACTTTGAATCCCAGATATTTCTGGCTGACAGAAAAAGTTTGAACTGATAATCCTATGTAAATTAGAGCCTTATATGTCTTTCAATTTATATAGAAGACTAAGATAATTCAAACCAGAAAACAGGAGCCTCCAGAGAGTCAGAGATGTGATCGCTTCTTTACCGATCACACAAACCTACACTGAGCTTTTGCCACCTGCACAAAGCACAGAACAGATGTTCTCGTTTGACAGCATGATGTGGAAAGATGGCATAGACCTGAACAGAAGGTTGATGAATGATAAAGATATGCACATATTGTATATGTATATGCATCAAAACTTTTGCTTGTTTCACGGGGGCTTAAAGTAGAGTTTCATTGACATGATTATTTTTTAAAAGCTTTCCTTTTGCATTATTTTATTCTCTTTCAGTACCAAGCCATGTTAATAGGCCAGCACCTTTTCATTTTTCTGGGCGAATCTGATGGTAGAAACCTCTGGAGGCTCTGTAAAGGGAAGATCCCATGACCTTCTGTGATATAGTAATCAATAAAACAGGCTTAAAGCCAGAGGTGAAAGAACCAAAAAATCCCTTCTATTCTTGAAGTCAATGTGCACGTGAAATCGCATCATCAACACTTTCACATATCAAACTATGAAAAACCTCAGGTGAATTTGTTACCTTCGACTTGTTTGGTAATTAAAGCCTCACCAATCAAATATTTCTCCGTGAACACAACTTTAATGGCAGTATCACATGCATGAATGCTTTCATGTGCATGTAATATCAGCATGGTGGATCTTCAGTACCATCTATTTATTCCTACTAGTAATACCAGAGATAGTCTACCATGTGAGGCATAGAAATAGATTTGAAAATGGTAGCTGAAGAGCTATAAAGGAACAAAAATAATCACTGGCTTATAAAGATTATAGTTGGCTATCACTATAACTATTCTATTTGCCATCCTGCATCCCATTCAGATATGGGTATCCATTTGGCACTTAACATTTGGCCTGTTTTTAAAACCATCAAAATGTACATACTTAATCTTTTTAGCATGACTTTGGAATCAAGGCCTCTGTATTCACTTTGTCATTCATCTGCCTCTGTGCCCACAACCTGTAGTAATTTTGGATCATTTAACCATTTTTAACTTTTTCTGGGTTAAAAGGCTCAAAAACTATTAACTTTCTATAGCTTTGTGGAAACAGACTCCCTGGTGGCAAGAGTGACAGCTTGTTTAAAAGGTTTGGATGAGGGAAAAAAGCATCAGTGTGAACTCATGTTTTAGTAGGCATCAAAGAATATGCAAAAGAGAAAAGAAGCTCATGTGGCATGCATACCTGCTTAGGTATACAAGCTTCATTAGCGTGTACAGAAGTCCTCCAAGTCAAAACTTTGTTCAGAATCTACCATCCAAATACTTTATTAGTATGCCTCTAGGTACCTTTATTAACCAAACAGTTGTAAGAATTAAGTCACGTTTCTTTGAGGAGACTTGTTTTCCATAAAACTGTGTGGCTGGTTGCAGCTATATTCTGATCCCGTAATTCTTTATCAATTGATTCCCGTATCTGCTTTTCCACTCTTTTGCCTGAACTGGTGACAGACTTTAATTCATTGTATTGTTTGCCTGTTTTTTTTTTTTAGAATAAACACAGCAGTAGCTCTTTTCCAGTCTTTTGGAATTTACCAATTATTTTAAGATTTATGTAAGTATTAAAGTATTTCCTTAAGACACTACAAAGCTGCTCAGCCAACTTGCATGAAAGTCTGCAGCACAAGCTACCCATCATTCCCAAATGCCTGTCTTGGACAGGCATTTTGTCTCTTCTTGGGCTAGGTATTTTGTCTCTTCTTGAATTACATACACATCAGAGCAATCTTTGTCATCCTTACAGGACAAAATCAATCATCCCGTTTGTTTTAAAGAGATATCTCGTGCTTTCTTCATCACTGGACCAAGGCTAAAGACATTTCCATTGTTGACAATATATCAAATAAATATTCCCCCAAATAATTTTGAGCTGTTTGTGGCAGTGCAACCAGTGCTGCCAATCATTAATTTTCCCCCTCTGCCTCCAATCTTCACATTCCCTTATCAAATCATCTTCCTGGACATTCCCATTCCCAGAAAAGGTTCCTATCTTGATCCTTTCAAGGTAATTTGAGGAAGCTGCTCCCCACTTGCTCTGTATTCTTGGCAGATTATTCATTGTCTGCCACTGATCCAAACTAAAGTGCTCTATTTCCTGGCAGGATATTCCGAAAGGGTCTGGTGTTCCAGGCAGGCACTGCCCAAACCTACCACAAACTGTCCAGCCCTCTCAGTCAACCTTTCACAGGAGAGGGCTGAGCTCAGGAAAAACATAATGTTAACACTGACTGAAGTGCAATGGGTTACAGCTCAGCACCAAACTTTTGCATAGTGCTAACTTGACTGTACCAATTTGAAAACAAGCTCCGTGTGTTTTCTTGCGCTTTAAGAGCATGCTGATACCATATGTCTAAGAGCACAGTCTGTTCCTGAAAGCAGCTGTTTCTTATTTTTAAATTTTTGTCCAAATTTATTCAACTACTGCTAGTAAAGAATTAAACGAAAATATCCAGACATAGAGAAGTGCACAGTAACTGTTTTCTGCTTGCCTTCGCCAAAGCTCAACTCTTGCTTTTTTGGTACAGAAAGAAAAGTCTGTGATATTTGCTCTAACAGAAGAGAAAACATCAGGTGTTTGGTCACAACTATCAGTTGCTTGCAGTGACCTTTCTGTTTAAGGATTCTCTTACAATGTATGTTTCTGTGGCACTGGTTAGCTACTAAATTCGAATAAAAGAACAAAATATGGAGATCAGCTATTTTTTTGCATAGCCCAGCACACTCACTGCATAGTCTTGACTAAGACCCCAGAGAAAAAGCAACAAGAATATTTTTTTCCTGTAGGTTCTTCCCTTAGTTCCTATATGTGGTAAAACTGAGAGCTGGACCAAACAAACACTGTAACTCTGTTTTTATTTTATTTTGTATTTATTTTATTTGTAACATAGGAAATACAGAAAAACTTATTTTCTAGCTCAACCCACAATCAGTGACAGAAATTAAAGATGGAAGGAAAAGATTTTCTTAAAAATCACATAATTGTTATGATGTTGCTTACACTAGATATGTATGTAGATATATGTAGATATGTAGATATGTGCTATTCAATATGTAGATATTGAATAGCACACATTTTTGAAAAGCAAAGTTCCCCTGCTTATTCCTGTGCATTGTGTTCCATTTTCTAGCTGATAGAAAAGATGTTGAGCAGAAAATTTGAAAAAGTAGTTGCTGGCTGATCCAGGAAGTTGAGGAAAAGACAAAACTGATGTTAGAAGTGTAGTGTTATCCATGTATTACTAATTTCAGAGTTGTGAGGATTTGCCTTTCAGTTTGGACTACTGCCATGAAAAGAGAAAACACAAATATGAAAATTTTCTCATTTCCCCTTTTAAGATTTTATAGCCACTGTGCATTATTTGGCATTTTCCTTAAAGTTACAGTTCCTGGAGTCCATTGACTATAAACATCTTAGGTTTTATTCAAAGCAAAAACCATCTAGCCTTTGTAGTGTGAAAGGAAGTTCGCAAACCTGCCCCAAAAACCTCTGCAAATGAAGGTAAGGGAAATGGCAAGCAAATAATAATAATAATTAAAAAATTATTTGAGGTGCAATTTGTATTATTTAAATTTTCCAGGTTGGCAATACTTGTAAATATCTCTTACAGCTTTATTTTATGCAAATAGATGACAAGTAGTCTTCTTCCTCCTTCCCTCAATTCTATGACTATGCAAGCCAGAATTCAATTCCGCTTCCTGTCCCGATGGTGAGTGGAGCCACAGGCTGCAGTGCGGGCTGTGTAGCTCCTCATCCATGTCACCTAACATGGAATGGAGGCCATGAGGGCTGGGGCTAGCAAGAGGCTGCAGTGTGCTGGCTGACGTGCTACCCCAACTATCCCAGCCTATCCTACCATTTAAGTTTCCTTCCTCTTGTTCAACACTGGGATCAAGAACTGCATCTTCATACAGACATACATAAACAAAATGGGTGTACCAAATTAGACACTAATTCAGCTTCTGGGTTATCAGCCAATCAGGCACCAGCAAAAGCAGCTGATTTTCTGCTGCCTGAAAGCCTGCAGAACAACGAGTTCAAACCAAATGACACAGAGACAGTGAATGCATTTAGTGTTGGCAGAGCCAGGCCAGGGAAAAATACCCATTTCTGAGTGGTCCCCTACAGAAAGGGAAAGGAGGAGTTAGATAACCCTCTTTGGACGATGATAGACTTTTCTTGCAAGTACATTTGTATACTGTCACGACAGAAGTGCACTTAGGTGTCTTGTTCTTTCCTATAGGCATCCAAGAGTCATTGCTAGTTTGCATATAATGAAACAGTGTTTTACTAGTGATTCTATACTGGGTTTTATCCTTTTCTAGGGGAGGAAGGGGAGAAGCTAAGGAGTTGACAGAAGCCAGGAAGGGAATGGAAAAGAAATGTCCAGATTCTGATCCTAAAGTTTACATGTCTTTGAATAACTATGTATTGTGTATGAATATAATTACATGTATTAATATATATTAATATGCAATTATAGTAACAGGAACAAAAGTCCTTTATTGCATTCACATTATCATAAATCGTTCTTTTAAGTTAGCATTACAGTTTGGAGACTGGTCTTCTGAGTCATTGGTCTTAGAAGAAACAAATAGTAGTCAGTAAGGTTATAGAGACACAGGACTTCGTTAAGAATTAGTCTATTTCAGTCTGTGTCTGCTGCATATTTTAATCCCTTTCTGTCTAAATAAATTTTGTGGAATATAAAGGTTCTAATATCAGTGACATAATATCAAAATGAATAAAAATGAAAATGTTCTCAAACAGTAGCTTGTTTTAGAAAAAAATACACTCGTGTGTGTTGCAAATATCTTTTTTATTATTAATCTGAATTGAGTTCCTAATTATTCCCAGTATTCTTAACCTTTTCTAAGTCTCATTCAGACCTTGGAATGCACATGCATGATTTCTAGTGAAAAAACGTACTAACTATGTTTATGAGGAGTCTCACTAGCCATTTCTGAAATATTGGCACTAGAAATATAGCTGTAAAGACCTGATCTGAACATTACTATGCCCTCACTCAAGAACAGTTGCAATGGGAAACTTTCAGGTTTAGACTCTGACCTGGGCCTGCTCTGTTTTTCATGCATTTTCCTTCCTTGTGGCTGCTTTGTGAGCTGGAGGGCTCAGTAGTAATTTGTAAGACTAGATGGGTTTTGCAAGATTTCCAAAGCGGGGCATTAAGCATGACAAATGGCCAGCACTCTCATCACTGTCACCAAGGGTCAAAGCAATCCATCCACAGGACAACTTTGCCACTCAGTCTGCATCTCTTCTGTGGAAGTCTTTTATCAACTTTGGTCCCAGAGACAATTTACTAGCAAGCCACAAAAATATACAGGCAGACTGTAGTTGACATATTGAAAGAAAAATCTCAGTATGTTTCCTACAGCAGAACTAGCTCCATTATAACATAAGACATCAGTAACTACCTCAGAAAATAACAGTTATATCCCAGGTGGCACTTTCACTAGAATAGGAGGAATAAAGAAATAATGAAAGAAAAATAATCAAACCAAACAGAAAATACAAAATTAATGAGCTGTACTGAAATGGATCTCAAAACTAAGAAGTATGTCCCCTTATTCCTTCATTGCAGTAGATGACACTTAATGCTGAAATACCAGAGAACTGACAAATTCAACCTCAAAACACCCCTTGCATTTCTCCTTTCACTACAAACGCAGCACACTGCAGATCACAAAGGTAGAAAGGTCGTACTGAGATTCCCTCTCTTAACTCTGTTGGTAACAGTGTTTGGAGAAGGAGATTTTGTTTGGTGTCTATTTTATGCTAAATTGCAGTGGGGGCAACATCTGTGCCTTTATTACAGCTCCAGTCCAGTGTGTTTCCTGAACCATGCATCTTGTTTCCCTCCTCTACAGATGCTGCCAAACAGCAAAAACCATACTGTGTAGGCACAGAGCAACAGATCCAAGTTGAATATTATTATGCTGGACACAGTCTTTTAATGTTGGCAGACAAACCCTGACATTTGAGAGCTCAGCAGTAAGTACTGTTTTGTTTGAGACACCCAGCAATTGTGCAGTCCAAGACACTTTCTAGAGGTATTCAAGTCCTTTCTATTTCTTTTGCACCAGATGCCTTCATATCTATCACTTATGTAATGGATGAGCTTTATTTTCTAGGTCCTCTTAACCAATGCTTGACCTGCATGCCACTAGTTATGTGCGGCTGGGCAGGGTTATTAACCACTCTGCATTTATCTGTACACCAGTACCTTTGCTCAGCACAGCCAATGTGCCACTTTGTATTTTCTCCTGCTGTGCATGACCAGATACAACCACAAAACTTTCTGGTTAAAAAAAAATAAAAAATTATACAAGGTTTGAAAGCACAATGAGTATCTTGATCTTCACTCTTCCACTTTTCCTTCTGAGCTGTATAGTTTTAAATAATTATTTTCTTTTTTCCTCCATTTTCATAAAAACATAGAACCATAGAATAGCCCAGGCTGGAAAAGCCCAGGTTGGTTTCAAGCCCAGGACCTTGAAAGATCATCTGGTGCAACCTTTAATTTTAATTCGCAGTATCTTACCAGCATTATAGCTTAATCATTACTTAGTACGTCAGAATGGGGGTATCAATTTTATGTCATGCTGAAAGCTTAGAAAAAGACATTTTAAATTTTTGTTTATAATGAGCTGAAAGAGAGTTATGCTGTAATATCTACTGATCCTTCTTCCTCCCCCGCCCTCCCTGCATGTACACTGTACTGCTTGCTGCTCACAGAGGACTTCTGAAATTTTATTTCCTACTAAAATTTGCTCAGCCACTGAGAGATGACACGTTTACAATGCAAGACAGATCTATGCAGCAGATATCCTCATTTAGATCCAAGTTTGTAACAGTTCACTATTCTCTTTAGTTAAAATTATGTAGTTTTTGAGGTCTTCACCCTGTATTATTGTAAATTGTGGCTACTGTGAATCTTCAGCTATATAAATCCAAGATGAGGCTAGGGAGCAGTTCCGCAAAAAAGCAGCCAGGGCTTAGTAGTGGAACAGAAGCTCAACAGGAATTAACACTTCTTTATTTTCACCAAGTTTCCTTCCAGAGACTGGGATTATAAACAAAAGTTTTATACCTGAGACATCTCTGGCCCATTTCAGCTTGAATGGTATCTACTTTGGAAAAATGCATGTTTAAGGAAGATGTGGAAGAAATTAAGAAATTGAGAGGAGGAAACTCAAAGGCTGAAGGAAGTGGCACAAAACATAAAGACCAAAAAATAGCCTGAAGATGAACGGGGAAAAATCATAGTCACTTTGCGAGTGCTTCAGAGAGGGAAGGGAATAAGTGTCACTCCAAATCCATGACAATGGGCCAAGAAATAACAGACTTAAGTAACTTTTTTTAATACTATGCAGGGACTAGTATTATTAACCTGAGAACAGACACCTACCCATAGTCAGGAACTATTCAAAATGACAATCCCTCTTCTAAATAACTTATTATGATTTACAACCCAACAAGAGAGGTACTGGTTACGGGAGAAAGTTATGCATATGTACTCTAATTTAATGCTCAGCCTCTTTTCACCAAACCTAATCATTAGGTTTTCACTCTGCAAAAGTATACATAACACCAACTTTGCCACTAAAGAAGCAACACATAAAGTGTTTTTCTTGTCCTCGGAGTGCTTTGATGAGAGATCCAGACTCCCTAATTGCAAAAGGCAAGCATACCTAGATTTATGCACATGCAACAACTTCACATGCAAGTTTTTAAAGAGCCAGTGAAAACTGGTAGATTTCTTAAACTGTGGTTATATTTTCTGTTTGCTAGTTAAATTGGGAATCTCTATTTTATCAGTATTTGTGCCTAGATTTGAAGGCCAAAAATCTTCTGTGAACGGAGAATCAACTCCCACAGATTTCTAATGGAAGCACAGCTTTCTGAAGAAAAAAAACCTCTTAGACTTGAAAATAGTCTGGTTTGTTCATCTGAGCCTCAACAAAATCTTTCTGGTGTTCCACTAGACTCTTATGAAGTACAAAATCAGCGTCAAACCTGGACAGTTGCAGTGTGATGGGCAGATTCCTCTCTATTCCTGTGTCAAGGTGTACCATTTCATCAAGTTCAGGAAGCATGCCTGGTTTGTTTCTAGTCCCCCTCTGTACCTGGCAGCCCGAACAAACTGGACAGAATTAGGTTGCATCTTTGTATTCTACATTCATCTTCCAGTAGGTAATTATTACTCACCTGAAAAGTTCATCAACTTAAGTGAATATCCAACCAATAAAGGCAAAGCAAGACATTAAAGAGATATGACTGGATCTGAATTATTTTCGAGTGTATTTATCCCATAGAACACCTTTAAGCAAGTCAAAATATAATTATTTTGTTAATACTAAGCTGTCCTTGTACAGTTTAGAGCAAAGAATACCGAGTAAGATGAACTAACCTGGAACAAGGCCCAAGAAATACTGGCCCTCAGAAACTTCCCTCTGAATCATTGCAGTTTCTGGAAGGGAAATTTAATCCACCTCCATCTTTAACAATCATACCTGATGATTAAAATGGAAGGGATTCAGAGCTGTGCATGTCACCTAATGCACATCTCTTTGACAACAGTATCAAAGCCTCTGCTCTTCTGCATCTCCCTGGAATGTGGGTTGTAACTTCCAGCACAACAGCAAAGATTGTCACACTCAATAAGAAAATTATCAGGCCTCTGCAGGTGGTTGCTTTTTTTTTTTTTTCTATATTACTATTCATAGTAAAGTTTTGCTAGATTTACAGCTACTACCAGTGCCTCAGTGCCTTGCTGTAAGAGTTTTCAAGTATACATACCTGCTTGAATGTATACTTGAAAAAAAAATATTACTGAAGCAAGGTCCCTTCTCACTTATATTCATGTTAAATGGGGACATAATGCAAGACAGATGGGGTGATAATGAAATTACATTGAGGAATGCTTGCAGGTCTTCAGGTGTTTGAAGAAAATAGATGTGAGTGCATTAATACAAACGAATGTGAATAAAATAACACTATGGCAATAAGATCCCAGGATTTTTTAGCTGTCAGATACAATATTTACTGTAATGACCCGAGACTAAAAATTAATTCAAGTTTACCATACTAAAAAGTCTACTACTAACATCATTGAAAGCTGGTGACAACGTCCTTTTCTTCCTTCCTCTTCCATATCATTTGCTATAAAATATCAGCAAATGTCTGGAAGCCTCTCCCTGGGTATGATAGAAACTTTGTTGACAGAAATCTTCGGCAGATGATACACAAGTGGAATGGAAGATGCTATATGTTTTCTGGGATAACACTAGTTAAAAGTCAACATATAGCATGGAACTATTCAACTGGCCATTTTCTTTCCCCCGCTCCACAACATTGCTTAATATTTAGAAGACCATGAGGGAAAGAGGGCAGAAAAAGGGATGAAGGAGAGTAGGAAACATGGTAAGAGGCACAGAGGCAAAAGGTGGCTGCCAAAATTGCTAGAAAAAATCGCTAATGAAGTGCTTTCATGCTTTACATATTAGTCAAGCAAACCCAACCTGACAGATATCAGTGCCCATAACCTACTTGATAAAAGTGATTTGAAAAATAAAAATGTTTATTTGACATTTTATCTCCTCCTTCCATCCTTAAAGACAACTTCTTATGCTCTTCAAAGATTCCTGTGGTTTGCTAATAATTTAAGGGAAACCTCAGTGCTGCCCTGATTTCTCCCAGGCATTCACTTAAGGGAGGAATGTCAAACTCTTGGTCTACAAGCTGCTTGTGGTTGTGGAATGGTGTCATTTAGCTCCCAGACTTCTTGCCACATCTTTTTTTCATCTTTGCCATGCTAAGCAATGTCATGCTAAGACCCCAGTAAACAAAAATACAAAGCACTGTGTTTAGAGAGTGATAGCCATTGCTCTGAAGCACCCTACAGGTATATCCAGAAACAGGACTGACACACTGATGTGTTTCTCTGCTAGAGATTTCTTCTTTAAAAAACTCTTATCCAGGCAAAGAGAGAGCAAACAAGGGGATAGAAATCACCAAAGCAAAGCAGGTTTTACTAACAAACTGTTTTGTGGAAGAGACCATTTCACCATCTGCAAAGGTCACCCTATTGGGGGTCAGGTTGTGGGGCCTCAAGGCAAAAGCAATGCTTCTTGTTCAAACATGTGCAGTTTTTGTCTCATCAACCTTTGGTGAGTCCAGTTACTGTACTTGCAGCTCAACTTCATTCTGTGGGGAAGGATGTGCATTGGAGAACTTCACCAGCTTTTCCTAAGTTCAACAAAAAGGAAATCCTATATTTAGTTGTCAAAGCATCTTCAACACACAAAAAATATGCCCTTGTCATGGCTCAGTATTCTTTTCAGAACAAAAAAGTGTGGAGTTACATTCTCATCAGGCTATGGATCACATATTTACGTCTGTGCTAAATAATCACAATTCTCATTTCCCTCAATTAAATGCTCATAATCAGCTGCTTTAATATTGTGCCAACAAGACAGCTGCATTAAAAATGTTTCATTTCTTTTCATATTTTTACTTCCACTAATCACAAACTATTTCATGAATATCATTAATTAAGCTTCAAAAAATCCCCAGTGTTTTGATTAATCATCTTCCCTAGGAGGGGAAATTGAGTCACAGAAGGGTCCTTTGCTTTGGCCAAGGTAATCCATTTGAACTCTGGCAGAAGACCAAAAAAACCCTCCACACTGCCAGCACATCAGACAGCATCCCCTTCATGTAGCATCCCCCTTCATGCTCTTCAGTACTTCATATGTACAGGGACAGTTTGTACAGGTGATACACTTCCAGCATCTGGGAGAGAAGTTGGGGTGGGGGAAAGAAGGGAAGGGAGAGGAGAAGAAATAGAGGGAGAAGAGTGGTGGAGTGGTGTAGGGGGCCTTTGAAAATAAATTTTTGTCTTTTTTAAAACATAAGCAGCAAGATCTGGGACAGCAGACATGAGAACATGAGTAAGGAGGCTTGGAATCTATTTTACAGCTCTGGCCTGTCTCTGCATGGCTTTGAATAAACTAGGTTAGCTTTCTGTTTCTTTTGCATCTTTACCTGGGTTATCTTCAAGTGATTTAACCTGGGGAATCAAAATCATGAGAGCATACTTTGGGCAGGGAGGCAATTCAAATACTGCTGTTTGGCATCAAGCATAGACAGGCAGGGCACCTCTGCTCAGGTCTCTGCTGGTTGTGGCGCAGGGAAGGGACTCACGGGACTCTGGGAGGAAACAGAAGCAATGTTAAAGGTTTTTTGATGAAGTGGCAGTCAGAAAGCACATTTCAGGTAGCTGCCTTACTGTATTAAAGGCCTTTGTTGTTCCAAGCATTTTCAAATGCTCCTAAAGTAATCCAGGGAAAAATATACTCACTTTGATGCCTACAATGTGCGTCTCCCTCACTCCAATGCTCCTTTCCCCACAGTTTTGATGTCTGTACTAATGCTGCAACGTATATCACCGTTTTCCTTTTGAAGGCAATCTAGTGCAGAGCTAGGCTATGAGATGCCAGATAACTTCTCTATTTTTCTTCCTCAGCTTGCACACTCTTCTTGCACTCTCATTTCTCTATTTGAGCCTCCAGGAGAGAGTATTCATCAAAGTTCATGTTTCCTTTTTTGGCTTTGTAATTTACAGACCCCCAAAGAACAGAAGTTGCCATGAAAAGCAAGGCAATGGCCTTGCCTCATGCTATGAAATACTGGTTGTAGTCATGCCTCTAATATATTTTATAGAAGACATCTTTAAAAAGCACTCAGCAGAAGCCTTGCTAAAAATCAACTGTTTGTTTTATTCCTTTTCATGACAGATCCAAAAGGTGTCTGGTAATGACATCTCCCCATGGAAACTGGGATGGAGAAAAGCCAGACTAGCTCATGCAGGGGTCTGCTTAAAAAGCCTTCTCCAACAAACTCATCGCCCGGCATTCCTGCTTCCTTTCTGGGAATCGTCACTTTACAGTAAGTCTGTATCACTTTACCTTTTTCCTCCTCCCACTCTCTCAAACTTGATCTGAAAGTGTCCAGAATGATCTGGACATGATAATTCTGGAATGATCCAGAATGATCCCTCATTTTAACTTCGCGCTCCAATTGCTACCAGCTTGATGGTATCCTTGAATGCAGCAATTTAATCCTGTCACTTCATCTTCTCAAGATAGTACTCATCAAGTCTTTCCTCTTAAACTAGGATTTTCTTCAAACATCGTATCATATGAATATCTTTTCTTCATATGCTACAACTTTTCAATATATTTATCTCAAATTTTGACAGGGATTTTATAGGTTACTCCAACATTACTCAAACCAATGCATTTTCAATTCTGTATGCAGCAATAAAAAGTATCTCTTTACTGTCCTGTTTATTCTGAAGAATCTCAGCCATAGCATTACAATGGAAGTTAAGGCTACAAAGAAAAATCTGTCATCTATAGTCCTTTAATCACGTTATGTCAAATTCTTTGAAATTCACGTACTGCAAATACCACTCATATTAACCATCCTATTTAAATTCCTACAACTATCCACTGAAGAAAACACCACTTACTTGAATAAACATTGCAGAGATAGCCCTGGTCTAAGCAATATGATAACAAACTTCCTCTTTTTCACATAACTGTAACAAAAGATGTTTATTTTAACAGTAGCTTCCTGACTACAAATATAATGCTCTATTGATTTCCAGCCTACTTGTATCCTGTCTTGTATGTTTACACTGTTTGCATCATCTTGCACCAGAAACCAGATCTGATTCCCAGTAGCAGCCCTCTTATTCTGTTTTATATAAATGTACTTCACCCAACTTCCTGATTACAGGAAAGATTATAGAGGATGCAAGTTAGAAAAATGTAGGTGATAACTGAATGCCTAAAACATTTAATTACCCAAAATTCTATTCTTGAATATGTGGAAAGTTTACTTTTAAGCACTCTCTTTTCATGTCTAATACACATATAGAAGACCTAAAAATTATTTGAATCGGAAGAGAGAGTTTTCATGAGCACTTCTAACTACTGAAAGCTAGAGCTGGAGAAAACATGAACTCTGAACTTTAAAGAAAATGGGCATCCAAATGAAAAGTTGAACTCTTTATACCATCTTTTACTACAAACTACATGAACATTATTCAATTGAGATATGAAATGTAAATGCACTTATCCTTTTGCCTTTCCTGGAGCTGCAAAGCCGATGAACTACTGAGAGAACACAGTTGGGGTAAGAGTTTTATTACTGTTGGCCAGAACTGCAAAGTTCAAATTCAGATCAAATAATCCTCTGATGTTAAGTTCAACTGGCTGATTTAAGCACTTTCTCCACCTGCAGAAATCCTATGGCTTCACTGCATCACATCTGATATTGGAGGGAAGACATGGCCCCACTGAAATGTTCACTTTTTACCCTGTAGAGGCATCTTTTTCATTTACTATCTTAGTACTTATTTAATAAATTGTTAAAAGGAGACCCTCTCACGATGCTGCTACTTGCTAATGAGTCAAGAGAAAGTCTTCTAAACAAATGCAAAAGCTGTGTTTGGAAACATGAAGAAAAAGCAACCCAACCTATTAGAGAAAATGGTTACTTTCTGCTCACATCGTAAGCCTGAGTAGACTAGGCTGTAAGAGAATGAGGAATGTCTGTTGTGCAATATTTGTGCTTAGAACAGCCACAGATTCTAGTGATCTAGAATGTAAGAGTGGAAGCTGAAAAAGTTATGATGAACGCATCATAAACGATCAGTAGAATGGAAACCCATGGTAGGAGAAGGAAGCTTTTCCAACTGTATTGGATTTGCAGAGCAAGATTCTGGTAGTAGGGAGTGCTACAGGGGTGCTTCTGTGAGAAGCTGCTAGAACCTTCCCCTGTGTTCGATGGAGCCACTGGCCAAAGCTGAGCCAATTAGTGATGGTGGTAGTGCCTTTGTGATAACATATTTAAGAAAGGGAAGAAAAAAAATGCTGAGGGGAACAGCGGCTGGAGAGAGGAGTGAGAATATGTGAGAGAAACAACTCTGCAGACAGCAAGGTCAGTGAAGAAGGAGCCGGGGGAGGAGGCACTCCAGGCACCACAGCAGAGATTGCCCTGCAGCATGTGGTGAAGACAATGCTGAGGCAGCTGTTCCCCTGCAGCCTATGGAGGTTAACGGTGGAGCAGATGTTCACCTGCAGCCCATGGAGGACCACATGCTGGAGCAGGTGGATGCCCAAGGGAGGCTGTGAACTCTTGGGAAGCCTGGGCTGGAGCAGGCTCCTGTGGAGAGAGAAGCCCACGCTGGAGCAGGTTTGTTGGCAGGACTTGTGACCTGGTGGAGGATCCACCCTGGAGCAGTCTGTTCCTGGAGGACTGCACCCTGTAAGAAGGACCCATGCTGGAGCAGTTCATGAAGAACTCCAGCCTGTGGGAAGGACTCTTGCTGCAGAAGTTCTCTGAGAACTGCCTCCTGTGGAATGGACCCCATGCTGGGTCAGGGGAAGAGTGTTTGGAGTCCTTTTCTTGAGGAAGAATGAGTGGCAGAGACAACATGTGGTGAACTGACCACAACCTCCTTTCCCTGTCTCCCTGCACTGCTTGGGAGGAGGAGGTAGAGAAAATTGGGAGTGAAGTTGAGCCTGGGAAGAAGGGAAGAGTGGGGGGAAGGTGCTTTAAGATTTAGTTTTTATTTCTCATTATGGTTCCCTGATTTGATTGGTAATAAATTTTACTCAAGACAAGTCTGTTTTGCCCATGATGGTAATTGCTGAATGATCTCTCCCTGTCCTCATTTAGAAGATGAGCCTTTCGTTATATTTTCTCTCCCCTGTCCAGGAGGAGGGGGAGTGATAGAGGAGCTTTGGTGGGCATCTGGCGTGCAGCCAGGGGCAGCTCACCACACCAGTTTACCAAAATGAACCCTCCCTGTAACCAAAATGAACCCTCCCTGTAAGTAGTTATAGGATGAATAAAAGGGAAGCAAATAAGCTTTTTAATCTAACAGGTGATGCCAACATGAAGGTAACTGAAATGTACAAATGGTAATGAACTGCTTTAGTTGGGAAATGAGAGAAACCAGACACAGTGATCAAGATCTATTTTAATACTATGCTCCTTTTATTTTTCCTTTTTCCCCAATTTATTTTATTTATTTTTGTTGTTGTTGAGAGGATGGTGCATAAAGAATGAAGGGACAGCAGAAAGAGGAGGACGGATGAAAATAAAAGCAAGTCTTTGTTAAGGCTTAACAGTCAAGCCAGTGGTCACATATCTAAGAATGCTGTAGATTTAGTGCATGTGTCTTCTCCATTGTTTGTCTTAAAACAAATGACACTGTGGAGATGAGAGCATATAAAGGAAAGGCCTGAGAATCTACATCTCTATTGAGTTTCCTAAAACAGAATTCAATTGAAAACTAAAGGTTGAAGGGTTATGGAATACATTCTATTTGCATTACATTATCTAAGATTTTTACCCTCCCTAGACTGTCTCAGTGTTGCTTTATCATCATTAAGTCTCACAAAACCCTTACACCTTTCTGATGGAATAATTCCTTGAAGAAAACGTGGATTGCCAGAAGAAATAAGGAAGGCTGTGGATGTTGTCTACCTGGACTTTGGTAAGGCCTTTGACACCGTCCCTCATGGCGTTCTCCTGGAGAAACTGGCGAATCGTGGCATAGACAAGTGTACTCTTCACTGGGTAAAAAACTGGCTGGATGGCCATGCCAGAGAGTTGTGATTAATGGGGCGAAATCCAGTTGACGGCTGGTCACCAGCGGTGTCCCTCAGGGCTCGGTTTTGGGGCCAGCCTTGTTTAATATCTTTATTGAGGATCTAGATAAGGGGATTGAGTGCACCCTCAGTAAGTTTGCAGATGACACCAAACTAGATGGGAGTGTTGATCTGCTTGAGGGTCAGAAAGCTATACAGAGGGATCTGGACAGACTGGATCAATGGGTCAAGGCCACCAATGGGATGAGGTTTAATAAGGCCAAGTGCTGGGTCCTTCATTTCGGTTGCAATAACCCCAGGCAATGCTCCAGGCTTCAGGAAGAGTGTCTGGGAAGCTGCCCAGCAGAAAAGGACCAGGGAGTGTTGGTGGACAGCCGGCTTAACACGAGCCAGCAGTGTGCCCAGGCGGCCAAGAAGGCCAATGGCATCCTGGCCCGTATCAGGAATAGCGTGGCCAGCAGGAGTAGGGAAGTCATCGTGCCTCTGTACTGGGCACTGGTGAGGCCTCACCTTGAGTACTGTGTTCAGTTTTGGACCCCTCACTACAGGAAGGACATTGAGGTGCTGGAGCGTGTCCAGAGGAGAGACACCAAGCTGGTGAGGGGTCTAGAGAACAGGTCGTATGAGGAAAGGCTGAGGGAACTGGGCATGTTTAGTTTGGAGAAGAGGAGGCTGAGGGGGGACAACTCCCTGAAAAGAGGTTGGAGAGAGGTGGGTGTTGGCCTCTTCTCCCAAGGGAATAATGACAGGAGCAGAGGAAATGGTCTCAACTTGGGGCAGGGGAGGTTTAGATCTTAGGAAGAATTACTTTACTGAGTAAGTGGTCAGGCACTGGAACAGTCTGCCCAGGGAGGTGGTGGAGTCACCATCCCTGGAGGTACTTAAGAAACGTGTAGACATGGCTCTTCAGGGCATGCTCTAGTGCCCAAGATTATTGGTTTGTGTGTAGGTGTGATGTTGTGGGGTGTTGTGTGTGTTGTTGGTTTGGTGATTTTTTTTTTGGTTGGTTTGTTTTGGTTTTTTGTGGTTGGACTCAATGATCTCAGAGGTCCCTTCCAACCATGATGATTCTGTGATTCTGTAATAAGTTTGTACACCATTTTTCCCTGGAATAATGATCATCATCTTTATCGTTATAGTTCTGGGGGGTTCTTTAGGACAAACAAGAATTCCTACAACAAGAGTGGTAAAAAGTAGATGTTTAAGACAGGAGGAGAATTTCTCTAGATCTCCAGCCTGCCCAGATTTCTCACTGTTCCTGGTACAGGATAATCAGTCTCATCCAAGTCTTATATCATGCAAACCTCACAGCATAGAAATGAAGAAACCTGGCATGCCTTTCCCTTGGTCTCCTGATGTTCTACAGCATGACCAAATTGACAATTAGTTCAAACATTAAAATATCCAGATTAAGAGTAATCATTCTGCAGTGCAATGAAGTTGATGTATAGCCATTGCAAAATTCCTCCCAAGTCAGTACAGTTCTGCTGAGACCTGTCTTCAGAAATAAAAATGATGTAGTTGGAAAACAGCTGTCAGATATGCACGCATATAAGACATTTTAGGTTGTTAGGTTTTGTTTCCTGAACATATCTGACTTGCAAGGGAAAATTCATTCTTCTTGCTGTTAACTGGGTCTTCATTAAATTACCTCAACATTTTTTTAAAAAACAGAAATGAGATGTTCTTCATCATGGTTGACTCAGTCCATCACACACCTGACATGAAGAGTGGTGGCAACAAAAAACATTGAAATGTAAAATGTACACTGGTGCTTTTCTGCCGTAACACAAAAGCTTGTTTGAAATGCTGCTGCTGCACCAAAAGATAAATATTATCATTCACATAATTTAATGGTATTTATTCTGGAAACACTGTTGAATTTATACAGCTGCCTCTTCATGTATTTTAAGATGTTTTATCTTCTCAGCTTAAATTTATGTTTCTCTCACCATGAGAAAGTGTGGAGGATGAACTCAAGTAACTGTGAGTGCTTTCAAGGACTCTTACTCATAGAAATCTACTCTGAAAATGAAACTAGCATCATTGTGGCTAGCTGTTTTCTTTTGAAAGAAGAGCAACTAAATGTTTTCATCTCACAAAATTATCAGTCAATTTCTTATGAATAAAAACAGTTGAGGGACTTTTGTTCTTGAGCTTGGTCTTGGGAGTTTTTGTGGTAGAATTAACTATGATTTCAGTGATACACGACGGGAACACTTAATATAATGGCACTTTGGTGCATTTTTTTGCATCATTGTAGAGTTCTGCTTTCCAATAGCAAAGTTTGAAGACGCTTTCACTTTGAAAGTTAATTGCTGAGTACCTTCAAATCATGCCCTCTTTGGCTGAGGATATTTAGCTTGTCTTGGGAAGGTTTAGAGTAGAGGGGTCTGAATACTGTGTCAGTTGAGCAATGGATTTCTGACACACAGTTCAAATAAAACATTTTTTTTAAAATCCTACATCTTTTAATTTATTTTTATTTCCCCTTGTGTCTTAAGAAGTAATTACATCTCTTAGTGTGGCCAAGGTGGCCACAGTTGCTCAAACATTCACTTCCAGTAGATTTTGAAGGGCCGGGAGCTGTAGGAATGTCTCAGCATGCGGGACCTGTGCTACAGACGTGGCTAGATATATATGTTTTTAGAAATGTAAACCTGAAGTATTCAGAGACAAGCTGAATATTCTTAAAGGTTTTCACTGAGCACACATGATGAGAGTTGAATATTCTGGCAACACATATGGCTTCCACTGAACCCAGACCAGCCAAAACCCACCAAACCTAGGCACAGTCAGCTGTAACCTGACTTTGGAACAGACTTGAACAATATCTGTGGTTTCCTGTTGAATCTTCCTGTTCAGTATTCATTGGTTCTGGCTTCATTTTGTGAATTGTTTTTCTGCTGCTAGACTACATTCATAATGCCTTTAGTCTATTTTGAAACAGAATAAAATTGCACAGATAAATCACCACCAGAGAAAATAAAAAATGGGAGCATGATGTTCTGGGAGGTAAAACTTAGTTACAGAGGGTTCCTAAGTAGGGTGAGAAAGGAAGAACAATCTTTGACTGTGAGAGGAGTATGACAAAATGAAGGTATGAGCAGGATGGGGCACTGGAAAGGGTGAGAAGGTGTGGGCATCAGGTATCTCATAACCACACACTGCTTTCTAGCTATGCTGGGATATGAAGGTTTTGCCCATCCATGGGAAATTCTGACCTGTATGATCCTCCTACTCTTCTGCTGGCATTACACAAGGATTTTGTGGTAGCCTGAGAATAGAAAAAGGACAGACAGAAAGATGGACACTTTCTGTTCATCTGCTTCAAATTACTGTAAACAACTCCTAAAAAGCTACTGGTGTTTGGAGACACAGTGACTCTCAGTTGGTTTCTTTCCTGGACCTATTAGCTATTAACAGAGTTCAAAAATTTCAAGTATGTCAGTCATCCTCAGTAGAAAAAAAATATGATTAATAAATGTCATTGATCTTCTAAATTGTGGTTATGGGAAAAGAGGTACATGTGAGAAAAACTATTAAGGAGTCCTATGGCACCCTTTGTCTTGGTCATATTAGTGACACAGCTGCACACATAAACAATTATTACAAGTATCTTTATCTAAAAAAATCCTCACTTATTGAAAAAAAGACCTACAAAAGTCAAATAAATGGCCTTATTGACTGCTTAATAAGCTTGTTCTGTTCACATCTAGTGTGAGAAAGAAGGATACAAATATCACCAGTATTTTAACTACGAAGAGTCCACTGAGAAGCAATATAGGTATTGTGTTTATCTATAGAAGGAGTTCTCAACACAATATTTCTTGTAAATAATCTTCCAGGAACTTTTATCAGTTCTTCTCTAAACTGAAGAAAGGGACAAATCCTAAACCAAGCATTTTGTCCAATTAAATCAGTTATGAAGTTTGATAAATTGAGCAATGCATATTACAATCTTTCTCTGTCTTTACTTCTTACCACTTCAACTACAAAGACTCGGCTTACCCAGATGGGCAGATGGCTCACATTATGAGAGGTAGAGCACATATGTCATGTTCTGGACCATACATTGTGCTCAGATTTCTGTTTTGTTGTCATTTGGATAGTAAAACAATGCCACACTGATCTTGAGTAATGTTCTGTCTTCCCGTCTTTCCTAGTTTTCTCTATGAACTTTGCTAAGACATCCTGAAAAGTTTGGTCTGCTTTCATTAAGAACTTTGCATGTGAGAAGTCAGGCATTAGCTACTCCTACCCTCTCTAACCTGATCTTCAGTGAGACTTTCCTTCATATGGGGAGACTTTAGATCCACACTACTCTGTTTAATAAATGAATTAATATAGAGATAAATAAATAAAAGAACATTATATGATAAGAAACATGACCTGAATAAAAGTGAACCATGGCTTTAATACTTGCATTCCTCAAATTACCACACGTTTTATCAGTTTCGTATTTCTTAGTCTTTGCTGGATTTACTTTAGCATTTGACCTGTCTGTACTATAGAATAACAGAAGCAAGAAACAGAAAAGAATTGATAAAACATCCAGGTTAGGCTTGCATCAGAGCAAACAGCAAGTCCCACAGCCTTTTCCACATGAGATTCTATTGCAACTTTACACTCCTTACATCCTCTATAACCTTTAAACTAAATTTTATAAAGAAGAATTATCAAACATCCATCGTATGGAAAAAATGAGCAAAAGAAAAAGCTTGTAGTTATATAAGAAAGTTAGATAGTGTGATGTACCAGCTCTGATATTCACTGGATCTGTCCATGAACCAAACCAACTCACTAATTCAAAAATACTTGCGTGAAAACTAATAAAGGTAAAAAGGCCCAAACCCTTCATTTTCTGCTTTGTTGTTGGGTTGAACTGGTTCATCATGAGAGCTGAGTTTACTTATGTCCAGTTGCAAATGAAATAAGTTTAAACAACAGAAGTTCTAAGATAACTTGCCTGTTCAAAGAAGATGAGTCTAAGTTTTGATTTCTGAGTAGGCTGAAGCACAAAGAAGTACTACTCATGTCTAGGGGTGAATTAGACAAATATTTGTCTCTTCCCCAGTCCTCCCTCAGTTCAGCCCCTCTGTCTTGGTCACATAGTCCCATCCTAGCAAATACTTTAGTTCTCATACTATTCAAGTCCATAAACAACAATATTTAGATTTTCTCACACTCTCTTTTATTTATTTATTTATTTATTCTGAATTAGCTCTCTATTCGGATAGTCAGTTGAACTATATGTTGAAGGGGAACTGGCATGAGTTGATTCAAAGCAAGTGAAGCTCTGGTAGCTAGGGCCAGCAATTCCTTTATCCCCAACACAGTACACAAGGTCTTACAGCTCCTGCAGATATGTAGAAAGACAAAAAAAATCCCTCCCCTAAATATTTATGCTAAGCTCATCTCATTTATAGCTCAGGCCCTACAGCATTCCTAGATGGCAAGCACAAGTCACAAATTGTGATGCTTTATGGAGACGCATCACCTTGGCAAAGATGACATATCACTTTTTTGTTTTATCTACTCTCTTGTTTGCTTACTCATCTCTAGAAATTTTATTTTATTTTTAATCCAGACTTAGTGTGCTGAACAGATGCATTTCAAGTTATTTTGGAAAAAACATTTTTAGTTCTTTATACTCAGCAAGATTATTCCACAGGGTGTTGAAAGACTACTTTGACATGCAATAAGGACTCTCAACATTTTGGTTTGCAATAAACAGTGAAAATTCATAGACTGGCTATTCCGCTTCTGTCTCAAGTTTGTTCACAAGTAGAAATTGCTCATGTTCTAAAGCACTAAACCGAACAGAAACATTGTTTGATGTGCTACAAAAATTTGCTATCTAGATGTAATATTGACACTTCTCAGGAGAGCTGTGAGTTTAATGGCCTAAATATCTACCTGTTCTGCAGTGACAGCAGGGTGGAGTACAGTTACTTTCTCCAGACAGAACAATGCACATCTCTTGCCTTGATCAGCGATCAAAGCCTTTTGGGAAACAAGTGGCTTATTCATGAAGGAGATAGTTTAGCATTCATGTGTTTGCCAGCATTTCACAACAGAGCTAATATTTACCATTTACTGGTTTTCCTCTGACCTCTGTCCAGGTCTCACTGCAATAGCAGAAAGACCAAAGGACTTTGCAACTACTATGCGTGGAGAAAAATAGGCTAAATACAAAATATTTCACAAAGGTGACCGAGGAATTAAAAAATGGTAATTTTATAATATATAATTAAATAAATATATCATTATAATATTACAATTCTATTTTTCAGTGACCCAGTGCAGCAGCTAATAGAGCGCCCTGGATCTTTCTCCAGGTCTTTCTCACCCTTCTCAGTGCAAGGCCAACACAGACACATATTTTGGGTGTGGAGAGGGAAAGGTTATTTTAGACTTAGGTATTCTGGTCCAGTTCACTGAGTGCATAATGGTGTTTGGAGGGAGTTAGGTTTCACCACAAAGAAAGCCCGTGCATGTGCCCTGAGAATGCTCTGACGTGGAAGAAAGCAACGTATGTGAGGATGATCAGGAGATTTGTTTCAAAAGAAAACATCCAGCAAAGCTAAAACACTAATGTAAGAGGTACCTTGGAAACTCTTGCCATCACTGGTTTTGGATTTTGTAACTAAAGCAACAAAAATCCTTTTCTAAACTAATTATAGCAGTGAGAGCATTTTAATACTGCACATCTTTGGCTAGAATAATCCACACAGAGGAAAAAAAAAATCTCTTCATTTGCACCATCAAACATGTTTTAATTTGGGTGCTATATGGCTCCATATCATAAATGCTATGATATTGCTATCTATTAGAGATGCCTGCTGAGGCATTTCTCCAACATATAGCTTAAATATGATAAAGAGAATTCATAGTTTCCTAAATAGCAGAAATAACTATGTGTAGTAAGGGGTTAACAAATGACTATCATGATTTCCTGGTCCGATTCACCTTGTGTTACAGAGACAGTCTCAGTTTACTCCATTGCTACCTTTTTATGCTTTTGGTTTTCTTTGACTATTAGAGATTCTCTAAAGATGGATTTCTACAGATAAGCCCTCTTGAAATTCCTCATATCAAAAGATAAATAGCAAAGCATTATGATGCAAAATGGAGTTAAAAATTCAAAGTAGACAGCGATTTATTAGGTTTTTTACAAGTTTGAACTACATGGTAATGTGAGATGATACATTCCAAGAAATATTTCATTTCACAGTGCTTCCAACATTTTGAGTGACTACCACTTAATTGCTGACAATTTATCAGAATGTTTGCTAACATTTTTCAGCTGCCAATATCTAAGTTCATGTGCCAAATTCTGCAGAATCATGTATTCTTAAGCTCAGTGGTAAAGGCTACAACATTTTTGCATTCTTGTGCATTTGTCAGTCCTTTTCCAGCTGCTAAATAACCCCACAGAACTGAAGTTGACCAGTGTAGGGTTAAGAAGACGGCACTAAGAGCAGATGAGAATGAGTTAACTTAATTTTAGAGTAGTTATTGAATTTAGGGCATTTCAGCCAGACAACCAGAGTGAAAATCTGGGCTATTTCTACTATCCCTTCATGGCAATAAAGTCTAATTTCACATTTATGGAAGGAGCAAAAATGCTACTTGAGTAGGTTTTGCAACATTACTAGTGTACGCTTTCCATTGTCCTAAGAGAAATTAAGAGACCTGCTCTGCATAGTTAAACATACTATTCCCTTATGTTGTGATCTGACATAGTCTGTGGTAAAAAATAGGTGAACTTTAATAAGAGTTGCATACTAAAGGCCTCACAAGTTTGCAGAGGACATAACATAGCTCTGATGCTGAATGTGACCCCTTGAAATGCATGTGCTTGAAAAATTAGCTTCTTTTCCAATAGCTCATTGTTCACTTTAATACAACCAATAACAGAAAACAATTTCTCTGCTGCAATTTAGCAAGATCCCAAATAAAAAGCAAAAGATATCTCTGAAATTATATTTAAAATCTGAAAGTGATCAAAATGATTAAAAAAAAATAATCAATGTCTCGCTGGAACATCAAGGGCAGCAAACTGCAACTGTGATCAACACAAAATAACGTTGAGGAGTCCCTCACTGGGATGCAGCTGAGCTGAGCCTTTTGTATGAACATTGCGATTGCAAATATATTTGGAAGTCTAATTTCATTCTATTTTTTTCCAGCATATGAGGTCAGTCATGCAAGATATATTGAAGGCTGACAGGCAGAAAGATAGTTTTCTCTCTCTCTCTCTCCCCTCAAAGCGTTTTAATGTACTGGAGAGTCTGTCATAACCTTTTCTGCGCAGCTACATATACGAGTATGACTATATACATTCAGGATTGCATAGCAGGTGGCTAAATATAGCCACTTTAGATTTGTGTTGTTCTCTTCAGTTTTGACTGTCTCCTATATCTGTCCATCACCCTCTGAAGGCCTTTCTGCTCAAAGAAAGGTTGGATTAGATCTGAGACTTTAGCTGAAAACCCTACTGCATTTCATTCCCCAGACTTGACACAGCTTCCCAGTTCAGACCGTATTTGTTGCCTGCAACTTTTTCTCCTGCACAGACAGCAGACACACCAGCAGCAGACATCATAACAGTTCTCTTACCTTTCCCAGAAGTCTTCTTTGCACTTCTACTGTATATTTTACACTCGGAAGACAAATCATGATTTTTGTGAGACTCAGCCACAGCAAAAACAGTGACTTGGCACTGCGGTCCTCATAGCAGAGAAGACAGTAGAGACAGTACTTCAATCATCTTGTAAATTGATCTGAAAAGTCTGGACGCTGAAAAGGTACAACTTTTGAGTGTCATCAATGTACAGAATAGGAAGAAAAAAAAAAGCACTCAGAAATATCCAACTAACTTTCAACTGGCTAAGGCTCAAGCCAGATTTGCAATTCATTAAGAACGTGTGATACTAACCATATACAGTACAGTCCATAAATTTTTTTATGTTCATTCCACTGTCACAAAATGTAGTGCAGGTAATATGCTTGGCAAGCTATCATTTACTAAGTATCTCCTGAGATACCTAATAACTAGTATTTCCATATAACTGCATGCACAAAACTGAGGTTTGCTGTGTTTAAACCTGCCTGTCTGATTTCTGAATATTAGGTGTTCACTTGTGGGACCTACAAGAGCTCGTCTGAAATGACTGTACATGATTATGCAGCATCTGTTCTTTTTAAAGTCGGCCTCATAAGCAAATTGGAACCGCCAGTAGAAGATTTGTATACAAATATAATTCAGTAAGAGTTCCTGAGAATGGAAAAAAATGCAGATTATTTTTATTTTATTAAAATTCCCCCAGTTCTGAGCTTCAGGACATGTACGCAGAATTTACCAAAACACAGTTTTAAAAAGATTAACAGCTACAAATAGATGGAAAGAATAAGATACAGAATGTCACTTTGGTACATATTTTCTATGCATCTCTTTGAAAGGCTTTAGGATTGTTTGAAGATTAGTCAGACTAAAATTTTCTTTTAATGACAGGCAGTTCCTTCAGGTGTCTGTTGCAGAAAGCTATTTAGAGCCTTCTGATGTACTGCAGGTTTTATAGCTATACATAATCATTACCCATGGTGAGCAAAAAAAATCCACAGTCAACTAACTGCTTGGATGCTTAGCATACAGTATCAGAACAAGCGGCAAGGCCTTTAAAACTGCTGGGACTCATTTCCCACAATAACAGTTTATACTGTGTGATTGTCAACCTAAAAATATCTTTCCTCCACACATCCCCCATGCAAGGTGTAATTTGTCTGTTTTCTGATGTCTCTCATTTTATACTTCAAAGATGATAACTTTAACTGTAACACCATGTATACAAGGTATCATTCCACATTCTGCAAATGAAAAATCAAGAGCAATTCTCACTCTGCTGAAACATTAATATATTACTTCCTGCTTTTCCTGTACACAACACACCATGTATGTCTCCCTGTATGGGCAATTCATTCATTAGCTCATCTTCATTTACTAGAGGCTGGAATGATTGCTGACAGGAAATACATTCAAGCACAAACCATTTGACTTAATTAATATTTAACAGGCAGCCTATAGAATTGCAGATTAACTCACCTGTATCTAAAATCATAGGCTTACATGTTGTATTCAGATCCACATGCTTTGTAATGAACTTTATGAGAAAAACAACACGCAACAATAATCACCAAAGAAATCAAACAAACTTAATAGCAAAAAAAATATTTCTATATCCAGATATTTGCATAAACCATTTTGTTTCCTCTCTAAATATGATTTGTAACCAGACCTTAAACATGAGTGAATACACTAAATTCATGTAACTTTCAGAATTCAATATTACTGTCTCACTAACTTTGTGTTGATGAACACTTTATAAAAATGATTACAAGATGTCTCAGTTGTCAGTGTGGGTGCATGCGAGTAAAGCAAGAGAAGGATTTGATTTAAAAGTAGAATATATTAAAGAATTCACGTTATGAAAATTGTTTTCAGTATTTACCATGGTTCTAGTTGTTCTAAGAGTTTGCAGACTAATATGTTTCTGAAAAAAGAAAATAGAAAAAACGGGAAAGGGAAAAATAAAAAAAATACAATTAAAAAACAACAGCAGAGCACAGGAGATTCCTACACATGGAAGCTCAACTGCCTGCACTCTCTGCTATGACCTCCTCAAGAAGGACAAGACACATTAGAGAACAGGCTTCCCATTCTACCATGTACAGTTCTTTAAGATGCAAAACCATGTCAACTTATCCCCACAGCGCTCTCCAAAGAAAGAAATGCCAGCTAAGGGCAGGCTATCAGCATAAAATTGAGAAAGACAGTCAGTTACTTTTCAGGATTTTTGAACAGAACTCCTTTATTCTCTGAGAGACTTTTGGGTCAATGACAGTAAAGCACTAGCAACTTGCAGGGAACTGTAAGGAAACATAGTGATTATTTTATTTTCATGAATGTGTGAGTTCGGTTGATAACAAATGTAACAATGATTTTGCATAGTTGAAATCCTGATCCCAGGCAAAAGAAAAACAGAGTTCATAAATTCTTATTAGTGTTTATGGAGCTATACAGGGGTGCTAAACTGGGAGTACTGGAAAGCTGAGCTATTCTGTTGGTATTCTGAGATGGAAGACAGTATTCAGTGAAATTCAGGAGTCTAGTCTTAGTTCTGTGCCTCAAGTTCTCACTTTGTCAAAGGGACATAATATTTCCCTGTCTCAAAAAGATGTTCTGTTCATAATGACTTGAAAGTGCCTCCATATATTGTTGAAAAGCCCTGCAGCCTGCACCATTGTCTACCCCATCTCTTTCCTCATGTGCTTCCCAGGATGCTGCCTGCCCTGACACCGGCTTGCCTGTCTACACAGTGAGGTGATCCTCCTGGCAGAGTGATACTTTCTCGCCCAGCACCAGAGTGAGGCCCAGTCACAGCTGAAGAGGGAAGAGGTATTAGCAGAGAATAAGGAGGACACACTTGTTAACCCATCATTATTCACAGAGTATTCATAGAGTTGGAAGGGACCTCGAAGATTCTCCAATTCCTGCCATGGCCAGGGACACCTCCCACTAGACCGGATTGCTCAAAGTCCGGCCTTGACCACTTCCAGGGATGGGGCATCCATAGCTTCTCTGGGAAACCTGTTCTAGTGCCTCACTGTCCTCACAGTAAGGAATTTCTTCCTAATATCTAATCTAAATCTTCCCTCTTTTACTTTAAAACCATTACGTCTTGTCCTATCACTACAGTCCCTGATAAATAATCCCTCCCCATCTTTCCCATAGACCTACTTTAAGTAATGAAAGACTGCTATAAGGTCTTGCCTTCTCTTCTCCAGGCTGAGCAACCCCAACTCTCTCAGCCTGCCCTCACAGGAGAGGTGCTCCAGCCCTCTGATCATCTTAATGGCCCTCCTACGGGCTCATGTTCTTCTTATGCTGGGGGCTCCAGGGCTGGACACAGTACTCCAGGTAGGGTACCATGTGGTACCAGTTCAGTGCCAAACCTTGAGGAATGCCAGTCCTTCCTGCTTGCCACTTGGACATAAAGCTGCTGACCACAACTCTTTGAGTGTGGCCATTCAGCTAATTCCTTATCCACCAAGTGGACCATCCATCAAATCCACGTCTCTCCAATTTAGAGACAAAGAAGTCATACAGGACAGTGTCAAGTGCTTTTCAAAAGTCCACATAGATTATGTCAGTTGCTCTACCCTTATCCAGCAATGCTGTGACCCTGTCATGGGTGGCCACCAAATTTGTCAGGCCCGATTTGCCCTTAAAGAAGTCATATTGACTATCACCTATCCCCTTCTTATTTTCCATGTGCCTTAGCAGATTTTCCAGGATCGTTCTGGGCACAGAGGTGAGACTGACCAACCCGTAGTTCCCCAGGTCTTCCTTTTCTCCCTTCTTAAAAATGGGGGTTATGTTTCCCCTTTTCAAGTCAGTCCAATTTTCGAACTTCACTGGACTGCCACGCCTTCTCAAATATGATGGATAGTGGCTTAGCGACTTCATCCACCAGTTCCCTCAGGACCGACAGATGAATATCATCTGGTCCCACAGATTTATGCACCTTCAGGTTCCTCAGATGGTCTCAAACCTGATCTTCTCCTACAGTGGGTGGTTCCTCATTCTCCCAGTCCCTACCTTTGCCTTCTGCAACTCCGGCAGTGTGGCTGGAGCCCTTGCCAGTGAAGACAGAGGCAAAAAAGTCATTGAGTACCTTAGTCTTCACCATATCTTGGGTGTTCAGGCCTCCCATTTCCTTCCATATTGGGACCACATTTTCCCTAGTCTTCCTTTTGTCACTGACACATTTATAGAAGCTTTTTGTGTTGCCCTGATGTCCCTAGTGAGATTTAGCTTTATGAGGGCTCAGAAAATTTCTCTATTCTTCCCAGGCTACTTGACCTTGCTTCCACCCAGGCTACCTGACCTTTCTTCCACCCTCTGTAAGCTTCCTTTTTCTGTTTGAGACTGTGCAGGAGCTCCTTGTTCATCCATGCATGCCTCTTGGCCTTTTTGCCTGAGTTCCTCTTAGTTGGAATGCATCACGTCTGAGCTTGGAGGAGATGGTCCTTGAATATTAGACAGCTTTCTTGGGCCCCTCTTCCCTTCTGGGCTTTATCTCACGGTACTCTGCCAAGCAGATCCCTGAAGAGGCTAAAATCTTCTCTCCTCAAGTCCAGGGTAGCAATCTTACTGTGCATCTTCCTTGCTGCCCTAATGATTTTGAAATCCACCATCTCATGGTCACTGCAGTCAAGGTTGTCTGTGAGCTTCACATTCCCTACCAGCACCTCATTGGTGAGAACAATGGCCAGCATGGCACCCCTCCTCTATCACTTGGAGAAGGAAGTTATGATTGATGTATTTGAGGAACCTCCTGGATTGCTTATGCTCTGCTGAAAGGCCTAAATACAAAGAAAAAAAAAAAAACTTAATGAAGGCAGAAATACCTAATTTTTCAGCTTGCTTTCTTTACAAGAAGAAAAGTTGCTTAAGTAATTAGGAGGACCAAACAATCCAGGGGTAAGAACGTGAAAATGTAATGTTCCTTCAGCAAGAGACAAACTGATTTTGGAGGAAATGGCTCCTGCCATAGATCATGAAACAGGTAGCTAAGAACAACGTTTGTTATACAGGAATAAGCAGTGCCCATTGTCTCTTCTCGTAGTTAAAACAGCACCAGGCAATTAATGTTTCAATTCCATCAAGTTACCGTACAGAGCACATCATGGTTACAGTGCAGATCACTAGGGGCTAGGGAATAGTTCTAACGGTTAAACTAAAACAGCCAGGGTAGATTTGAGACCTCTGAGGACAGCTTTGTCCTGAGCATTGTGCATGACCACACTCGTTGTCTATGACTATCAGTAGAACGTCTGAATATTTTTCTGGCTTGGTTCTTTTCTTTTTCTCAGCTCATATTTGTTCAGGGATAGGGAGCAGAGCCAGATCAAGGGTTTGGGATGAAGCCAGACAGAACTTGATTAACTCACTTGCCTCTAACTATAGTAATTATCATAATAAAGACTAATATGTTAATTAGCATTTTAGAAGAGACATTCTTCAGTTCATCCTACAAAAACATATGCATGTTTAGCTTTAGCCTCCATCAGCTTGTGCATTAGCCTATGCTTTAGCCAACCACTTCTGGTTTTAACAAATGCAATAGTACTGACACGATGCTTTCTGGATGCATGTTTGTGTGCCAGAGATTTAACAGTACAACGATGGAAGGTCAGGCTTTCATCTTTATATAAGTAACTTCTAAGAGCCATGGCGAAGACCCCACTGCCATGTTTCACTAAGGAAGGGAAAAACATAAATTCTGACCATTTACTTCATTTTTAAAAAAATTTAATTTCACCCATAAAGTAAAATATCAAAAGACCACAGTAGTTCAAAGTTTCTCCCTAACACCTTGCCTTGTTAAAACACAGAGCTGACAGCTAATTATTCCTGGTCAACAGAGACAGAGAGGACTTGTTACTAGGGTAATGGAATTGTAGTAGATCAGCAGATATTTTGACTGACTTAAAATTTATAGAAAATTTCTAGAGCCTTACATTTAAAAAATCTAAAGAATCCCACAATATCTAAGTAAATACTTAGGGCGTAGCTTGGCTTCACTGAGCACCTGCAACCAATGTCCTTCCCAACAGACATGGAGCAGGCATAACGAGCATGAACATACAGGCTTCAGACCATTTCTCCTTTAGGTCTCCATTTCGCAAAATTTTTGCGGATCTTTAATTGTACACCCTTTGGTAGCCTGATAAAATTTGTGCTTAAGTCTCTGTAACTAATGCACTTACGATTATACAACCTTTCTAGAAATAGTTAGAGAAGTACTTATAGTAGAACATATACCTAATAGAGTACTAATAATAGAAGATATACCAACAGTTACTTTAAAAGATCCTTCTTAGACAATTTAAAATACATGTTTACCTGCTAATTAATTTTAAATTCTCCCTGGTGGGTTGTAATACTGTTCTTAATACAGGGCACATGCTGAGAAATTATGTCTGCATTTGTGAGTAAAATAGAAAAAGAAACAGAACAATCAAGGAATGTTTTGGGGAAGTGTGAGTGAAAGGAGTGTTTAGTTCAGTAGCATATCAGACTGATACAGAGTGAGATCATCATAAGGACAGTGATAAAGACACCTGGTATCCCACTCATAAGGTGATTTACTGTGGATTTAGGCAGATCGTTCTGGTACATTCCTAGAAATGCTAAAACGTTAAGCTGGCACACCCCACAGTAAACCAGCAGAACATTGGGGACCCAGAAACCTCATTTCGCTATTGCTTCTCTAATATTTTTCAAAGCCTTCAGCTAGTGAACTGTGCAAACATCCTTAGCAAAGCTATTTCTATGATATCCTAGTGATTGTATATATTAAAAAGAAGCTTACCCAATTGTGCTTCTCTCTCAAGCTGGTTTCGTAAAGAGAACCTCAAACACCAGTATAAATATTCACAAGGGGAAAGCAGGGTTTTTTACCCTTTCTACAATTTACAATGTACTGTACACTTGGAGTTTTTTAGAAGTCAAACATAGTAAATAACAATACTTAGCAGTAAAGGTTGATGTTTTCTCTTTTTGTCTTTAAGATGTCATTTAAGACAAAAGTAGCACTTTTCTCTGCTTTAGAGGTAGGAAAGCTGAAACAGTGCAGTGAAATGTGCTTCATTGTGCACACATTGCAAGTGATGTGTGGCTGCCCTTGGTATACAACTTTGCTCTGGTTTCCTCATTCATTCCCCATTTCCTCATTCATTTCCTCATGCTGGTTCCCCATCCACCCCATGCTGAGGACACCTCACACTACTGAGGAGCATGGAGGCAGATGTGGTTCCCAAAGGATGCTGAGATCCCAACATTGACTAACAAAGCACTGCACACCGGCTTTACTACACGGCTGCTTCATATGCCTATCTTCCACCTCCTGCCCTGTACACCCATTTCACCCAGTGCTGTGAAGCCTTCCTTTTCCGTCTTTAATAATTTCTAGTCCAGAAGAAAGCAGTTCATAACTGAACATCTCTGTTTTTTAATTATGTAATTTTTAATTATGTATTTTAATTACCTGCTTTTTAATTATGGATGCATACTATAAACAAGAGGAATTTTTTCTTGGCAATAACTCCATAAATATATGCTATACATTAATGTGGTGGGGCTCCTAATTGACTAATTGCCAGAAATAAACTATTTGACTTCAAGAGCCAATATTAATTTTAAATCAGCTGGAGATAGATGCCAGCTTTGTAAATATTAATTATGAGGTGCAGAAAATTAGAAACCGATAATATTTGATTGTTTATCACTATTGATCACTGTTGATGACTATTTGATTACTTATCACTAAAATGTCAGAGCCTAATCATTCCATTTTCCCCAATAAAAACATTTTCACTGACTTGACATGATTGCTCACCCATGTTTAATAAGAGAACAGAAAATGAATACAAACACCTTGAATATCTATATCCAGCAAAACTGGAACGTTAATTTACTAACTTGTTCTGTGTGATGTGTCTTTAGAGAGTCAGCTCTTTCAGAGAAATCTAGTGGAGTAGACAGGCACCTTACTGACTAGCAAATAGAAAAATGAGTTGGACAGTGAGGTCTGTTTTGTGGCAGATTTCACCTACGCTGCAGAAATTGCAGAATATCAGCACTTTAAAATTACAAACATGTGCCGCACCTGGTTCCTGAACAAACAAAGCACAACATGAGACTCTCCCTTGATGACTTATTTTTGATGAAATCATTGATCTGAGGCAGAAAGCTTGAATTACAAAAGCCACAGTCTGAATAGGCCTGCTTATTCCTGCTTCAATTACCTTTTTTCAGTGAAGGCTGCCTATTTTATCAATAGCTCTGTCAAGATTTTAAAACCCCCTCAGAGTAATTCAGATTGTTGAATATAAATAAGCCACCTGCTTTCAAAGATCAAAACAAGACTTATTTATTTAAACAGATACAGATGAGGCCCTGCATACAAATAAAAACCCACTCCCCATCTCTTTCTTTAATCTCTGTTTTTGAGATACGCAAGTAATGCTCTAACTGAAAACTTCTGCTGGACAAATACATGACAGCAAAGGAACTTCAACATGCTTGTGCTTGCCTACTTAACATCAGTCGAATAGAGATGCAACCCAGATTTTGATGTTTTGTGCATGTATCCCCCAAACGGTTCACTGTAGTACAAGGGCTCTCTGGGAAAGACATGACAAGATGTTATCACAGAAGTTGACGAAATCAGACCCCCTTCCCAGGCAATGCTGTCAGTATTACAAGAAAGACAGTGCTACTTACAATACCCCATGGACGACAGATCCACCTTTGCTGGTTGTGGTGTGCTACCTCTATGCTCAGAGCTAGTTGAATGTTGGGGTATTATTACAATGTTGGGGTCCAGCACAGCAAGCATAGCAACTGCTTGTAGAGTGTAAAACTATTTGGGTGATAGAAATGTTTGTGTAGGGTTCTGGTTTGGGGAAATTATACCAAATTCCTCTTACATTCCTTCTCAACATTTTATGCTGCCATAAGAGTAAATACAGACTCTAACAAAAGACCAAAGTGGAGTTGTGTGTAGTATGACAGACTGATTAGAATAAGTATCTTTGTCATTTTAACCTTGTGCTGTCAGAGTCTATCAAGCCTTATTTCCCTTCTCCCTCCTTTTTATATTTTCTCTCATCTACCCTTAACTCTAGCTTTCCTGAGCAAGCAACAGGGGTAGATTTTAGTGCATATTTCATAAGTTAAAACTGACTTCTGAAGTTTTTGGAACTCTGCACATTACCTACAGATCCATGCTTGACTGTCGTTTATCTGCAGAAAAACTAAATCTTTATTTTCACTTTTCATTACCTTACGATGTACAGCATAAAGAAATTTTTATTTTTTTTTTTTAACTCTGAGGCAATTTCTACTTGACTTAGCATATCAGCAGTATTTTGCAGTGTGGATCTGAGGAATTTCACACAGTGGTAACACTTCGTGCTCTCAAAGCTGCTCTCACAACTAGTGGGAGCTCTGCCATTGGCTTCAACAGGGAAAGTTCAGGTTTCATATTTGCAATGCAGACTTCCATTAGAAATAGTTTACTAACTTTTTAAAAGCTCCTCTCTTATGTTTAGTACAAATGAAATTACTTATATTGACTATATTCCAGTGTACACTTTTAATTATTTAGCAGTTGCCAAGATTTTCTCACTGTGTTTATTTTGAGGTTTTTCTGAGCACTCAACTCTCAGGGCCTTCCTTTCAAAACCATCCTTCTTAAGTAGGAAGTATATGGTTTCAAGGCAAATATTCTCTGTTATTTATTCAGTTTTTCCACTGACGTTTCTTAGAATAAAATTTGAGAGTTGATGTCAACACATATTCCTATATACCTGTGTCAAACACATTCCTTTCTCATATGCAGCACAATCAAAATTATACAATAATGACAGGCAAACAAGGCTTACAGGTTTCTCACAAGTGTTGGAAACAGACAACAATCCCACACTTATATCAGTGACTATGATTTAAAATGGAGATTTTTGTATTTCTAGCATCCCACATGCTTTGTATCATGTTTAAGCAATGTAGAAGCATTTTCCAGAAGTTAGGCAGAAATGCTGTGAAAGATGACTATAGTGTAATGGAAATTATATTTTATTATAGAACACAGCCTCAGATAAGCTACTCTGTGTAAAGGTTATGGATCAATTTAGGCGAACAGACCAGTCAGTGCAGAAGAGGTTCTTGAAAGAAAAATAAGCAGATGGTTCACTGGCACATAATATATCTCCATCTTCTCATCTCATGCTGGTGTGAGATGGGGAGATGGAGATTTAGAAAAGAAAAAATGTTTTGAAGGAAACTAAGGGCACAGATGGGTATTTCAGTTGAAAACTACATGCGATCAGGTTCAGAGTTTCCACTTGACTCCAGCCTTTCACAATGGAGATACCTACCCCTAACATTGTTAACTAGCTCATGACCTGCAACATGTCAAGAGTAAAAGATAATGAGACTGGGAATTAATCTCTTTTTCTGAGTTTACTTCCTATCTGTTGAACTGTTGTTTTAAAGATAACGGCAAAGGTGTAGTAAGGCAATTAGGCACATGTCATACAAGGAATCTGAGGCATTTTTTAAATATCACAAAACCAATCCAAGTAGCTGTCATGTCCAAACACCAGAAACAAGTGATTAAGGTAAAAAATTATGCCCTTTCAACTACTCATACAGTTACTGTTTACATGCGTATTACTTTTGGAGGCATAACAATAGGTTGACTATTGGTGGTATAAAGATGAAGAGAGCAAGGGAAGAGGGGTGGTATGTGTATCATAAATATGCAATCTAGGCAATTTTAAAGACTGTATTGACATTTCTTGGTCAACTATTTGGCTGATGACCACAGCCTCTCTTTTTCACAGTTGCTCTTGAAGCATTATTGCTTGTTGTTTTTTTGGTTTGGTATTCCTCCCCCCAACAGGTACACTTAATGAGGAGAAAGAGAAAAAAAATTCTAACATTCTCCCATGAATATGTAATGGTGCTACGAGAGAGCAATGAGTCCCAGATCTCAGTTTTAATTTGAAATTGTTCTAGTAGAGGTTGTTAACAATTTTTGGAAGCAGTGGCACAGAAAAGGAAGCTTTGGATCCAAATATTTGGTGGCATCCAAGTATTCTTTTAGAAACTAATCTTGCCTAACAATTTTTTGTCCATTTCCAAATCCTGAAATATTTCTTTCCATAGAGACATGGTATGCCTAAGAGGACTTACAGTAGTGGATGTTTGGGAGATGGGTTAAAAATTATTTAAAGACTCATTTGAAGTAGATCAAAACAACAGCAGCCTGAGAGTTTCAATCAGGCCTCCAGCCTCATTTAAAAAATATCTTTGAAACAGATGAACAAAAAGATAATAATTACCTTTCCCTTTAAATACCAATATTATAAACTTAACCCTTAACACTCCTATTCAGGCAAGATGAAGGAAGCATTTAGATGTATTTCCAGAGGCACAAATTTTGTAATATCACAATGCAGACACATTGTTCTCAAGGTGCAAGAATATCATCCTCCAAAAACATTAAGCTGCCCTGCTCCTAAAGTTCAGGCAGAATTTACCCATGAAGTGAGAAAGATCAACAAACATCTGCAGGGCATGAACTGATGTGCACACTCTCACAGGCTAACCACCTTTCCCAATCTCCTGACCTGCAGGCTAATATTTTTGTGTAGCTAAGAACCATAAAGCACCCCACTGCAAGCCTCAGGGATTCAGAGTTCTGGGATGGATTCTAGAGGAATCAGTATTCCATTGCTGATGGAAATAGGAGGAGTAATTTGGGCTCAGCAGCCTTATCAGCCTATTTTGGGCTGGGATTTTTTATTTACTGGATCCCGAATTCTGTGACAGTCCCAAAGACTGGAATGTCTGTTATGACAGCTGCTTTTTGGCTGTGGATATATAAGTGTAGCAGTCCTTTGAGCAGTTATTGCGCCGAAGTGAAGAATTGTAAAAGCTAGCCCTGATGCCCCGCTATTAGTGCTCCATTGCTCTTGGTCTCACAGAGCTAGGAAAAGTTGCTCATTTCCTCATATAACTCAGGCATTATGGCACTTGCTAAAAACATACCTCTCAAGATACGGGTCAAAATTCCTTTTGGGCCAGGGGTTTCAACCCAGAAAGAGAGGGTCAGAAATCATCAGGCTATCTAATATACAGCTCAAAACCAATGAAACCATTCTTCTTTTTGGAAACAATTGAAGATTCATCAAAACAGGAATTTGATTCACTCCATATCAGCACATCACCAAGTAAGAGTTACTTTCTCTCTTCCTCTCTCTGGTCTACTAGATACCTAGCTATCTACACAGAATTGAAACACTTCAGCAGGAGTGCCTTGTGCACACGGGTCTATGAGGAGGTGATGATAGTACTCTTACTGGAAAGGAAAATTCTGATTCTTTCTCTGAACACAGCAAGATGGTTTCTCTAACTACAGGATTAATAGGTGGTAGCTTGACACAATGTTTCGTGTCAGAACGACTTAGATCTGTAACTTAAGGAGAAACATCCTAGCTGTCAATACTGAGGGAAAGGAGGCATCCCACTCCAAGTCACACTTGAATACTCAAGTCGCACTTCTACCTTTTCATCTTTTAATGGTTACCTCAGGCAAGTCTCTCATGGAAAGCATACAGATGCCTAGCTTGAGGTTGGAGGCTACATGGAGTAGTGAGGTGGGTATAGCTTTGATACATATCCAAAAGTTTCAGCTGATGAAGGAAACTGGACCTCTGAATAACTACTCAGGGAGAATGTAGTTTAATCACTGGAGTCCCAGTTCAAGGAAATTCCCTCTATGTAACAGTGAAACTCAAAGACTGTGACTCCTTGTTACAGAAGGGTAGAGACAGCTTCTACTATGAAAAGAAAACAATGAGTTTCACATCATTATCTACGTGAACATGAGGTGATGTCAACTGAGAATGTGGAGGATGTGGAACAGTAACCAAAATGAGATAAAAACCTCTTGTTTGATCTAATGAGTGGTTAAGACAGCAGATATTTTTGAAGAAAATACATTTGGCCTAAGTATGCACATAGAAACAGCTTTTTAATTTATCGCACTAAGTGGAGATACAGCAAGTCTTGCTGAAGGGCCAGATGGCTTGGATTCTTAATTGGTATATGCAGATTGTTATTCTTGCAGATTAGCTCACTCCAATCTTCACATAATTAATTGGTTTTCCACAGGTTTCATATTAAGTTACTGGGAACAGATAATTCTTCACTGGGTAGTGAGAGTACAATTGCTGTAGGTGCAATGGTTTTCTCATTTTATTTATCACTACCTTAATTCCAAAAATTCTACAACAAACAGTTTTTCTGGCCTGGAAAAAACAGGTACAGAGAGGCATTTTCCTCACTCTGGCTGCTCCAGGGAGTCAGGGAGAAGTACTCTCTCAGATGTAAGACAGAAGAGATATTGTGTCTTTATCTTACTCTACCCCCACCTCTGCATAGATTGAAAAACACCTCTGGCAGATGGCTTAAAATGGATAAAAACAGTGAGCTTAATCTAAACATCTACTGAAACACCAGTGTGGTTCTGAAAGTGTGAACCTAGGAGAAATGCAATTCCTGGATCACCTGATGCTTAAGAATAGTAAACCTGTCAAATTTTTTTTTGATTTATTGTTGTTACTCTTTTTGTTGCTTCAGGCTTAGAATTTGTGTGTAAGGTTTAGTAACAGTAAGAACAACTCTGCAGTGAGGCTGTGTCAGAACTGATAAGTAAGATCACCCTTAAACCCACGAGAAAACCTATAATGAGGACATTCTTAATATATTACAGAAGTGGTACCTTATTGATCATATTAATTTCTAAAACCAGCACACAAAATGGCTCCCCCTTATGCTTAGGACCTTTCATTACGATCTTACCAGACTGCCAGTCTAGTAGAAATTGGCAGGTTAAACCTCCACAGTTTTTCTTGTTTGGTTTCAATAACAAGCAATTTTGTTATGAACACAGTAATGGAATATGAAGAAATGAGAGCAAAAGTGCAGGAAGTTATAAGTTAAGCAGAAGAAAATAATTTGGCTTACTTCAGTATCTGCTCTGTCTTGCATATGAACAGGCTGAACAAAAAAGGTATAGTAACAAAATGAAAACCAAAATAAACACATACACTGGAAAACAGGATGGTTATTTACTATTCCTGCAAAGATCTTAAGGCTTGCATTGTTCCACAGAAAGAATTTTCAGTTTAAACCATTCTTATATACAATCCAAATATTTCAAAAGAAAACATTCATTATTTGAACTTGGATGTCCATTTCAAACAGCTGAATGGCATGATGCTTTGGTTGTCATTACCCCCCTCTTCCATGGGAAGCTGTTTTGTTCTATTCAGTTTAGCCGGACAGCACATATGCAAGTCTCTGATAGTTCCTTTAGCAGCAAGCCATCCAATTCCCAAATCACTCCTTCCTCTTTACTCACAAGGCCACAGCATTGTGCATGCAGATGGTGGCAAAGTATGGATGAGCCAAGAAAAAGTAGCACTCCAGATTTTCTGCAATTCCACATTTTCCTTGTCTTACAAAAACAATGGCAGTCTTTGCAGCATGTTCTCTATTGCAATAAGAAGAAAATTTTCTGACCCAGTATTAGAAACTTTCTTTTGCCTACAGGTGTACAAAATCCAGCAGATAGACAAGCTAATCAGCTGTTCCTGGACCTTGGAATAGATGCTCTGCTGTCATCTGAAAAAGAAATGTTGGCACAGGAAATGAGTTCCGGATTGATGAAATATCATTGAGATCTGAATCTTCATATGGATCTTAACACAGACTGATCGTTCCTGGGAGTACTGTTCAGATCCTGACATACCTTGACTTTAAACTGCCAAACCAATTTAATCTCAACATTTATCCTGGTCATGCCCTACATCTATCATCATCTTGTCTTTTACACAGATATTTTCTCAATGTACATTTTACTGTCAAAACCTCTCACACAGGGCCAGTATACCTGCAACAGGGGTACTTTGTTACAACGATATCAGACTTATATCACAAAATCATTATATTATTTTGCAAACTCAGTAATATAGGACATTGCATAATTTAGCTAGTCCATATTTTTCAAAAAGTCATTTTCAGATGTAACTGGAAAAGGAAAAATAATCCTTTTAAAAAAGTTTTGCAATGTTTCACAAAACTTTCATTAAGACACCATGGAGTCCTAGAGAAAAAGGCCAGCAAATAAGGGCGGACAAATGAATAGCCACATGAGAAAGAATTTCCAATATCTTAAATTCCCTTCTCCTCACATGTATAGCAGAAACATTTTGTGGACATAAACTTGGGTAGTACATTCTGTTTCCTCTCCATTGCCCCTTTGTTCTACTCTTTTTCAGACTCTCAGAACCGTATACAAAGGTAAAACTTTATGATGTTTATATTGCAGGGTTAATGGGTGCTCTTAAGAGAGTAATTAAGCTTGCTAAGCACCGCAGCCAGTGCCTATCTGTTATTATTATTCTTACTAGATTAACTTGAATTGGGCTTCATGCATTCCTGTTGTGTTTACAGAGATACAAACTCAGATTACTCATTGACAGATTAAGTGATAACATGAAAAGCCTTAATGGTGCCAGGCTTTACCTGTCCATGAGTCATTCTTGACTTAAAGCATGCTCAAATCTTACCTTACCTTGTGCTTCTGAGCATGTACTAAAGACCCACTTGTATAAATAAGTGTATGGAAAGTTTTATGTGTAGACATATGCATGTGTGTGCATTTCTATATGTAAATGTGCATATATGTGGATAAATAATGCAGATAACAGGTCAGATAGATATGTGAAGACAACATCATACTCAACATATGCTGTCTTTGGCTGAATTCTACATATAGTGAGAATGTGTCTCCAGAAGAGGCTGGCTTGGAAGCTTAACAGCAAGACCTTTCAACGCTTAGAAAAAAGTGGATGGTAAATCCTACTTCTGGCGTGCACATTTTAAGCTTTAAAAATGTTACCCACATTAGTTCCTTATTTTCAGAAACATGGAAGTTCTGGACAAAATTTTACCACAGGGACTTAGAGTCAGACTTTTAGCAACAGTTTCCCCCTTTATTCCTGGTTGTTGCAATATCTATTTGTATAACAAATAGCCGAGTTACTCAATGTTGTCTTTGTCTCAGTCTTCACCAACATGCCTGTGCATAAGGTTCAGGGGAGAGAATATCTACCAGGAGTGGAAAAGGATCAAGTCAGTGATTGCTTGAAAAATCTCAGCCTGTGCAAGTCCATGGGACGTGATGACATGTATCTAGGGGATGCTAAGGAAGCTGACCAATGTCATTGTGACACTATTATCTTTGAAAGGTCATTTAATCAGGCCTACAATGGCTGAAAGAAAAAAAAAAAAGGCAAGAATGACGATTCACAGACCTACTACCTCACTTTAGTGTCCAGAAAATCATATAGTGAGTCCCCTTGATGCATATTTCTGGGCAAATAAAGGAATGAGAAAGTAACTGGAAATAAGCACCATGCGTTTACCAAGCATGAATGAGGCAAAAGCAGCCTGATTGTCTTCCATGATGAAATTTGTGCATTAGGTCTGAGCTGGGGATATCGATTACCTTGACGTTAGCAAGGCTTTCCACCAGCATCCTTAATATCAACTTAGAACACTATGACTGATATGGATGGACTACTGTACAGGTAAAAAATGGTTCAAAGATGTATTGGTAAACAGTTTGTACTCCACTAGGATGCTAGTTAAAAACTGAGTACAACAGGACTCTAAAGTACTTTAATATTTTTATAAATTACCAGGAGTAGATGGAGTCCCCTCTCGTCAAGTTTTTAGAGTATTCCAAACCGAGGGGAGCTGTCAGTATGTTCAGAAGCAAGACAGAAATTCAGAGACCACAAGAAATGGGCCAACAGGAACTGCAGAAAAGTCAACATGGGTAAATGACATTTCTGGCAACTTTGAGTGGACTAACTATGCAGCAGTACAGTCTGAGGACTGGATGGATGTGGAGCAACTCTGCTGCTGGTAGGAGATGAGAGACAAGAGATATAAATTAAAACAAGAGAGATTCAGTTTGATGAAGCTTTTTCCCTGTGAAGGGTAAGTCAAGCAGTGGAACAGGCTACATGGAGAGGTTATGCAGTCTCCAGCCTTAGAGGTTTTCAAGAGTGAAAGTGATAAATCCCTGAACAACCTGGTCTCAGGACAGTGTTTGCCCTGCTTTAAGCTGGAGGTTGGATTAGAGACAGCTCATGATGCCTTTCAACCTAATGGATACCATGATTCTGTGTTTGTTACACACGCATGGCTCTGTAACTGACTTACGCGCATACACATTTAGTCTTTCCGTTTAGAAAACACAAAAGCGCAGAGAGATTGCACACTCTCTGGAGACATCTATTGTCAAATATAATCCACTGACGTATATAGTGCCAGATTAAAGGCTGTCACTACTGAGCTGCTATTCCTCTCTTCTAAATTTCCTCTGTGCAGTAAGAGGGTTATAAATTTTACGCCTAAATTCAGTTGTAATTTTCTGAGGAAAGAATACTAAAATTTTTAGAACTGACAAAGAATTCACGTTCAAATCAAAACAAATCTAATGTAATTTTCTATTCTTAACAGTGAAAGGGGGAAGGAGTCTTTACTGAATGCCCTATTTTGCTCCACACAGATTGCGTCAGTCATCTACTTCATAAATAGAGTGAGTAGGAAAAAAGGAGGCATTTTGCCAGGTAAAGATGACCCACGAATACAGAATTATGATTAGTTTCAATTTAAGAAATTAATAGTAATGAAGTGGGTAAAATACATTTATTAATCATTAATGAGACCTGTACTTAGCACCAACCTCTTCCTACAGACCTACACAGCTCAAGGAGCCGACTCACTTCCCCCACCAACTTTCCTTCTATGTGGTGTCACGACTAATCTTGGTAGCATTTAAAGAGATTGTTTCCTGTCAGTGCAATACTGAATTTAAGTTAGTAATTTTTTAGTATGTGAGTGTAGGAGGCTTTGGTCTTCAGAAATTCACTTGTTTATCTGAGCCATCCAAACCTCTCAACTGTAGGACACTGGGCCAAAAAATCCCCGAAGACCACTGTTCTCATGAAATTTCTACAGTGAGCTGCAAAACAAACAAACAAGGACATATGAAAAACCAAAGGGCTTTTACAAATTACAGGTCAGGAATAGCATGGTTTCAGTTTCTGTTTTTCTGAATTGCCTTCTTGGAAAGAGTAGAAATGTAATTGATTTCTGGTCCAGTTCTCACTGATAGGTAAAACCACTTGAAAAAGTAATGCCAGGAAAGCTACAGCAAAACAGCATGCCTGCCAAAATCCTGAAGCCTTTGCAATCAGGCTTTGAGCCAGGTTGTAGCATTTTAATAGAAAAAGCAGCACCCAAAGATTGTCTCCCTGTGGCAATGGATTGGCTATTTCTCAATGCTGAAATTACTCAAATTTCTGACACTGTAGTCTCCAGCAGTCAGTCCCTCAGGGTTGCTGTCCCACTTAAGTGACATATAGAAAGGCAGCTTTTATAGCTTTACAATGAATTATTATTATGAAGATCCAAAGAGTAGTAATGGTAAGTTGTTTCTCTACTAAGGACCAGTGGAAAAAAACTAAACAGGGTTACAGCTGCACTCCTTTTAAGAGAGGCCTGAGTTTATTTTGGATTATGAGAAATACTCTTCTACATTGGTTTACATTGCAAGTGTACTGTAAGTGACCTGAAAATGTGCAATGACACTATCCTTAACAGATGAACTGTGAAACCACATGGCTGTCCTGGAAATCCAGCAGGATCAGAGCCTTGCCAACAGGCTCCAGAGGCATGTGTGAATAACATCATCCTCCTGGGGCCCAGGACACCATGTGCAGTACCTGATTTCAGCAGTTAACAACTGAAGCTGAGACAAGACTTAGCATTAGCATTTCTGGCCACAGGTTAGTCAAATGCCAATTAATGCATTTATAAAGTTATTCTGGAAATTCTTTAATAGTCCATTCCATGATACAAATTTTTGAGTTTTATTTGTGTCCTGGTTCTGTTGTTACTTGGGGATGTTCTAGGATTTCCAACCACAGTTTCTTCTGTGACTTGCCTAGCAGACAAGAAACTCAGGGCAAAATCCTAGCTGGAAAAGTCCCCAAGAGAAATGAAGCTTTAATCGTCATAGCGATTTGTAACTGGGACTTGAGTTTTTTGAAGGAAAAAGGGGTCATTTTCTTTTTTGAAGTGAAAAGAGAAAATAATGCAGTGTTCTTATAGCAAAATCTCTGTAGGTAATATTAGGCCTTATCTGAGATTGAAAACAAGGAATAGAACAACAACAAGCAAAACAATAAAAATCCAAATAAAGTTCAACTTAATTAAAACATAAATAACACACACAAAATATTCTGTATTAATGCAATTCAGATTGCTTTTGAAAAATACTTTGTTTCCAAAATCCTTTTTTTAAATCATGACTGCTTTCCAAGTTTCGTAAGGCAACATGAGCTTGAGAATCCTATGGAAAAATTCTCCCTTTAATATTAAAAAACTTAACATTTCCAAAGATTTTATTCTCTGCATATTGCCTTATTTGAAGAGAAAAGCAGATTTAAAAAGAGATTTTGTTTTTTGCATATCCGTGCTTTTCATGTACAAAAGTTTTGGAAGTACAATACGCTCAGTATTTTAGGTGCACTTTATGTGACAGTGAAAAAACTGTGCTTGCCCAGTAGCCTTCTTGCAGCATCACTTGGCACTATGATGTTTAAGAGTTTAGATTAGTAAATTATAGTTGTACTTCTGCACTACTACTATGTAGACTGACATAGGAGGGAAAAAATAAATTATAGTTGAAATGTGGAGGGGACACAATGAAATATTTTAGGGACGCTGCTCTGATCCAGATCTCCTAGACAGTTAAGAATATATTCCCTAATATATTTGTACTGTGGTTCTACATTCCTTTACCATGGGAAGTGTTTTGTTTCCCTCATCTCGCTTTTGTTTATACCTCATATCTACATTTTCTGCCAACCTGAGAGACATATTCGCTACATCAGTGCAAGTATTTAGGGTGAACCAACCTACACATTCTGTTTTAACAGCATTTTCTTGGTAAATATTTGCCAGTGCTAGAACTAGAAAAGATTTTGTTCATGTCCTGAGTTTGGGTCTAATCTTGGAAACACCTAGATATACCTAGCTCTCTCCTACCCTTGACATATTCTGCTTGTGCAAATAAAATCTAAACTTCATTTAATATTAGTTAGAAGTGAAACACTATTGTAAACTGAAGAGAACAGGATTTATTATTCCATATATAAAAACATATAGCATAACAAAAATCCTGTAATAGTCCATACTTTTGAGATGCTTCCTTTATAAACAGTGTTTCTAGTATAAGACATGGGCTATAACAGGGAAAATTGGTAGAACAGGAAAAGTAACAGCAGTGCTTTAAAACTCTAATGAAAGGGTCAAGTTTACTTTGAATATATCTCTGTATTCACAGCCTGACTCTAAGGCCACAGAAGTTGATGAAAATGCTCTCATTTTTTTCAAAAATCTCTTAATAAATTTCTCTCTTTTCAATGTGCTGTGTGATGACATCAATTCCATATTTAATATCACTATTAAATTGCTAAATATATGAAAAGTTAGTGTCAAGTGCAAACATGAAATGTAATAGCACAAATTTGCCCTAAGCAGAAAGCAATAATGTTGCTCTTTCTACGTATATCACTACCTTTATTACCATTTTCATACTGCCAAATGAAGAAAATTAATAGGATTAGGTGGTTCCTGATCTCTGAACCATCATCCCACTGTCCAAAATCTTTGTTTCATTAAAGGGATAGTGCTCTCTTCATGTTGTTTGTACTGGTACTGCAAGAACAGCTATAAAGTATCTAGCCCATTTCTGATAGTGTTCTGTTCAGCAGTGTGCAAAACGTTCATGTAGAAATGGAAGTCACCAGATGATGCTAAATAGTATTCCAAATTTTAATGTCGATGGTGCACTAAAGCAACACTAGAGACTCCTAGTAATAGACTTTAAGGCCCATCATGAATTGTTGGACATTTTTCTAACCCATTGGTTCTTGACAGAGAAAATCTTCTGATTTTACTGCTTTTTTTGCTCACTGCATTGGACTAAGTCAACCACAAGTGTGGAGGTATAAATAGTTAGTGGATTGCCACTAGCGTATTGATTTTGTGGACCTATATTACTATAGTTAAAATTAATATTCTCCAGGAAAATTAGCAGCTGATGGAAGCATTAAGTGTAAGGTACCACAGCGATGATGCCTTTACTTGGTTCCTGTTATTGAAAAAAGCCTGTGTCTTTAAAATCCAATGTATAATATAAATTGATGAAAACTATGTTTTGCAATGATCAGGGACTAGAAGATCAAGACAATTGCATTCTCTTCTACACTTTATATCCCGTCCACAGTTTGAGTCTGTGACAATTTACGTACTTCCCTGTGGATCGGTTTTCTCCATTAAAATGTAAACGTCTTGAGCCAAAATCTAGAAAAAGGACACCAATTAAGCATCGTTGCAACCAACAGATGAACAAAACCCCCCTTAAACACACTTACAAGTTCAAATTGAAGTCCATCTGTCCTCCAGAAGGCTGCAAAGACATATGCAAGACCCAAATGACTTTCTGGTACAGGTTCTTTCTGTTGTCTTAAATATGTTTTCCTCCTAGTTATTTTCATTATTTTTCATGAGATGGATGCTCCAAACTGTCCTGCCTACCATCTCAGTTGCTCTATGTGTGTCCTCTGCATTTGCAAGTTAGTTCCTAAAAGCAAACATTCAATAGGAACAACTAAGGTTGTTAAAAAGATCAATGGATTTTGGTTCTCTTGTTCTCATCTTCACATTAAACACACTACAGAAAGGAAAGTAAGGTTTTGTTTATGCAGGTAGAATGTGGGTTTGCAGTCAGAAATTAATAGCAGTTTCTCCTTCATTGCTAGCTAAATACATACACGTTTTGTATGGAATAAAAGTAGCCCAAGAAATGAGGCTGAGGATTTGAATATGAGTAGAGTCACCTATTCATGACAGCAATCATAATTTTTGCTAGTTTAAAGTGAGAGAATGAATAAAACTCTACTGTATTTGACTAATATTACTTATTAACATTAACACTGCTCTTTAGATGAGAGATTTTGCTGTAGATCTTATCTGGTTCTTATTAAAAAAAAGACTAGTCTAAAATATATGAATGAGTAGATCTGATTTTGCCTAGTGCTATTGCTTTGTTAAAATCCCTCTTGCCTTCTGGAAGGTACCACTAAAACAAGTAAAATTTCAAGAAGTGAAAAAAAATGAACTAAAGAGACCATATTAGTCATAAATTACATAAGCCTTCATTAATGGAAATACCACTCTCTCCCACTTGTCCAGACAAATTCTGTCTTGGACAAAATGTTAGCCAATGACAGAGACATCAGAGACATTCTTCAGGAAAATAAGAATAAATCTGTGGAGATATGAGGATTGCTCTTCGCATCCATAAGGTCTAGGATTTAACAAAAAGAGAAAAGATTAGGTGCCTTGGGGACTACACTGCCTCTCTGTTCCTCATAGTACTTTTTTATCTTCCTTTTTTTTTAAATAACTTGTTGCCTCTTCTACATATGCTTACAGAAACACAGGCACACATAAATAGACTGTGTACTACCGTATTCAAACATTTGAAAGGTCCTGGAGAACAGGGGAGGTGCCCGAGGACTGTAGGCAAGCCAAAGTCACTCTAGTCTTTGTAAGAACACAAAAGAAACATAAAACACCTCAAAACTTGCTTGCTGCAAGACTTGTGTCACCAGTGCACTGATAACGAAGAACGTATGTCCTTGGTTCTCAAAACAACTATAACCTCTACCCCAAAAACTTGCCTGCCTTGCAAGGTGCAGCACTGCTTGTGCAGCAGAGGCAAGGGGGGCTCATGCAGCAACCATGTCAGACAATTGAATGAGCACAGCTGACTGTCATATTGATTGGTCAAACTGTGAGTCAACAGGAACTATAAATTACTGTTATACCCCACTGCAATTGGGGACCCCTCACCATCATCGACCCTCATGATTGCAAATGTCTGAGAATCAAGGATCAATGGGACGCAATTAACTCCAGAGGATCATCGAGCCGTCATGTGGACGGACTGTGGTGATGATATATTATTTCTTGCAGCTCTCCAAAATTCTGCTTCTCTTTTCCTCCTTTCCTATACCTCTGCCTTTTCTCTATTGCCATTTAGCGTAATTTTTAGGTAGCAATAGTTAAACTATAGTAAACGGCATCTGTGTCTTAATTGCACCCCTTAATTTCCAACCTCCTCCCAGACCAAAAATCGGACCGGGACATAACAGTCTTCAAATAGGGCAAGAAGGAGGACCAGGGAATCTATAGGCCAGTCAGCCTCACCTCCATCCCTGGAAAGGTGATGGAACAACGCATCCTAGATGTCATCTCTAAGCATGTGGAGGAGAAGAAGGTTATTGGGAGAGTTCAACATGGATTCACCAAGGAAAATCATGCTTGACCAATCTGATAGCCTCCTATGTTGACATGACTGGCTGGGTAGATGAGGGGAGAGCAATGGATGTTGTGTGCCTTGACTTCAGCAGGGCTTTTGACACGGTATCTCACAACATCCTCATAGATAAGATTAGAAAATGTGTGTTAGATGAGTGGACAGTGAAGTGGATTGAAAACTAGTTGAATGGCACAGCTCAGAGCATTGTGGTCAGCAGCAGAAAGTCTAGCTGGAGGTCTGTGCTAGCAGTGTTCCAAAAGGGTCAGTACTGTGCCCACTCTTGTTCAACATCTTCATCAACGACCTTGATGAGGGGACAGTGTCCCCTCAGCAAGTTTTCTAATGACACAAAACTGGGAGGAGTGGCTGACACACCAGAAGTCTTTACCAGCATTCAGCAAGAATGAACAGGCTAGAGAGTTGGTCAGAGATGAACCTAATGAAGTCCAACAAAGGCAAGTGTAGGGTGCTGCACCAGGGGAAGAATAACACCAATACAGGTTGGGCCTGACCTACTGGAGAGCAGCTCTGTGAAAAAAGACCTGGAAGCTGACTGACAAGTTGACCATGAGGCAGCAATGTACCCTTGTGGCCAAGATGGCCAATGGTCTCCTACAGTGCATTAAAGAGTGTGGCCAGCAGGTTGAGGAAGGTTACCCTCCCCCTCTACTCTGCCCTGGTGAGGTTGTCTACCTGGTATAAGTGGACCTGCTTTGGCAGGGGGGCTGTACTAGATGATCTCCAGAGGTTCCTTCCAACCCGATATCATTCTGTGATTCTCTGAATAATAAAAAGGTAACCTCTTCACCTATGCCACCTTTATCACTTTGCTCAGATGAAAGAATCCCAGAATGATTGAGGCTGGTTTCCACATCTGGAGATCATCCAGATGTGGCGGTGTACTCTCCCTGTTTTGCTTCGTGCCCCCCCTTTCTCCCCCCCCGGCTCCTGCTCAGGCCTTGGCCACCATGGCCATCACAACAGCAGTTGTGATAACTTGCACCCGGACTTTGGGGGACGGGTGGCAACATAGTCAAAATACTGTCTGGAGTGGGGACCTAGATATTTTGTTCCCATGAGAATATGACTATAGGTCAATTATCTTACTGTATAAATAGTGGACAGCCCCAGAGCCCTTTGAACTCTCCTGTATGGCAGCGGGCTGCACGCCAGGATCTCCCCTTTTGTGAGGACACTCGCTTAAGGTTCTACTCCTCGAGGCTGAGAGATTCCTTGCCACAACAGATTCTGGGTAAGTGACTAATAGCATGCTAAACTTTGAAATCTTAGCTAAGTAATGTAAAGGATTGATTGTGCATATATAATCCTTTAGAAATAAACCGTCGACCAAGTCTGGGACTAGGATTGGATCCAACTGCACCCAGATTCCTCTCTGAGAAGGAGTTTAGAAAGGCAGGGGGTCCTTTCTGAACCTCGTGATTCAACAGGAGGTTCTCCCTGACAGCTTGTCTAACCCTGTCCTCTATGGAGTAAATAATAGAGTGTACCCTGACATCAAATCTCATAAAACACTATCGCATTTACTACTGGTTTTATCACACTTACTACTGATTTTGTTAAATCACTGTTTCACCTTAATAAATATTTCACTACTTCACTCTAACTAGTGAAGCTGATCACTTCGTCCGCAGCACCAGACCAATGCCCCTGGATGTCATCCAGGGTTTTGAGCGTCTCCAAGGATGAAATCTCTAGAGACCCTCTGGACAACCATTTCCACTGTTTTACCACCCTCACAGTAAATAATTTATTACTTATGCTTAAACGGAATTTTCTGTACTTCAATTTTCACGCATTTTCCCTTACCTTTTCACTGGACAACACTGGTAAGGCTCAGGCTGTGTCTCCCTCTCATCAGATATTTAAACACATTGCTAAGATACTCCTTATTCCTCTCCTCCAAGCAAAATAGTCCCAGCTCTCAGCTTCTTCTCATATATCAGATACTCTAACTCCTTGATCTTATTCATGGCCCTTTGATGGACTCCATCCATTATGCCCATGTCTCTTGTACTGTAATGGAAAACTCACAACTGGCCCCAGCACTCCAGATGCTGTCTCACCAGTTTTATAGATAAATGTCTCTACCCTCCCACCAAAACCCCTACCTCCATTCCCAGTTGCAGTGATAAATATTAGGTCGGCTGCCCAGCTCATGTAAATGAGTACACTTCCACAGAATTCAAGGGAGTTACACCAACTTAGATTAGCTGAAAAGCTCTCTCAAACCGTCATAATTTGCTATATTTTCAAGCCATTCTTTTTCTAGTCATCTTGCGGCTGGTCTGCTTACAGCTCCAGTATACGCTAGAAATTTTGAAGACACATTTCTTTCCCTACAAGTTTCAAATGACCTTTTAATGAAGGGCTGAACTGATTTTCAAGCCCAATTATGTTGTTAATTAAACTTCTATTTTCTCCTCTTTCCACCACCTTCATGTATTCATATTCCTGGTTTTTGGTACAGCCCCTGGAGTTTTTTCTTTCCTGGGCATTATGACAGTTGCCTTTGCAAGCACTTCTATAACACCACTTCCAACATTAACTTTATTAGGTTATTCTTGAAGCAGCAGTTGGTCAGTTTCAGCAGCGCCATTGTGACCTCCTCAGCCAAGCAACCTCAGGCAGACTTACTTTATTTTTCAGTAAATACCTTAGTTTTTAGTTAATAAAGCAGTAGCAGTGATGTGCCTTTTAGTGAATGTGCTAACAGACTTGAACAGGTTGCCAGTAATTTATGTTTCCCTGCACTAATCTCTGAAACAGTAGGTCTGCTTAACTCCAGTCCTTCCTGCTTGCAGATTGTGCTTCAACAACTTTGTTCTATCATTGATGCTTTTATAGCCCAAAGTATTCATCAGTATATCTCAGTCTATGGATTGTCCCTAGACTGTTGGTGTCAGCTGTCAATGTAAAGGGGGAAATCATAGAGTAGTTTGGGTTGGATCAGACCTTGAAAAGTCATCTAGTCCAGTGTTCTCTGCAATGAGCAGTGTTGTCTTCAAATAGAAGAGACCCATCCAACCTGGCTTTGAATATTTCTAGGGTTGAGGCATTAACAGTTTAAGTTATTAGCAAAACCATGGAGCAGGGATTTGCACTGAGCATTTTGTGGCTTACTGCATAATTACACAAACAGAGTATAATGCTATCTATTGCTATAAAATTATATATCGACTCCTACGTGTTTGACATATATGGGTAAGAGTAGTAACTAGGGTTTTGGACAAAATTTGGTCTATTTTGCTTTTGGAAATAAAAAATACGGTGAGGGTGGTTGTTCATTTCTTGTATTTTTGAGTCTCTAACCTAAGTTGCACTACACTGTTTCTTCTGTCCAGTGGATAAGCACTGAATCCTAAACAAGGGACTTGGTGGTCCCTCTGACACAAAGGCACAAAGAACTTTTCGCAAGGAGTTGAGAGGTGCTGTATTTCTGCTGCACAATGCCGAACTCAAAAGAAAATATTATCCTTATGATTTGGAAGGCAGTTAAAAACTAGAAACACTCTGTAACTGTCCTATAGTCTACCTGTTTTGAAAGTATTTGAGAAAATTTTATTATTTTAATTTCAACATTAATTGTAAAACCTTTCTACAAAGAGAGCAATGTTAAAAACAAATTCTGGTTCTCTCATTCACCTTAAGCAATGTCAGAGGGGCCATTTTCATATAGAGACTATTTAACGTGGAATTGGCAGATAAAACCTATACTTAAAAAAGGATAAGTAAAAAAGGAAAAAGTTGTTTAAGAGTAATGCTAAAAATGGAAGCTTCTATGTAGAGGACGTTCTCAGTGAGTCATCCAGGACCTGGTGGTCACTCACAGAGTTGATGCAGTTCAAGATTTACAGCTGCTATAAATGTCATTGAAAGTCAGTGGAAGACATGGAAAACTTGATTGGGTTATGGGTACTCCTTTTCCCATGGAGGTCTCAGTCCTCAAAACTGGGCTGGGATGGTGGAAATTAAGTTCATATAATATTGCTTTTCCAAGAACAATTACTTCAGATGTTAGAGGAATGTTTTTAGAGGAAAGTATCAGAGCTAGGTAGTCTGGAAGAAAGCAGGGGGAGAATTAATTTACAAAATAGATCTCTATTAATGTGTCATTCAAACTAGGATAATCCCTGTTGTACAAGACTTCTTCTTTTCTCTGCTGTCACTATAACATAAATAAAGGAAATATTATGAATGTAATATTAATAACCACAGCATGGTAGGGAAAAATCAAACAGTGAGGCCTGGGCAGGAAACCCAATAGCGTCTTTTGTTTAAGATGTCTAGAACTGCATCTTTATTGTTAAGATGCATGACATTTTCTTTCCTTCTGTTTTCAATAGACATTTTAACATTTGCCAAAACTAATTACCAGTTGTGCATTAAATGTTATGTATCTAATTTTTCACTATGTTATGCGGAGCACTTTCAGGGGTGCAGTATCTGTACAATGAAATAACTGGATCAGACCTAAGTATTCATTTTAAACTACATACTCCCAATCAGCTAGCCTTTGTAACACGACATACTGATCCATCCTTAATTCAGCAATATGCATACTTACATAGGAAATAATCTTAACACTAGCTGTTTTATCTTTGTTTACAGAAATTCAGCTTTCTATTTACCTCTGCCTTTGCTCCTAATACAGAGAAAAGAAACACTGGAGCAATGTTGTGTTATAGCACACATTGAGAAAGGCAAGCACTGAGATGTCACCAGGTGTTTAGTTTGCACAGTTACAGATTTCTTGTAGGCCTGAGTTATACAAAAGGAGCATAAACTACAATAGAAATATGACCAAGAGAAATTGCACTGCTACAAATTTGTGTTGTACATACCATAACTAAATAATCAGAGGGGGAAAACTATGAATACCTTGACTGAAGGAAAATAAGTATTATAAAACTAGTTAGATGTCTTGAAACAAGAGCCAATCTCCTCATCTGGAAGGAAAGGTTTTCAAAGACACTGTTTTTAAAGACTAAATGTGGGTTCATTTCTAATCAAAACAATGGAGAGATAAACAACCAAAGGCCAAATCTGAAAAAGGACTCAGGTCATAGTTACAATACAGCTCCAAAAACATGACTTTCAACCTCAGTCAACTAGGAAGCTTAACTGGTGTTTGTTTACAGTATGTATCAGTAGTTTACTGTAATAACTTTTCAAGACCACCAGTTCCCTTCAATTGTTCTGCTGGATAGATACACCTAGACTGGCTTTCTATTAGTCACTGGATGTGCCAGCAGCAGAACAGATGTTTAGATTTCTTCATTTATTATAAAACCTTCCTGGTTTTCTGAGGTTTCAACAAGTCAGAATCCACTTTGATCTATGACAACTAAGGATCCAAGATGCAGCTGGCCACAGATTCAAGGTGGGAGCTGCGGATTTATATCCTTTTGAGCAGAAGAAGAAACTGAGAACTGTGGATTCTCTCAAGGTTGGATGCTCAGGATCAGAATTCTGAGTGTGGGTGGGATACAAGGCTTAGATAAATGTACCCTAGTGCAAACTTTCTGGTCACAAACTAGTAGCATTTTAGGAAGTTATGCATTTAAAATTTTTGCTAGTTTGCATAACGGAGAAGAGGTATAAGATCTGAGGCTGAAATCTTGAAAGAAGCTCACTTTAGATGGGAGGGTAAGGGCATGAGTCAACATATATGCTTTGACTTCAAGTGTTTGTGTCTAGCCAATACTAAATATATTAACATAGTTGTAAAGTCAGGCTTTGACAATGAAGGGTTAGGTGTCTATAAGCCTTCTGCTACAGATGCAATGGTTTATAAGCTATGCCACAGTGTATTTTCAAAGGCTTGCTTCTACTCAGAAATACATGTGAAAACTGGACAATATTTCAGGGGTGGAAAGGACACATTTGGTGACTTTGTTTATAATGCTTTTTCTGCAGCAGGACACTTGATATCTGTCATTCATCTTTTCATTAGCACATCTGCCTTCTTTTCACAAAAAAATTAAAATACCACTCCACTCATGTAAACCTCTACAGAACAAAAAAACAGTTAAAGAGAAACAAAAATAACAACACCCTGGCTGCCCCAGATTTGTGTATAAAAGTCTGCTTTTAAAACTGTTTGCATTTTTTTTTCTACAAGTTGCAGTTCTGGAGGGGAGAGGAGGAAGAGGAGTGCTAGCCTTCTTAGCACAATGTGCTGAAATGTATTTCTCTCAAATAGCCAGAGCCTAATAATACAGCTAAGAGTTAGACTTTTACCAGTGTGCATATTTGCATGTGTGTGCACATATATATGAGTGGAGTTGGATGTGCAAATACCTACTCTATAATCTAGGATGGCAAATAATAAATGATGTGTATACAGATTATCCATTATGAAAAAATTATTAAGTTTATGTAGCATCTGATGAAGAACAGAAAAAAACCTCTTATGTTTTTGATGTAGATAAGTATGGCTCTTCACTTAAGATAAAGTTTGCAGATTGTCACTCATATGCTTTTTAAGGGTAGGATCTTCAGTGCTAGTAGGCATACTCCAGTGATTACAGGACACCTTTTTTAAAAGTGACAACGAATGTGTGTGTTTTCAAGTCAATATAACTACTCGTTGGTGCATAGCCTTAAGAACAACACATGACCTATGAGCCAGATAAAAAACTGGAAGAAAAAATTAAAGCAAAACCTTTTTTCTTCCCCTGTATATGGCTACTCTGGGCATGTTCTTAGGCATAAGTCTGAATACACAGGCCACGCAGCTAAGGCATGAGCACAAACTTATAGATTTGGTATCAGCAAAATTAACCAAAAAAATCAGCTTAATTGATTATAATTGCATTTGCGGGATGATTACCAGACTATGAATTCTATCTAGTCACATTAAGTGCTCTGTAAAGCAATATTGATCAATACACTCTATGTTATCACTTAAAAGGTGAGTGTGAGAAGTGTTGAAGACCAGAGTTCACTGATGAAAATATGCATGGAAAACAGTGCATCAACACACTATAAAAAACAATCACATTTCATTTAATTCCAACCAGTCCAATGAATGGTTTCATTCTTGTCTAAATGAACATGGTGCTTGGAAAGTGTAACAGCCTATTTTACTCCTGGGATTAGTAAACCATGCATCACTAGGACTAAATGCTCCCTTGCACAGAATGCTGGGACGAGATCTGCTGAGCTAATTCTGGAGGGCTACCAATGAAAGCTGAAGATTTTGTTCAGAAATAGACCCAGTTTTGTCTCTATCTCTCTCCTCTATTTTTTTTTATTTTTTAAATGGAGTGGGAGATAGGAGATTCAGTTATACTGAAACTGCTCTGAGAATCTCTTATTACTACTGTAACAGGATTTTTTTGTACTGTAGCACCTTGTCATTCCCCTCATATAATCTGAATGAGTTTGTGCAGGTGCCATTCCATGAAGTGCAGTGAACTTATGTAATAGAAAAAATTATGTACATATATATTATATTGGTTCTTTCATAATACTTTGAGTTAAAGTTGAGCAAATCTCCAGTGAGCAGCTAACTGCAATATAAGACTCAGTATCTTGCTGTTTTACTTCATTGCTTTGTATTGTACTGCCAGAAAGCTATTTTTAGACCTGCTCTGCAATTGCACAGTTGTTGCTTATATCTTGTCTAAAGGAAGTAAGGTTGCACTACTGAGACTTTGCGCTTCTCTCAAGGGTAAACTACAATTAAACTCACATATATGGTGTAAACCCTGCATATTAGTGGCTGTGATGGAAATATTATGTTGTTATTTATAACAAGATATCCATTTGTGGAAGTGAAATAGATAGGCATATCTGAAAATTGTTGCGTCTTCATTCTCCTCTTAAAGTCATTGTCTTTGTGCCTAAAGCTTGAAAGTTTGTTTTGCTGGCAGCACGACAATGTAAGCAAATGTGTCTCCATAGAACAAGCCACTGCTGCCTACAACCCCACAATAAATAAGTTGTGAAAGGTAGCACAGACATTCAACAGGTCCTATATTGCTCCAAACAAATCCACAAAAATACTTCTGATTGTCAGAGATGTTTTCAAGCACAGCTGTTCATATTACAGGGGAATAAGTGAATAGAAGAGTCAGAGAAAAATATTAATTTAATCTACATAAATATAGGTAGATAAGCATATTCCTATAATGACAGACATAAGCAAGTATATACACATATTTGTGCTCTGTAAAGCTGACTATAGAGATATTGAAAGTGTATTATCCTGACTCTGCTCTTATAAATTACATAGATTCACATAAATATTATTTAACCATAGCTTTTGTAGTTGATGCTAAAACAGGGAACTGAAGATTGCAGAAACAGGAAGAAGAAACAGAAAATCTGAGCAAGAGATTCCTTTGAGACCTCCTATAACATATCAGCAATGCTCTAAGATACAAAACCCCTTGAATTAAAAGAATATACCAGTTTAATAATAGTTCTTCTAATCAATCTTCTTCTCTGGTCTTCTGGTAATCTTCTTTTCTGAGTCTATGTTATATATCCAAATGTACTCAATTTAAAGGGCAAATCCCCTAGCCACATCTAGGATTCTGGGTAGGGAAGCTGAACCTTAGTCTTCATGCGTTAAAAGGCAGACATCATGAATGAAAAAGTAGTATCAGAGAAAGAATGTGTGTGCATATATGCTTGTGAAAACATGTTGCTTCTCTTCTTGTAGTCACTTACTGCTGATCACCAGTCTACTTTAACCAAATCTGTGGACTATCTGCATTATATTCTCATACAATTGAAAAAAACAGTTAACAAGAAGATAAAGCTACATAATGAGTGAATAGGATGGTATTGCTCAGTAAGAGAAAGACAAAAATAAAAGCAGCACATGGCACTTGGATGTTTCCTGGACAGCTTCTCTTTCCTTGTCTCCTAGCTTGCCATTAATGTTTGGGCGCTTAGCACCAAAAGTAAGTATACTGCTTTTTTAGCAGTGGGAAGAAAAAGCTAAGAGGTACTTTTTATTCAGATAATTATGAGAACAAATGAAATGTAGTCTCCAGAACATGCCTATCTAGAATTAATGGCAAAAAACACAGATAATTCTGAACTAGAATGACATGTTCAGGATATAGAATTATATTTCTAAGGTTACATTTAAATTCTAGACTCTGAGAGGCCATGTGGGAAACTGAAAAGAGATGCTTTTAAGAATTTAAAGCAGTTGTGATTACACTAACATATGTCTGTTCTGGCAGACAGAAGCATGTCATGTCCAGGATAAGTTTTGCTTGAAGTTCAAAGCCCAAGCTGTCACATTTCCATGGCCATTTGCAGTGCATGAAAAACAGAGTTCATGTGCAAACAAACCTTGAGACAGACACCTTGAAACAACACAGGCAGATAAGCAGGGACTAAGATGCAAGAGATTTAAAAAGTTTGTCAGCTTCTGTCCTAGTTTACAAAGCATTCTGAATGCAAACAAGCTACTGTGCATAAACTGAGGAAAATCTTCCCCTTCTCCCCCCCCAAAAAGTAGTTCTCGCCCACCCTAAACCCAAGAGCAGCAAAACCAATAATACTTTTGCTCCTTTAGATATTTACCTGCTTTCTATTTAAACACACATTACAGACAGGCTTGTGATTCCCATGATTAGTAACACCAATGCACCATCATCCAACCATCTTCCTTCCCAGTCTTGCTTCCCACACTGAATTCTGTTCAACACTTCCTCTGGTGTAAGGATGTATTTGTTTCAGCGTGACTCCTCCTGTTAGCCATATATGCCAAATGTCATTGCTCAACACATTCCCCAGTAGTATTCTGTAATTTCCAAAGTGCTCTCCACTGTCACCATATCTGTTTACATAACTGCATTCCTGGTATAGGATATACAGTACTCCCTTTGCTTGATATCATTTCTGATTGATTGGAGGAGAAAAAGTACATCATCCTTAAATCTTTCAGCTTAACTTAAGAGTTTCCCTTTTTCTGTAACAAAAAAGATCTATTCCCTTTCAACCTTGGATTTGAATGTGCAGAATTGTGCAAATGAGTGAGACTAAGACATTCCACAGTAGGGTAAAATTTGCCCAGACCCTGCCTGACCTACACTGTAGCCAGCTGGATCTCAACCCAATTCCCCCATAGGCTTACTGACTAGATCTGTACTTTAGGTAGTCTTATCTCTGTATTGACACTTAGAGTGTCATTGGACCTACATTATAGGCAGACTGCCTCTTGTTATTCCTCACTGGACTTCCTGGATTGACCCCAAATGTGATCACCTTTGCTGATGATCTCCGATCTGATTGACAACAGATCCTGTAATTACCTCCAGTTTAGCCCAGCTCAGAGCTGGTGCACATCCCATCAGTGAGCCCTGAGCCTACACTGAGGTGACATGCAGCTCCCAGCTTGGTCTCCTAATGGAGCAACCCTGTTTGTGCTGCTTACTGATAGGATGGCTCCTTCTCTCCCGAGACAACTATTGTGGCAGTAGCACTAGAGTTGCTTGACATGGAGCAGACTTTCAATTTTAGTTACCTCAAGGATGAGGTTAAATAATGAAATCACCTTCTACCACAGAACTGGAAATTTTCAACAACGTTGATCAGGAGTTTTACAAAGCCAGAATGTTTGTCCTGTGTTAAATTATTCACTTGTTTTCTGTGCTCTTGGTGAAGCCCATTCTGTGGCACCAGATTTCCTCCAGACCCTGTAGAAATACCTTAAGGCACCCACCTCAGCACTGCCAACTCCAGGTGGAAAAAAGCATTTAAAATCTACTTTGAAGGTCAAGTGTTAGAGGACACAAGAGTTGGACTGCAGCCCTCAAATGACTACAACTGTCACAGGCAAAGATTAAAGCAGTTTTTCAGGCACTTACACACTAAGAGTCATATTCTCTTTTACAGAAATAAAAAATCAATGCCATGTTTCTAGTACAAAGACATGTCCCTTTGAACTTCTATTCTTTGATATCTATACAGAAGTATCTATCTGAATACTTAATAAATGTGCCAGTTTGTCTTCTAAGCAGAGTATAGGCTAAAATCCAGCAATGAACAAAACAGCTCAGGGAAAAAAACAAAAAACAAATTAAAAAACCAACATGCTGAACAATCTTTTGAGTCAGAGGAGAGATGAATATTTAAAAAGATAATTACATATTCTTTTAACGTATTTGTTCCATCTTTTTTGGGTTTTGGTTTGTTTGGGTTTTTTTCTTCCTATTCAGCACTCCCTGTCCCTAATGTCAGGTCAACTTCTTTTTGCAAAGCTTCTAGTCAAGGTTTTTCAGAGGTTTGGGCTGACACTGCAGCTTCTTGGAGTTTTCTCACAGTTGCCACTAGGAAAAAAAAGTCTTATACAATCCATATTTTTAATTAGTAGCTTAGTTCTTTTTATAATGTCATTTAATACTTAAAACTTTCTTTTTGACTCCTGCTGTATTTGAGATGATACATTCGAAGCCTGTCAGTTAGGACTAAAAATTGGCAGTTGGAAGACAGCCACTGTTAGCCTTTAGAAATGTTATCAACCCTTTACCTCCTTCTGTGGGAAAACACAACACCCAGGAATCTAGGAAGCTAAACCAACTGCACTCTTTACTCTTTGTGACTGATACTGTGGAAGCTCTCTCCCATGTGAGACAATGCTACACCATTTTCATATAATTTTTTGACAAAGACAAAAGCAAAATGTCACAACTGACACTGCAAGAACTCACAAATCAATATAAAAAATATCAATTTATACATTCATTCTCCAGAAAGACAGATTCGTGTAATTTAAGAAGCACCAAGCTGTTTACAGAAGAAGGAATGGGAATCAAGACTTCTGTGAAGGATTAATAGGCATCAGGAAGTGGTATGGTGTGGTGATGCTCTTTTGGTGAAACATACATTCCCAGCTTTCTCTGGCATATGATCCCAATACATTTGATCAGAATTTCAGCAAAACTGACCCTGGGGGGGGAAAGATTTTTACTTTGCAAAGTCTTTGATCTATACATGGAAGATATAAAAGGGCAAACTTGATTTCTTTCGTGAACAGCATTAAAAATGTGCCTCTCCTAAATAACCCAATAGAATTCTATGCATAATTTTTTTAAAAGCACTTAACATTTTATAGAAATACCTGGCAGTTGTCATAGAGAACAAATTCCCTGTAGTACCTAAGGGTTGGAAAGTACAGTTCATTTTTTTTTACCTGGAAAAATAACCGGTATTCTGGCAACAATTGCAAACAGTTGTTCTTTTGCTTCTGTGTTACCTAGAAGGCCTCTTTGTGTGTGCTTCTAAGAGAAAATATGTAGGAAAAAATGTCGGTCCAAATGGCATTTGAGGACGATCAGCTAGACTGTATTCTTTCTGCATGCTTTGTTGGGGTGGCAGCAAAAGAGAAACTATGGCACTAGCTTTTCTTTCTCTGTCAGAAGTATTACCATAAAAATGGATTGCATGGGTTAAAGAGTTCGTTCCTGTCACAGTCCTTACCATTGAAATACACTCTACCATAAGACACAATGAATTTTTCCAAACCAGGACAAGAATTTTCATTGTTTCCTTCAAATATCTCATGATGTGTCTGCAATACAGGCTGTGGGTGAAACACATTACAACAAAATCCCCTTGTAGAGGACATGAAATTTTTTATCCTGCTCTACTCTGGATATGCTATGTGACTGGAGATCTTTTGGTCCTCCAGACGACATGGTTGCTTCATATATGTGGGCTAGATGGTTTATTCATTAACAGAGTTTTATGGAAAACAGCTCTGGTTTTGCATAATACACAGCGGTGACCAAGGAGATTTTTCTACCCAAATTGCCAGACTTGAGCAGCAAGTCTGTGATTCTTTTGAAAAGCAGGGGTTCCTGAATGCTGTTTGAGAAAATCACATTCCTTGATTTGGATGGTTACTCATGCACTCATAGAAGATGACCTTACCATCATCCACAGAGAGTACAATTTACCATTGCAGCCCCAGGAGATGCAGCAAAAGCAGTGCTATAGCATATGTCATCACTAACTTACTGTTACTGCTAAAGCCACTATCTATAGGTCCTGTAAAGAGATGACCAAGGTTTTTTCATTAGTCATTTCCTTTTTCCATTTTGCTAGACAGTTTTGAGGTTGAGATTTGTTATTCACAAATTGCCTTTGTCTAGGAGCTGGGGGATAAGCCTTTGCAACACAGACTGTGAAGAAGGAAATGAGTTAGAAATGACAGCTTTGGTGACGGCTTTTTGTTCATCTAGTCAACTGTGCTATAATGCAGTCAAAGGAACTGTTTCCAGTGTTCCTTAGAAAAAAATATGAAGGAGTAATGAGTGTATCTTTCTTCCTTTTAGTACTGCATATGATGTATTTGATGCTATTTCAACTTGCAGAAATGAAATTATTAACAAATTTTCCTTATAATAGAAGTTCTTACTGCCTATGAAGTATTAAAGAAGTAGTAGGATATATAAAAATATAACTTAACAGTTAACCTTTAACCTGGCAGGGAACCACAAGAATCCTCAAAGAAAACAGTACAAAAGTAGAATCATAGAATCATCTAGGTTGGAAGAGACCCTTGGGATCATCGAGTCTAAACGTCTCCTGTGAGGTCTTGCTTAACTCACTTTTTATACTATCTGCTCAACTGGATCAATATAGAATAAAACTATTTGTGTACATGTGTTGTAAAGTGATTTCCAAATACAGCTCTTGGTGTCTGATACTAATGTTTTGGAGAATGTAGAAGATACTGGATATGAGGGACCTAGGTTCAAGCTGTCATGAATACAAAGAACTCAAAAATTAAGAAACTGATTCAGTGTTTAGGGATTTCAAGAATTCTTGGTGCTTGGGGTTGCTTCAGGGTAATTTACAAAACAGTTAAAAAACCCAATATTTTCTAATTTCCATACACAAACTTTCACATTAGAGAAAACAGTATGTTTTCTCTATATAGATATATATAGAAATTGTGTTGCACATATGTATTTATTAATTAATAAATGTGAACATATATATTTTTAAAAGAAAGAGGGGAAGAAATATTAAATAAAAATACATTAAATTTTAACAATGGCTATTACCTGTATGAGTTGTTAGGCTTCCTGGGAATCTTACACACTTGTAATGGTTATGATCAATGTTAGGTTATGTGATTGTGGATGTTGATTACGTTGGTTAAAACTTTTCCTACAAGAGATGAAAACAAGAAGCAAAGTGTAATGAAGAACACAAAAAGAAAGAATGTGAGATAATCTCAAATCAACGTAATTTAATTTCATTTTTAGTATGAGTAATCGGCTTAGGCAGATACCTCAAACAGACCGTGTGTTCATGTGCAGGAGTTATGAAACCACCTAACAATGAAAATTTTATGAAATGGAAAATATAACAGGTAATTAAAAATTAATAAGTTACACTGATATAAAATAGCATATGCAAAGCTGCTGCACATACCTTGACAGACGCAATTTATTCAATTTTAAAATTTAGCTGACATGAGAATACGAACAGGAAAACCATTGCATTACTTGCTTTGGACTTCTGTTGGTATATACTTTTCTTCAGAGACTTCAGAGAAGAAATCTGCAGTCTCGGAGAAGCTCTCTAGCTCTTTCTATTTCTAGTTGCTTGAGCTTTCATTGACAGAAACAAAAGCTAGTGCTTTGCTTCTTAATTCTGTCTCATACCTGATCAGGCACGAATTTCACATTTACTGAATTACATTTACTGCTTACAATACCGTGACTTTGCTGCAAGAAGCAAGGGCAGAGACAATGTCTTATTTATATACACAGAATCATAGAATCATACAACAGTTTGGGTTGGAAGGGACCTTAAAGATCATTGAGTTCCAACCACCTGCCCTGGGCAGGGACACCTCCCATTAGACTAGGTTGCTCAAAGCCCCATCCAGCCTGGCCTTGAACACCTCCAGGTATGGGGCATCCACACCTTCCCTGGGCAACCTGTTCCAATGTCTCACCACCCACAAAGAATTTCCTCCTAATATCAAATCTAAATCTGCCCTTTTTCAGTTTAAAAACAGTACCGCTCATGCTATCACAACACTCCCAGATAGAGTCCTTCCCTATCTCTTCTGTAGGCCCCCTTTTCGTACTGGAAGGCCTTTATAAGGCCTCACTGAAGCCTTCTTTTTCCAGGCTGAACAACCCCAAATCTCTCAGGCTGTTTTCATAAAAGAGGTGCTCCAGATCTCTGGTCATCTTAGTGTCCCTTCTCTGGATTTGCTCTAACAGGTCCATGCACTTTATTATGTTGGGGTCTCCAGACCTGGGTGCAGTACTCCAGGTGGGGTCTCATGAGAGTGGAGTAGAGAGGTAGAATCACGTCCCTCAACCTGATGGCCACTCTTCTTTTGATGCTTTCTGGACTGCAAGCACATATTACCAGCTCATGTTGAGCTTCTCCTCAATGAACGCCTGCAAGTTCTTCTCCTCAGGGTTGCTCTCCAGCCATTCTCTGCCCAGCCTGTATTTGTGCTTGAGATTGCCATGACCCAGGTGCAGGTCCCTGCACTTGGCTTAGTTGAACTTCATGACATTTGCATGGGCCCACCTCTCAAGCCTGTCCAGGTCCCTCTGGATGGCATCCCTTCCCCCTAGCATGTCGACCACACCACACAGCTTAGTGTCTTCTGCAAACTTGCAGATGGTGCTCTCTATTCCACTCTCCATGTCTCCAACAAAGGCGGTAAACAGCACACGTCCCAGTACCATCCCCTGAGGAACACCACTCGTCGTTGGCTGCCACTTGGACGTTGAGCAATTGACCGCAATCCTTTTAGTGCGGCCATCCAGCCAGTTCCTTATCCACCAAGTGGTCCATCCACCAAATCCATGTGTCTCCAATTTAAAGGCCAGAATATGTCAAACACTTTTATAAGTCCGTGTAGATGATGTCTGTTGTGCTGCCCTTGTCTACCAGTGCTGTGGCAATATCGTAAATGGCCACCAAGTTTGTCAGGCATGATTTGCACTTGGCCCGGTTGAATTTGTGAGGTTGGCACGGGCCCACCTCTCAAGCCTGCCCAGGTCCCTCTGCATAGCATCCCTTCCCTCCAGCATGTATATCACACCACACAGCTTGGTGGTGTTGGCAAACTTTCTTAGGGTGCACTCAATCCCACTGACCATGTTGCTGAGAAAGACAACATCTTTGCACAAGTCCCAGTAGACGATATCAGTTGTTCTACCCTTATCTACCAACATTGTAACCCCATCCGAAAAGGCCACCAAATTTGTCAAGCATGATTTGCCCTTAATGAAGCCATGTTGTCTCTCATCAATCTCCTCTTTATTTTCTATGTGCCTTAACAAAGTTTCCAGGAGGATCTGCTCTAGGATCTTTCTGGGCACAGGGGTGAGACTGACCGACCTGTAGCTCACGAGATCTTTTTTTCCCTTCTTAAAAATGGGCGTTATGTTTCCCCTTTTCAAGTCAGTGGGAACTTCACCGGACTGCCACAACTTCGCAACCTAGCAACTTCACCCACCAGTTCCCCCAGGACCCATAGATGAATCTCATCAGGTTCCAATCACATGTACACCTTCAGGTTCCTCAGATGGTCTTGAACCTGATCTTCTCCTACAGTGGGAAGTTCCTCATTCTCTTAGTCCCTGCCTTTGCTTTCTGTGACTTGGGCAGTGTGGCTAGAGCCCTTGCTGGCAAAGATGGATGCAAAAAAGTCATTGAGTACCTCAGCCTTATCTACATCCCAGGTGATCATGTCTCCCATTTCCTTCCAGATTGGGACCACATTTTCCCTAGTCTTCCTTTTGTCACTGAAGCTTTTTGTGTTGCCCTTGATGTCCCTGGTGAGATTTAGCTCTATGAGGGCTTTAGCTTTCCTAACTTTATCCCTGGCTGCTCAGAAAAATTCTCTGTATTCTTCCCAGGCTACCTGTCCTTGCTTCCATCCTCTATAGGCTTCCTTTTTTAATCTGAATTTGTCCAGGAGCTCCTTGTCCATCAATGCAAGTCTTGACCTTTTTCCCCAGCTTCCTCTTATTTGGGATGCACACACACATACACAGCATTTGTATCTATGTTTGGCCCAAGATACTGAATGTTATTCTAGCTAGTTCAAAGAAATTCCAACCAAAGCTATTTCTATAAGGAAATGATCATTTTTATATAAAAAGGAATTTCTGATTTCTTCTGGCTTCAAGAAAGGTATTAAAACACACAGAGCTTTTGCATTATTAATGGTACGAAACAGCACAGTTGGTACAAACCAAGAAAAGGACATAATGTTGGCCTAGAACTAATAGATGAAATTCTACTAAAGTTAATTTTTCTGTTTTTCTTCTTTTCTTCACATCCTTTGGGAAGATCCCTTGGGATTGTTTGGAAAAGTGAGTTTTGATAGGTGAGAAATAGCTATCTGCTAGATATTTACAATGTTCTGGAAAAAATACCATAACTTCATTCAGTGGACAGGGAAATGGAGGCACAGAATGACAAAGAGAAGGTGGTAGCTCACTCAACAGAGCAGTAACAGGAATAGAAGTTGGCATAGCTGAACCACAGCTCTGAATCCAATCAGATAGGACACAACATTTCTCATAATCCATAGTGACACACAAAAATGCATTTTCCTTTTAGAAAAATGTTTGTGGTGTTTCTACTGTTATCCTCTGTTGAACTAGTTCCACAGTGTTGTGGTTTTTACCCTGGTCTTAATACACCAATGTAGTTTTCTGCTACACTGTACAGCTGAACCCCAGATAAACATGCTCTGGAAAGTCTAATTATGAGTATATTGGAACCTGTTCATTTAACTTATAGCTTTAATGTTCTTTGAATGCCAACTTTTATAGTGATTGAATACTGTAATTGATCTGCTGTGAACTAACTGCTTAAATTAATTTCACACCTGCCACAAAGCCTTGCCTTGAGATTTCAGGACCCAGCATTAATAGATAAGTGAAAAAGGATTTAAAAACATGGTAATGAGCAGATCAATAATATGTGTATAACAATGGATATTTGCTTTTACATGCAAGCAAAATGAGTACAAGGTCATGAATTCTGGTAAGCAGCCTGGGCTGTTGCTTCAATTGCGAGACAGCACAGAATCTGCTTGGATTCTCTTTTATCTCTTCTGTATGTGAAACACAGACTTGGGAGGGTGTGGCAGGTGGGAAAATTCGGTGACCTCTTATTTGTACAATGCCAGACCCTCTAGAAAAGTTAAGCAAGCTGTAACCAAAGTATGTAATCAAACTGCAAATCAATCACTTCTTTAAGTATTGCCACGGTATCGGACCTACAGAATCATGAGGCTGCCTACTAGCCTCCCAGTTTTTAAATTTTAGAAGAAATTATCCTCAAAATGAAGGCCTTTTTCACCCTATAAATCCACATGCAAGGGTCCACCGTTCCCATGCTGATGAAGGGACTTTCTGTTGCCCTGTTTCTAAGAACCCAGAAATATACAATGAAATCAAATAGCTTTATCACCCAGTGACCTTTCCAGCTTCTGTAAATTGCATCCCTCTCTGTGAATGTTGAAGCAATGAATGTTGAACCACAGTCAGCTCCTACTTTGGTCAGCCCCTACCTACTCTCCCAAAGTCATTCTTTTTCTCTCTGAGGAAAACTATTATTCACAACAGCATTTCACATGGAATACAGATAATACAATACCTGTAGCCATAAGGTACACATTTTGCCCTAAGAATTCAGAAAAATTGCTTAGGATTTCCTGGCTACCTATTGCTGAAATTTTACTGTATCTGTCTGTCAATTTCAGCTGTTGCCCGACATATTACTTCAATATAGTGCCTCACCAAACTTTGCCTTGCTATTTTTTTTGCTTGTTTACTTATGGAATGTTTTGTGTACAATAAGACAGGACTATTGGGTTCTGTTTTTTTAAGTATTCTTGGTCTTATTCTTCTCTTAAGATAAATATCCTCTCTCCTGAGTAGTGTTGCCTGCAGCAGTCTGTGACTTGATTGTAGAAATCGCATGTCGGACATATATTCTAAGCCCAGCCCATTAAAAGTGAGCTTTGTGAACTAAACCTTGTTTTTCAAAAGTGACTTCAATGCTTTTTTAAAACACCATTGGAAGGGATGAAGACACACATACAAAAAATCCCCCAAAACACTCCAAACCCTGAGAAGAAAAAGACGCGGATTTGAAATTAAAAGCTTTTAGGAGACTTCCCATTTTAGTTCTGTGAGACTTCCCATGGTAGAGCTTTAGGTTAAAGCTTTTAATGAAGCTCAACTGTGGAATACAACAGAATACAAGTCTATTATCGCTGTTTTGCTGAATTGCCATTCATTTCAGCTGACAGAAAACCAGCCAAGAACTCTGGATAAACAGTAGTTTTAAGAGACAAATGTAATTTCAGTACTAATTTGCACAGCATGGAAGTTCCCCCCACACACACACGTTTGCCAGTCCCAGCTCTTTAATAGGTGTGAATTCCCTTACTTCTCTTTTCAACAGACCTGGGTGTTGGGAAGTATCAAAGATAACTGAGCAGGTAGTGGCTGCTACATGGATGGTAATGGTTTCCATTTCTATTATTACATCTTTAAAACAAAAGTAAATATGAAAGTTAGGTTTTGTTTTATTCTAGTGCTTGTGTACTTCCAATACTGTGGTTATTTGATGCTTCTTCAACCAAGCATCAGCTCTGAAGGGAACAAACTTTACTTAAAACAAATCTAACTCAGTAAATTTCTTCAGTCTTGTCCTAAAAGAACACAAATAAGTTTATAAACCATGAACATGTGGTTTATAACCTCCTCACCTCTCAATTCTTGAACAAAAAAAATTAAAAAGACTATTTGCAATCATAACAAACAATAGGGTATGTTTTATTTATTGGAAACTGAAAAGATATGCAGTTACTCAGTGGCCTGGAAAATTGGCAACCTGTTTTAAGACTATACTGGCTCTGGGTAGTATTTGAGTTGACTGTCTGTGTAGCAACTCCTGTGGTGCTTTGGCTAAAATAGTATTGATAACACACCAGCTTGAGCTACATCAGTGGTTTCTCCTTTCCCATTCTACACCCCCGTCCCTCCACAAAGAATAAGCTGAGGGTCAGAAAGAAGTTGAAAGGGGACACTGGGACAGCTGATCCGAATTTGCCAAAGGGATATTCCATACCATATAATGTCATACTCAGCGTTGAAACTGGGGTAGAGGAAAAAAGGTGTGGGGTTCCTTGGCTTCCAAGGTGGCTATTACTTGGATACTGGCTGGGGATCAGTCCATTGATGGGAAATGGTGTATGATTGGTTTGCATTGTTTAGTTGTTTTTTGTTTTTTTCTCTTTCCTTCACCTATAAAACTGTCTGTATCTTGATCCGTGAGTTTTTTTGTTTAAGTCTTTCTATTCTCACCCTTGTCCCACTTGGTTGTTGTGGAGGAGGGATCAATGAATAAGTGGGTGTGTGGGTGCTTAGCTGCTGGCTGACGTCAACCCACCACAGAAAGAAAGGTGGAAGACGAAAATAAACACAAAATGATAACTGTTGTAGATACAGTTACTTTCAAATAAAAAGGGACAAGTTCAGAGTAATATAGATTAAATCCCGTTCATGTGGAACAGACAAATGTGTCAAATGAAAATCACTGTAAAAGTGAATTTCATTTGTCCAGTATTGTATTTAAATGAAATAAAAACAACAACAAAACAAAGCAAACCCCAAACTGAAATATAAAACTGTCCCATTGTGACATATTTAGGAGAAAATCTTTCTTGTTCTTGCTCAAAATATCTCTTGTATTTTGTAATTTCAGTCTACCTTACAATGTGGAAATTATTTCAATTTAAAGTCCAAATACAAGAAAAAGTTTTGATTGCTCTCAGTCTTTTTACTATTTTTTATGATTATTTTAGAATTTCTTACTGTTCATTGAATTGTAAAGGAAGGAAGCCTGTACAGAATTTTGCTTAGAAATCAACACAAACTGAACAGCAATCAAGTTTAACATTGGCTTCATTACATTTTGTCTGTATTGGTCCTATGTCACTTTCAGTTATTTCCAGCACTTTTAAATATTCAATGCATTTTTGGTCTTTAGCAAAAATAAATTTATGTAGAAACTTTTTTTTTTACATATATTTTTTGCTTTGCTGGTTGTTTTTCCTGCATTACTGTATTGTATTCCAGTTCAAACTGGAATTCAAAGTTCAAACTCACACTAGCCTGTCTTTAATATGAATGTACTCATCTGCAGCATGCTTACTGGGACATGAGCCAAGCTGATTATGTGTTATTTCCATTCAAAGCTTTTCACAATTCTGCTACTTTATTTTTTCCTGCTTCGCTCTCTCAATTCAAAATCCTAAATACTATGTCTCATAGAAAACTTTTATGCCTTTTTCTAAGAGGTCTTAGAGCTTCTATGCTGTTTAACCCAGTCATCATATCTTCACTCATTTGTGGTGTTTCACCTAGCCAACAGTATTTCTCTTCCATTAAATTATTCCATTATGTAAAATATAGTATCTTCAAGAGTAACTTAGAGGTCTACGTTGTGTTGAAACCGTTCCATATAGGCAACATCATAGTGAAAAGAGCTGTCATACTTAATTGCACAGAATTAAAGAACTGAAGTATATATTGTGAAAGATTAATTTCTTTGTTGTGAATGGAAACATTATACACTGAGACACTACAATCAGGGCCACCTACCAAAGCACGTCTTCATATAAATCCTGCAAATAGCATTCAAAATTAATTAGAAATTCAAGCACTAGCATTCCTTCTGAAACACAAATGTTTTATTTCAGCTGCAACTAGAAAGATGATAAGCAGCACAAGAATTTGAAGGGAAATTATGTTTCAAGAAGGCTGTAATGTCCCAGTGACTTTGCGCTGCTGAAGTAGAGCAAAATTTTTTCTTTCACATGCCAGCCTAGGTGAAAGTCATTCCTGGAAAGATGTGCATCTTGAACTGGCACAGTGTGAATGGCTGGCCTTGAACGTGATTCGTGTTTGTGTTAAGGTTCTGGTATGTCAAAAATTTTTACTCCCAGCTTTTTACCAAAAACAATTGTTGACACTGAACTGCTTTTTATTATTATTATTCCTTTTCTTCTTTTGCCCAGTCATTCCCTGAGGTTTCAGGGAAGCCATTCCTAAGTTTAAACCTTCAAAGTCTAATCACAAGGAGAAAGGAACACTTTTCACATATTAGTTCCCATTTTTTGGCTTTAACTATTTGCTTATCCACACACAAAAAAATTCAATCTGCTTAATTCATGTAGGTGAGATACTTGACTTGGACAAGACATAGCATAAGATTAACTCTTTTCATGAGTGTATGACTAGTGCAGAATTGCCACAGTCAGCTACTGACTTCAGTGATGCTGTAGTGGCTTGGAACAGTTCAAGGTACACTCTCAGTTAATTTGCAATGCAAAACACCCAGTACCATAATTTTTAGACCACAATGCAGGAGTTGTTGAAAAAGAATTTAAAATATACTTAGCTTATGATTAAATAAATAAGATTACAGTTTTTAATACCTGTCAGATTTCCAGCTCCCTTGGGTACAGGGAAAATTAAAGTGATAAGAAATTACATTAGAAAAGGTTTATTTTTGAAGTTGTGGGTATATCCATGTTTCTAGTGATTCAGAAACAACTGAAACTGCAGCTTCACTACTGGAATTTTGGCATTGCTGCCTTGGCCAGAATTTCAAGTTATTAGAGGTTGGGCCTAGGGAAATCATTGGAAAGAGGATATAAGAAGGTGGGGGGTTGGGTTCCTTACCCCCTCCAACATTCTAGAATTCTTGGGAACCAGCATTTAATCTGTGGCTTCCCTCTCTCTTCCTCTTGTACCTTTATGTATATATTTCTTGCTTTTGAAGGCTTTAGCCACTTGAGACAAAGGAAAAAGGAATGGCATATTGTCTCACAGATTAAGTCAAGCATAATAATTTACAGTATTTATTTATTATTTTTAATAGTATGCAAGAGGATCAATTTCACAGTTTATCTCTTAGCAAAATAGTCAATTCAATCTCTGTGAAACTTCTCTTCCAGCAGGTTTCTTGGGTCATAAAAGACAGAACCTGGGATATCAGATTGACTTGAATTCTCCTTCCAGGTTTACCCTTTGAATGCTTGCAGCACAGCCACAGTGGAGGACTATTTCCTTATCTGTGAATAGAAAAAAATGATATTGCCTGTCAAAAGAGACCATGGAAGTACCGGGTTACATAAATGATTATTAATATGAGCACAGCTTAAAGCAGGTAGCAAAATGCCATCTTGCTACTATTCTTATTCCCTATTGCCATTTCCAATGGCTGTTAACCCCACTCAGTACTTCCAAGCACTCAGCTCTTCAGAACAGTTGAAAGTTGAGTTTTTTGTTCAGTGACAGACTGTGGCTCCTTGGTCACCAAAGAAGCTAAATCATCTCTGTTTTGGGATGGTTGCTAACCAGAGAAGCAGATATTCCTCTTGTGTGTCATAAGCCTGAAGAAAACACACATTTACTTGAGTAATAAAGAGCTTGGCTCCTGTCATTAACCTCTACTTTATGTTTGCCTTCTGTGGTACTGGGAATTGACAACCTCCCAGTTGCTGTGCATTATCATAGCACTCTCTCTATACCACTCTTCTGTTTCCACAGCTGGAGGGAAGGTACAAAACCGTGCAGTTGTGTGCTGGGTCTGGCTGGGATGGAGTTAATTTTCTTCATAGCAGCCCATATAGTGCTATGATTTGGATTTGTGACTAGAACAGTGATGATAACACACTGGTGTTTTAGCTATTGCTAAGGAGTGTTTGCACAGCATCAAGGCCTTTTCTTTCTCCCACTCTGCCCCACCTAGGAGTAGGCTGGGGGTGCACAAGAGTCTGGGAGGGAACACAGCCAGCCCACAGCTGACCCAAACTGACCGGACAGACAGTCCCTACCATATAATATGTTCAGCAATGACAACTCAGTGAAAGGAGGAAGAAGGGCCAATATTCAGGGTTATGGTTAGTCTTCCCAAGCAGCCATTATGCATTCTCAGTCCTGCTTTCCCAGGAAGTGTCTGAACATCTGACTGTCAATGGGAATAGCGAATGAATTCCTTACTTTGCCTTTCTTGTGTGTGCAGCTTTGCTTCACTTATTAAACTGTCTCAAGCCACAAGTTTTCTTACTTTTGTGCTTCTGACTCTCTTTCCCATCTCACTGTGGGGGAGTGAATGAATGCCTGGTGGGGTGGTAGCTGCTGGCTGGAGTCATCCCACTGCAACCTGAGAGGATATGTTATGACCGCATACTTCCATACCCACATCTTGCCTCTTCTGCCCACATCTTTTCTTAGGGTTCAGGTCTCCAGACAGCCCTTTCTATCCATGAAACACATAGATACACTGCAACGTGCTTTACTTGCACACACAGATTTTGCTTTACCTATTAAACTGTCTTTATTTCAAGCCATGAGTTTTCTCACTTTTACCATTCTGATTTTCTCCTGCATCCCACTGTAGGGACAGGTGAGCTGCCTACCAGGGTTAACACACAATAAATAATGATTGTCCAATATCACAGAATCACAGAATCACAGAATGATATGGGGTTGGAAGGGACCTCTGGAGATCTAGTCCAACCCCCCTGCCAGAGCAGATCCTCCTAGAGCAGGTTGCACAAGAATGTGTCCAGGTGGGTTCAAAACCCAGGTGGTTTTGAACTTCTCCATATGTATGAGACACACATCACCCCCAAAAGCGGAAGAATTTAACCAAAATTTTCTCTTTTCCTTACCCTCTACTGACTTCTGGAGTTCCACACGCCCTCAGAATTTGACTCAGCTCCAGTACTTTTGGTTCCATTTCTCTAGTTATGGGCACAGAGATAACATAACCTTCTTTAATCTGGTTACAGTTTAGCATATTAAGCATACATAAAAATTCTGTAAAAAAACTGTCCTTCACTCAATTCCTTTTGTGTGTAGAATCACAGACTGAGGACTATTTGGGTGCCATTTTTTTAGTTTGGAGGTTGATTTTTTTACTTTGAAGACTTTATCAACATTTAATTGAAATGAAAATAAGTGACTTTTTTCACAAGAACCATGTGTCTTGTTTTTGAAACTAAAGGAGCAAATGTGTCTGTTTAAAGATAATAACCAGAAGCTACAAGTAGACAGAGGCTAGCACTAATACAATACATTTTTAAAGTGTTTCTCTTCTATATAGTACTTGTGAAATTCAGTATAAATGATGGATGTATATCCACCTTTTTTTGATACATCACTAGCTAAAAGCTTTATCCTAGGAAGCTTATGTATTGTGAACAAAAGAAAAATCTTGGCTTTTTTTCCACTCAATCTGTTAAAGGCAGAGGGCATCCCTTTTTGCACAGTTCCTGTGGTTCCAGTAAACACCACCATAACTGATACTAATAATTTACTACTGTTCATTAGCATGTCTGCTATGCAGGACACTAGTCATCTTGGAAAATATTACTCCAGTGTCATAGAATCATAGAATCATAGAATGGTTAGAGTTAGAAGGGACCTTAAAGATCATCGAGTTCCAACCCCCTGCCCTGGGCAGGGACACCTCCCACTAGAGCAGGTTGCTCAAAGCCCCCTCCAGCCTGGTCTTGAACACTTCCAGGGATGGGGCATCCACAACTTCCCTGGGCAACCTGTTCCAGTGTCTCACCACCCTCACAGGAAAGAATTTCTTTCCTTTAAATCTCTTCTCTTCCAATTTAAAACTGTTGCCCCTTGTCCTGTCACTGCTCTTCCTGGCAAAGAGTCACTCTCCAGCCCTTCAGATATTGGTAGGCTGTTATAAGGTCCCCCCGGAACCTTCTTTTCTCGAGGCTGAACAACCCCAGCTCTCTCAGTCTGTCTTCATAGGAGAGGAGCTCCATCTCTCTGATCATCTCTGTGGCCCTCCACTGGACCCGTTCCAACAGGTCCATGTCCTTCCTGTGTTGAGGACTCCAAAGCTGGACACAGTACTCCAGGTGGGGTCTCACGAGCACTTAGCAGAGGGGCAGAATCACCTCCCAAGACCTGCTGGCCACACTTCTCTTGATCTAACCCAGGACACGGTTGGCTCTCTGGGCTGCCAGTGTGCACTGCTGGCTCATGTTGAGCTTCTCTTCCATAAGCACTCCCAAGTCCTTTTCCTTGGGGCTGCTTTCCAGCCATTCTCCGCCCTTTGTGCCTGGGGTTGCCACGTCCCAGGTGCAGGACCCTGCATTTGGCTTGGTTGAACTTCATGCAATTTGCACGAGCCCACCTCTCCAGCCACTACAAAACTACTTATTTTGCTTTACAGTTACTTTTCCTGAGTCTCAGGGCATATTTAGTTTTGGAAATAGACACATCAAAAAGGGACAATAGGATTCCTTAGATTTGGTTAAGCTACACGATTGGAGGCTAGTAGTGTACAAGTTACTGTACTAGTGGTGGACTCCGGGGTCAGTGCTGGGTCCTGCTTAACATCTTTACCAATGACTTGGATGATGGGGTAGAAAGTACCTTCAGAAAGTTTGCAGATGACATAAAAATGGGAGGAGTGGCTGACATACCAGATGGTTTTGCTGCCATGCAAAGGGGCCTCAACAGGCTGGAGAAATGGGTCAACGGGAAACTCATGAACATCATTAAAGAGAAGAGCTAAGTCCTGCACCTGGGGAGGAACAACCCCCCCCACCAGTACATTCTGGGAGCCGCCCAGCTGGAAAGCAACTGAGGAGAAAAGGCCCTTGAGAGTCCTTGTTGACACCAGGTTGAATGTGAGCCAGTGATGTGCCCTTGCAGCAGAGAAGGCTACCAGTATCCTGGGCTGCATTAGACAACACGTTGCCAGCAGGTCAAGGGAAGAGATTGTGCTCCTCTGCTTAGCACTGGTGAGGCCACACCTGCAGTAGCAAATGTAATTAATCTTTCCATTCTACTATTTGTTAACATTTCTTGGAGTATCACATCCGATTCAAGGAAGAGGTGGGTCAGAGTAATATAGAAAAGAAATACAAAGAATTTGGGGAATAGTTTAATAAATGGAAAGCCTGACTTACAGTGAAGGACTAAAATACCAGAGTTTTCAGTCAGAAAAGAAAAAAACAGACAAAATCGTAACAACTTTCATGTACCTAAAGGATTAATGAAGCTCTGTTCATCATGCCTTTGGGGAATACGTCAAATCGTGGTTGTGATAATAGGAGATTTATACAGTTTTATTTAATGCTACTTTACTGGAAATCACTGGGATAATTTGCGGAGGAAGTCTACCAAATTGCATCATAAGAAGACCGTTCTTTTCATTTCTCTCTCCAAGACCAGGTGAGACAAATAACTGCCAAGAACAAATAAGGATAATCCGTTTTTAGGATATGGGTGTGGAGCAGCTAACCTTTGGAAATCCCTTTTTTCCTTATGACTTTATGCTTCTACTTCATTTATGACTGAAACAATGGATGAACAACAAAATCAGCTCTGGATGAAACTAAAAGTTGCTCTAAATTAATCTGATGCTGCAAAACAGATTGCCCAAAGAAACAAGAAGAATCAAATTATGCTTTCCATTTACCAACAGATATGAACTTCCATGAGCCTAATCTTGCAGTATAAACAAAGTCTATTTTCAAGATTGAGTTCCAGTACCCTGACCATCATGAGAGTTAAATGACATGACTGGAATTCCAGAAATTCTGACAGAGCTTAAAATAATTAAAAAGGGATCTTATAGGACAAAAACTTCACTTTTCTTAGTTTTGACCCAAACTGGAACCCATGTGACAAAATCCCTATCACAAACTTGTTGACGAATCAAGCCTAAACACACTCACAAAAATGCACTCCTCCCTGGAGCTTAAACCTTGTATCCTCCCAGTGGATAAAAGGTACTAATTAGTTCTTGTCTGCCAGGAGTCTGCTTGATTTTCTTTAAATGAATTAAACTATCAGTCAATATCTGCTCTTGCAAGCAGAAGCACAGAAATAGTAGCCCTATACAGTTCATTGTACAGAAAAATCAAATATTTTTGGTTGGTTTTGTTTCATTTTTTATTTTAATAAAATAACTTTTCAAAACAGAATCACATTTTAATGAACTGGTTCCAGATGAGGCATCCTTGCTATATTTATGTGATATTGCACTTCTTATGTCCTCTCTGACAATGTTGTGATAGGACATTTTGCATTCGGCAGAAGCTTCAAGGTCCAAAGTCTCAAAACTGGTCATGCTTTTACCCACTTTCACATAGTTTTCTCTACCCATACTGTGAAACCAATGTGATATGCAGAGATAGCATGTTACTGTAAGCAACTGTGAGACTACCAGTGTAACCACTTATCCTCTTGCTCCACATGCTTCTTTACCCTGGTGGATTTTTTAGACAGCTGAGAGTGGACATTCCTTGGTGACAAAAGTTTGCCACTTAAGTTGTACTGCTCACATGATCACAGCAGGATTTTAGACAGGTGTTTTTTGGTATGAAATACAAAAGACACATCTGATATTGATTGTTGTCATCTATGAGCTTGTCTAACACATTTTTTTCCAACCTCAATGTGTAATGAATGCTGAAGCACGCCTAGAAACAGAACATGGCAGAAGAGACAAGGAAGGGAAGACTAGCAAGGCGCTGACTAGTATTCCATGGAATTAACATTAACAGAGATGGGCTTAAAGACTTCACATCCAGCTTTAAATACATAAATCACTGTCTTCATTATTTCCAAGTGAAGTCACTGAGCTAACCTCTCTGAGGGACATGAAGCCACGCCAGCATTATAGCAGGGCAAGAACAGCACGGCAAGACTGAACACTAGACACCAATAAGAGGTGTTATCAAGGCCAATGATGTCATCCCTGCATTCCCACAGATTTATTGCTGGCTGCATCTTCTATGCCACAACTTTAGTGGCAAGCGAGCATGTTGCAGACAACATCAGGCCAGGCAAAGCTGCTAGAGACAGTACCTAACACTGTAAGCATGTACATACATAACATCATCACCATGTATACCACAAGCTTCAGCAGGGCTTCCTTGAGGACTGCTTGGAAATTACTTGCCAGTATTACTTTTTGTTTCATCCAGGCTATTTTAAACACAGTTGATTCTACAGGGCTACTTTTTTAGAGCAGACTTTTTAGTAAAATTTAGATTGATACTAATGAGTTCCATTCAAAAGTAAAAAAGAAATAATACCTTTTTATAAAATGAAAAGATCCAAAGGAGAAAGTACTGAGTTTTTCCTTCTCACATTGTAGACCGAGACAGAAAATCTTAAAGAGGAGAAAAAAAAAAAAAAAGTTGTTTTAGCAGTTGAATTCATTATCCTTGTTTCCAGCTATTTTTGACATTTTTTTCTTTCAGAGCAGTGAACATTTGAAATAGCTATTCTGTTTCATCTTACACTGTACATTATTTTCACATAGCTCATACCACTCTACTAAAAGCTATGGTGCTATGCTATGGGATTTAAAAAAAAAAAAAGTAGTCAAGCCATCACTGAGAGCATTGTTCCCACATTCTATTACTGGTTGGCAGGTGGACAAAATACCTAGTATGAAACTAATATGAATTGGAGCGAATACTTAAAAGGCACTAGAAGTCTCAGTAAGGCTTTAAATATTTCAGAAAAGCTGTGATCTATATGCTTTGCCTTCAGCCAACATACACTCAAAGTGAAACAGGCCTAAAAAAAGCCCCTCTGCAATAAATAGATACCTCATGGAGATATTCTAGCCAGCAAGTCTCCACCTTTTTCTTTGAACAAAAGCTGCAGGAAAACTTTGAAAAATCCTCTATGAAAAACAGAAGAAAATGGGAGATTTTTTTTCTTCTGCCTTAGTAAGCAGAGTTTTTCTAGTTTGCTTCACAGAAGATCTATTTTAATAGCAATATCAGGCCAATTTGGTGTCTGCACCAAGTTCTGAAGTGCTGCTTCTCAAACCACTTCATGGTAGTCACATAAGAAGTACCTTGTTGGAGAAACATAAATAATTTGCTTGATCTCAGCACAATGACAATGAACTTTTTGGGAAAGATAGAATGCTTAGAAAATAAATACATATATTTATGATTTTATATATAGAAATTATAATATTTATAGTAGAAGTAACAGTAAAGCTTAATGTACTTATGATAGAAGGATCTCTGTTTTCTGTCATAGATGACAGAAAAATCCTGGCATTTGAAACTTCAAGTTGAAGCAACATTTTAAAATGAATCCTAGTCAGATGAGGTACTGTATGACTGGAAAATAGTAAAGGGCGAGAACTGATCTTCTCAGCTACAGATCTGTTATTTTGCTCTCAAGGTAAAGCTTCAGAAAACTGGGAGATAAATGGCAGATGACATAATGCAATATGATTCTACCAGAGAAAGATCATTCTGATATGATGTAGTTACTTTCTTCAATATGACATTTACTATCGTACAGGGAACTAGAAAAAATAATCTCTCTGGACATCTACAAATGTTTCCTATCATGCCAAATGGAAAATTATTGTAAAGTCTAGCAAGTATGGGTGTCAGAAGAACTATGAGGTAAGTGATCATTTGCTGAAGGGAAAGCCCGAAATGAGTTATACTGAAAAGGGAGTTTTGAGACCACAAAGCACGCACTTACTCACTGAATTTCCCAAGAATACAACTTGAGACTAATTTTGTTTACACTTTGATTTCATGATATTGACACACAAGTCAATATGAAAGTATGAAATGTGCTGGCAATGTGAAATTACAAAGGAGTCATTACAAACGGGATGGACCTCTTTATTACAAAATACAAGTTCATGCCCTTTGGAAGAAATGACAAGGTGACGTCTCACTAACTGGTAGCAACAAAAGTAAAAAAGATGTGGATTGCTTTAACTGATCACAGGATGTGAATTGATGAAGGTGAACTTGGCCATGCTTGTGAAAAAGACAAATACGATCCATAACCAGGAACAATATCTAGTATCTACAGGGAACAAAAAGGAAAAGTGTCAGAAGATAAAAGTGAAAGAAAAGAAGAGAAAGTGAACACAGAAAACTCTTCAAACTTTATCTTAGCAGAAGAAATTTCGGTCGTCAAATGAAATTATCAACAGAAATTCAATAAGAATATAAATTTCCACAGTATGCATAATTAATATTGTGGATTTTATTGCATGAATGAATTCTATGTGATGTTGTAGATGTCAGAAATATAAAAAGGACTATAAGATAATGGAACTGGATCGAATATGTCAAGGAAAACTTCTTTTCCTATGTTCCTAAAGTCATGGATCTACATGGCCTTCCCAGTGTTTGTGTCCATAGCCAATTTCCATTCTAAATTTAAAATAAGATTATGGGCATATTAGTTTCAATATTATAGTTATGTGTGTGTATATATACACATGTGTGTGTATAACATATATATTAAAATAAAATACCTGCACGCTGTTTCAAATCTCATCTTCCTGGAAAAATGGAATCATTGACTTTGCCAAACATTGCAATCTAAAAATGATGTGTAGCATATTATGGATGAAGTTATCTACAACTAAAGATTATATTTCAAAATTTTAAAAGAAGTACTATTCCTTCTACTAATCTTCATTAAAATAAAAACTTATTCTTATCTTGTCTCTTACAAAACAAATTAAGCTGCAGTAACAAATACAGGGAAGACAAATGCACAAAGTAAAACACCAGAACACTGAACTGAGTACCAAAACATTGAGTACTAGTACCTTAACTAGCAAGGCATATAGGTTACTATATACACAATTTCCTCCTTCCCCACAGAGGATTTTTTAACAAATCATCTAAATATTCTTTTTTTTTCTTTTTATATATTCAGCTAAAACAGCCTAGTCTCCTTATCCCGCTCCTCTTTACAAAACAGCTCTGTTGTGAAGTTACCCCTTTTTGTGTTATACATAATTGCATTTTTCCAAATAAGTCCTCTAAATCATTTTTTGCTACACTTGCAATACCTAGTTTAACCTATACCCTCTAAGAGGACATGTACCCCTGCTGCAGGCTTTCATATTTTGCTTTAAACGAATATGTCCACGATAATGCTCACTTGCAGTATTTTGTTACATGAGGTTGCAAATTTCCTTCCAAATTGCAGTGCTTGCAAGTGTACCCACATGCTTAAGCTGATAAATTAAATACTTACAATACATGATTATTATGAACTTTTTTAATGAGCCAAAATGCAGAGGAGGACTAAGCAGTTCTGCAAAAGTTCAGTATGTAACCACTACTGTCTCCAAAGAATGCTATGGGTTTGGTTTTTTGCACCTATCAAGGTTACAACAAACATGGTAACACATGCACCTCCTAATCCAAGGGAGACTTTAACTGAATACTGAAGAATCGTGAGACTTTGGACCAGAAAGTATAGTTCATGTCTAACAAGTTCTTTTACCATAAAATTCACACAACTTCATTAAACAAGTAGTGAGTGATATTTCACATACTTTATAAACCTCACCCACTTCCATCCACAATAAGTCTTTTTTATTTGGTTAGATTTAAGAACTTAAAAAGTAGGCAGGAGTCAAAAGGATTTGGACATGGAAATGATACTGAACTGATCATCAAAATTTTAGCATTAAATCCTATTTTTAAAGTACATCACTTACAATGCAAACTAATTATGTGGATGAAAAAAACCTATGTATTCTCTAACAGCAGAAACTATTGATTTTTTCGATGTGACATTAATTAATTTATATAGTAAACATACTTTTAGATCCTTTGTGCAACAAATGAGGACACTGATGGAGCAACAGAAGACAGAACTGGAAACAGTCCCAGCTAGTCCTGTGTTCGCCCCACCCCCCAAGTAGTCTTCAGTTTCTTTTTCAGCAAATAATGAAGAATGAGAAAAGTGCCTAAGATAAAACACATGTTGAATACATCTAGATTTTAAGTTCTGGAACTCTGGGAAAGATGGAAACAACAAAACAACACTAAACTACAATAAACTCCTGAATAAACATATTATCACTGACATGCTACAATTCAGTCCATATTAGAAAGGCAAAGAATTCAGCCTAATGCTTAGGCTTGATTCTCAAATACTTGGCTCCCTTAGTAAATGATAGAATAGTTTAGGTTGGAAGGAACCTTTAAAGGTCATCCAGTCCAAGCCCCTGCAATAAGCACGCACATCTTCAACCACGTCAGGTTGGTCAGAGCCCCGTTCAACCTGACCTTGAATGTTTCCAGGGATGGGGCATCTACCACCTCTCTGGGCAAACTGTTCCAGTGTTTCAGCACCCTTACCATAAAAACATTCTTCCTTGTATCTAGTCTGAATCTACCCTCTTTTACTTTAAAACCATTACCTCTTGTCCTATCACTACAGGCTCTATTAACAGTCCCTTCACATCTTTCTTACAAGCCCCCTTAAAGTACTGAAAGGCCACAATAACGTCTACCAAGAGCCTTCTCCAGGCTAAACAACCCCAACACTCTCAGCCTGTCTTCATAGGAGAGGTCTTCCATGCCTCTGATAATTTTTGTGGCCCTCCTCCAGACCTGCTCCAACAGCTCCATGTCTTTCTTGTATGGAGGACTCCAGAGCTGGACGCAGTACTCCTGGTGGGGTCTCTCCAAAGAAGAGGGGTAGAATTACTTCTGACACCCTCAGTAAATCTTCTGATTGACCTAAATGGATTTAGCCATCTGTAAATAAAGTAAGAATCTGGTTCTTAAGTAGGATAATAAAGTCTCATTACTGGAATAAGGGTTGTACTAAAGGTTGTTCCTTAATTATTGCATTACTCTAACAGCTATAAGCCCCAAGCACAGGTTAGGAACTAACCTTAGTAGATGTGGTATGAACACAGTCTTGCAGCTTGACCCTGGTAGTAAAGACAATGGCAAAGTGCAGGGATAAGAGTAAGAGGGTCTAAGACAGTTGAAGACCTTGATTTTGGCAAACCTTCAAAATAATTGAGAAAATGGCCGCAGCAGAAATAAATCAATTATTTCTGCTGCATGATGCGCAGGCTAATGGCAGACTCTGTTACCTTTCCTTACCTAATCCTCCTGCAGAACTCCTATTCCAAAAAAGTTCCTAACACTTTGGGACCAAGACCAGTCAAGTTTATAGATCTGTCCAAGATAGAAGCTTAAGTAAAGGTGAATTTGTTGTGAGGTCCACAATAAAGGCAGATAAGAATATTATAGGAGGGCTGTTGACAATGCCATAGTTTACCCTTACAAAGCTCCCAATCTGAGGAATTTATTTCAAATAAGTGAATGACCAATTACAGTTCTTACTACTAACAAAGGTCTTATCCTAAAATTGTTTAAAGAAATTGCCTCTCCTTGCATTTAATAGTCTTTAGGTTTTTTGTGTCCTCTGTATCTTTTGAAACCAATTTAAATATGTAAACATATTCATATTTTGTTGAATGAAAGTCTTTGTGAGAAACAGAAGTGTTGCACGTCCATATCATGTATATTGTAGAGAGGCTTATCTGCTCAAAGAATACATATGAATATTTTACAGTCATAGTAGAATCCTAATTGATCATTAAGACTTAAATTAAACCCAGTAGTTCTTTTACAGAAATCTATAGTATTTTTGTCTCCCTATTCTAATGCAAAGCTTTTTGTGTGTGCATATTCTTTGAGGAGTGCAATTTGCTCCTATCTCAGTTTGCAGAAGTATATGCATAGTGACAGCAGAAACTCACCTGCCACAGGCAACAAATCTCTGTGATAAAGAAATGTAAATATTCACTTCTCTTTGGAGACATTTTTTCTTCTCTTTTGTTGAAATTAAGGTTCTAAATCTTACTAAGATAAATGGAGTTCTGAGTACACTATGGTAACTGGAACTTTTTTTTTTGTTGTTTGATTTGTTTTGACTGTTTTGGTTAGCACAGAGCAGACATCAATAAACAGGTATTCCTGCAGTTATTTCTACCCCTTTGTGTATCCGCCCTCCATCTCCAACTTGTTTGTTGAGGAACTGTTATCACCTGCATGCCTGCTACTATACTCCAGACACTGGAAAGGTACTGCGTTGTGCCTGAATGTCAAATGGATCAGGACCACAAGAAACAAGTAGGAAACAAGGAATCAAAGACAGGAAGAACATGAAAAACTCTTCTCAAAAGAAGCTGTATACCATGGTTTCCCTCCTATCAGACAGCCAAAAGAGGCTTGAGCAACAAGCAGTCCTCAGCCTCCTGTTTTTATGACTCACATCACGCTGATATCCATTTATCCAACAGATAAATATCTGTTGTCAGAAGCTTGGGTGAATTCAGTCATGATGTTAATATGGATGGTTACAGATACAGTCTTTCACTCTGAATATGATACAGAACTGTACCAGGCTAATTGCAGAAAACAACAGTCCTCCTAGCCCCTCGGTAAATTCAAGCTTGCTATTTTTAATTTCAAGATAATTAAAATACTCCCCACAGTCTTAGAATTCCCATAAGAAAAATAAAATAACCTTCCTTCTTTTTAATTTTTAAATGTCAATTGTTACATTACAGATATAGATCTAATACATCAAGTGGAATAACTAGGCCACTACTGAGGACACAATTGAGGTTACCATCCCAGGGGTTGACCTGTATTGTAAAACACCTCACTGACAGTGACAACGTCCCATATGTGCAAGACATACAGTGTTTGCTTATAAAGCAACTATGGATGCATAAAGCAAACCATAAGGTTCAGAGTGAGAAATGAGAAACTTTTTTCTTCAAAATGATCACTTCGGAAATCCTGCAAATGTTATTGCTGCCAGCTGACTCTGAAATATAGACAGAAAAGAAAGAAGGATTCTCTACTGCTTCCAAAGTTTTTCTTAGGAACAAGTAGAAAACACCACCATTTGAACATTCCGTATTGTCAAAATAAATGCTGTTGAAATTGAGTGGAATATGATATTACAGAAGAATTTTAAATTTAGGAAAGCAATGAATATAATGGAATAAATCAATCATTTTTCCTACTAATTTTAAGAACAATTGTACAAATATTGAGAAAAATATTTATATTTTTCTTCAAGAAGTTCAAGTACTCATGCCAAAGTCTTACAAGATCATTAGAAGAATGATAAACCAATTATTTGCACACTCTTCTAGTTTTGTTTTTATCGCTCACATTATAAGCATATATATTACTCAAAATTTCATAGAAATATTGAATAAAATTAGTTCAAGTCAGACCCCTGAGGAACTCAATTTGAAATAGTAGCATTTGACTGATAGGTTATTCGTAAATTCTCTCTAAGAGTCTTTCTTCAATGGACTAAATTACTTTATATCAGTTTTGCAGACTGCATTTCTCTAGTTTAAAGATACATCTAAGATGATATTCTTATGAGCAAAGATACACTGCTGCTTGCCACTATTAGCCTGCCAAAGAAAACAATCAGAAAAAATTATTCAGAATAAAAGGTATCATGCATAAATTGCCTTTATACAAAAATCCACACATTCTTCTACTTTCTTATGTATTGATAATTCATCTTGGGATCCTACCAGAAATCAAACTTTACTTAAAAGACCTGTGGATTTTGTTTCATGTTTTACGTTCAATGAACTACTGTGTTCATCTATACCTCTGAATTTTCCCTCATTCTCTTCTTTTTCCCCAAAGTTAGTTTCTAATGGGCTAGAAATTTTTTTATCTCTTCATATACATTTATCAAGACATCTCTGGTACATCTAATTTGTGTAAATCCTCCTTGATCTAATTTCTCAACAGCATGTTAGAATTGAGATAATGAAAGAATAAAATCTATTTGGAAAGAGCTAACATGTCTTCTCCTGATGTGAGAAACCAAAATCCCTTGGATTTCTTTGAAGCACTCCATAGCTATGAAGAATTTTGATCCAGTTGCTATTTTCTGCTCAAGTTTCCAAAAGGTTGTTGATTAATTACTTCCTCAAAGGTTTTTAATGGAGTTTAAGGAGATGTGGAATGACAGAAAATGCCTTGACATGATAAAATAAAATGTTAAAAGAGAATAAATAAAGGGTAGAAGCAAATAGCCATGTTTCAGAAGGAATAAGGTCACCAGTGACCCTTCAACATCTTCTGTAATCTGAAAAAACAAAAGGAGTAAGTTTTGCTTATGATACAAATTTTTTCAGGCTGATAAGTATAAACAAAAAATGAAGAGCTGGTGAAGGAAAAAGTTTTATGAGACTGACTCACTAGACTACAGAAAAATAGATGACTTTAAATGTAGACAAATGTACAATGAGACAAGGGAAAAAATCAATCCTATCTTTAAAGATAAAAAGATGAGTTACTATAAAGACTGTTACTATTCAGGAGCAAGAATTAGGAGCTACAATACACAGTTCTCTGAAAATATCAATTTTCAATTATCAAAAAAAAAAAAAAAAGAAATTGTATATTAGGAAATGGATAAAGAAGAAACAAGGAAACATCTAAGTCACAGCATAAATCCATGGTTTTTCCCAATCTTGAATACCATATATAATTCTGATCCTCTCATCTCAAAGAGAAAAGCTGAAGCAGAAAAGGCTGAGAATGACTTACAGGCGTGATCAGAAATGCAGGATGGCTTCCATATGAAGAACAGTTGAATATCCTATTACTCTTGTAAAAGATGAAACTTTCACCATTCATAAAAGAAAACTGAGGTGGCCTACAAGTCATGATTGACATGGGAATGGTTAGAAAGGGACTATTTACCAAACATGGGCCCTAAAGAAGCAAGCTGGAGAAAAATTCAAAAAAAGATAAAAGTAGATTTTCATGCAAGAGGTCACAGATCTTGGAAGCTCTTTGCTGAAGGATGCTGAATCAGAGAAGCTTATAGGGTTCAAAGAGCTACTGTACAAGAATGACTGGAGGCGGAAGACAGCTCTTTTAATAGTTTTTCACAAACCACAACACGGAATGCTGCTACTCGGAGAACTGCTGAAGACTGCAAAACTATCTGGGAGCTGGTGAATGCAGGGAAGGGAGAAAGTGTGGATATTTGCCCTGTTCTTGTTTTCTCTCAGGGATCAGTTGGGGAACAGAATACTGGGCAAGCAGGACCCCAGCAGAGCGAGCTGATGTACTGGACCAACATGGCTTTGCTGTGTCAAGTTACAGATACCCATCATGTGAAAGCAGGAGCAGAATATGTTTTAGTATTTAAACTTCTTCCAGTTCTTTGCTTTGTGTTCATCTTCATTATTAAACAGTGGAACCAAAATTCCCCTTGCCATCCTTTTAAGTTTGATATTTTATATAACCCTTAATTGATGCCTCTTTGGTCCTTAGTTGCAATGCAGGTTCAGTTGCAGCCTGCAAGAGGCCTTCTGTTGACTGCTAGTTGCCAAATAATAGTTAAATAACTGTCAAGTGCCATAAAGTATCTGACATGACATGGGGACGTGTGGTCACTTCTTTTTTCTGTCAGTTCTCATATACAGTACAGTGATGTGCTCATGTACATTACAGTGGCCTTTCACTTCACATATGGCCTCATACTTTAAAAATGAGCCTGTTCATGTAAAGCTACAGGATTTACTATTTACTGTTTACTACAAGCTATACTGCTGTAATATATGGGTTCATTAGGCAGCAAACTGAGCAACTTCACAACAAGCATTGGAAAGTTCACACGGCACACAAGAAAGATAGGCATCTCTAGAATAAAATTACACATGTAAAGAACAATTTAAAAATATTGAGTCTATTAATATATTTCTGAAATAACCGTACCAATTAAACCTTTTCATTAAGTCATCTAGAATCCATGATTTTTCAAAGGGATGTTACTGATATGTACTCATTCTCAGGTTTATTGAAGTTTGTAACTCTAATATTGCAGTGTTCATGGCAAGAAACACTATTAAACTGCAATTTATAATGTAATGATTAGAAAAAAATTACACGGCAGTAATAAAAGTTCCTAACAAATAAATGATCATTTGTAGAAAAAAAAAAATTGACCAGATAGCCAAATTAGCCAAAGAAATAATATTAACTTAGAGGCCTTGTTTTGATGGCAATGGGATTGATATTAAAATTGGGCTGTAAAATAATGCAGCTTTTATTTAATAAACTGAAATGTCTGCTCAGAAACAATTTTATTTTAAATATTTTCTGTAAAATATTAATGTGAAGATATTTTTCATATCTTGAAAGTATAATCTTATTAAAACCTAAGTCATTCCCACCAGGCTGTACTAGACCATATTTGATGGTATCCTGTGACACTAAACAAATAGTGCATTAGGGGACCAATGAGCTGTAGATGCTTCTGTAAAAGTGATACTTCCCTCACAAAACCCATCTATTGTGACACCTTCCCTCACAAAATCCATCTCAGCGTGCAGAATGCCTTTACTCTTCTATGTCCTTGTTATTCATAACAGATTAATGCAGGCTAGAAAAGAATACACAGTGATAAGCTTAAAGAAGCTGCTGTGTTTCCACAATACCTATTAGCAGTTCCTCTGATTTATTTCTCTAGGCTGGGGTAAATCTAGACACATTTCTGACTGACCTGCAGTGGTGGAATACCTTTATGATTCATCTCATGGAGTAGATCAAGTGTGATACACTTGAGTAACTACTGAATGACTGCAATATCACGTACAGGTAAGCATGTGTGAGAGTCTTTGCAGAATCAGGACTCAAGAGAAATTAATTTTTCTAGATGATAAATTTGATAGCTATCAGGCATTCATTTAGGATTTAGAAGGCAGTCAATTTAGATGCATCAGTTTTTAATCTGAAATTCTCCCTATCCCAAATGGTTTCAAATATGGGAATCATGACTAGTCCATTGTCCTCACTGTCAATAATTGCTGATTTTTTATCACACTTCATTAACTAAGTTTACAGACTTGGCAGTAAAAATCTAACTGAATGTCTAATCTGCTTTGCAGAAAAAGCACTGGAACAGGCATGAAAACCGACAATTTGAAAAATGGAAAGCTAAGCATCTCAGCTACAACAGCTGAGCAAAAAGCCATTGACTTCAATAGTGTAACATCAATTGAAAAGAAAAAAATATCGTCCAAAATCCCTGTCTCTTGTTATGTAGAAGTATAGAGAAATAAAAAAAAGAATAAGACTTGTCCTAGTCTTCTGAATAGTTAGCTTTTTTCTTTTATTGTCATTATCTTGAATACAATGTTTGCCTATCAAATGTTCTTACATAAAATAAATCAGACCCATTTAGTCTGTCTAAAGATATATTAAATTGTATTATTTGAACTGAGTAATTTAAATTTAATACCCAGAGAGTATTATAAAGGTGAGAAGTCAGTAATTTTAACAGCCAGTTTGAAATTTCAAGGAGGGTCCGGAGTTTCACCTCTAAGCACATACCTTCTGAAGATTGTTATGATGGTACTTCAAATTCAAAATCCTACCTGGAGAAATTCAGAATCACCAGTCACACTTGGAAGTCTTGACCACGAGATTCCTTCCTAACCAAACACTTGTGATGATGTTACAGGACAGAAGAAACATGGAGTGTTACAGACTGAGAAGATTCCTTCTCATGACAGTGTGGACTTAAACTTTCAGAGAATCTTTACAACAAGTATTTCCTTGTTTGTCCAATCTTAATTAGTAGAGCTTTGAGCTTCTGATACACATCATGTCCTATAATAAAAGGTGGTGTAAAAGAGGAAGAAATTGAAACAATCAATCTGGCTGAATGCTTTGGAGTAACTTGAGGGGGAAGTGACATTTCTCACTAACAAATAGTTGTATAAAGCAAAAGATCTAAAGTGAAAAATTTTGAAAACTAAAAAAAAAAAAAAATGAAGAAAATGTATGCATTTTTCCATTCCTGGTACACAGACAATTAAAGGGTCTACATTTCCTTTTTTTCCTCCAATTATTTGACAAGAATTTAACACTTCCCCATCTCCTCACAATTCTCTTCGCATAGGTGAGAGCATCCAAAACCAGTAATGGGCTGTATGTGGGACAGTAGATGATTCCTGTCTCATCTCATGTTCTTGCTTTTTGTTTTGGATGGATCACTTTGCCTCTCAAGCGCTCTGCTTGTTATATTTTATGTCTGGCTTGCCTCCTATGGGGTCAAGCCCATAAAGGATAGCACAACAATTATTATGACTGGGGATATTAGCTAATGGAACTTAAAAAGCTGAAAGATAGGAAATGCAGCAGAGGATTGCAAGTAAATTTGTATAGCCTTTAGCATAAAATGACCCCAACCATTTTTGTAAAATAAAAAATTATCCTACTTTATCATGCTTTATTTTCATCTGCTGGGGAACCTACCCTTTCCTTTCTTTCTGTAGACTGGGGAAGAAGACAACTATTCAGTTGAACCACATAATGGATGAACAAACTTCAGGCCCATATTTCTGGAGGTAAACCTAGGAACGTTACCAGACACATTTAATCTATTCTACTCAGGACACTAAGGTTCACCTGGAAATAGAAAGTGTACATCCTTAACAATGAATCCTCTTTTTTTTTTTTTTCACCCCAAGACTTCCAGGTATTAACAAACCCGGTCACAGTTACTGCTCTGTGTATAAAGTGGCGCTAATGAAAGGCAAGAGGGAGAGTGGAGGGTGTGTGTACACAGTATTTATTTGTATATGCATAAATGAAGTCAAATCTCTTACAGAGTTATTTTGCTGTTCTATCCAACCACAATTCTTTTTGAATCTTTTGCATGCTTGCTTCTTTTCCTAAAAAAATAACCTTTATGACATGAGCTTATGATATTTGAAGTAAGGGGTAGTTTTCTTCTCCAAAAAGATTTGGATAAAACTAGAGAGCTGATTAAAAACAAAAATCTTCCTAAAAGCTTAAACCCAAACTTGCTTTCATAACTGAGGGAGTGGGCATCAAATAGGTTAAAAAAATGTTGTGGTGTCTTAGTTTTATTGGGTTCTAACATAAGTTTCCCACTAGGAAATTACAATGGAGACCAATAGTCCTTCAATTCTATTCATCTCTCTTCATACACTGACTTTCAAGCTACAGAAACAAGCTGTACCAGGGGCAGTGAATGAAATCCCACAAGCAAAGAAACAAACAACTCCAGACATCAAACCCTACACCACAGTAAGTACTTATGGGACTTGAAGATAGCTCTCTGCACTCCAGAAAGCTTGCCTCTTGTGATAGAAGTTTATGGAGTTCCTGTGAGTCCCCCAAAGTATCTCAGAAGACTACCTCTCCGTGAAACCAATTTCATCTAATTCCCTTCTACCATGAGAAACTTCTCTGTTGCAATCATTTTGGATTGAACTGTTTTCACACTATCATTTTATACATTCAGAGAATATTGGAAATTCCATCTAAAGGATTTTTACCATAAATACAGGGAAAGTTAGATTTTGTACTGCATTAACACAATGGTATTTCTATTGAGCAGTGAGAATAAATATTTAGACAGCTACCTTTGAAATTTTACCCTTGATGTAGAGGATATAAGACCAAAGCATTGTCAAATCATATTACAAAATACTTAAATGTTTCATCATTTAAATTTTAGTTTCACTTGGTAAATTATTGTCACTATAATTCCCTTTGATGTACTTAGGTAAACTTTATCTCAAGTACATTGAATTTGAAAAAAGCATCAAAGTAAAAAAGTAGCCATAAGAGGAGGTGGTGTTCAAGAGTAAATTACAATGTCTAGGGCATGAAGCCCAGTCTGACATTTAATTGAATTGTCTCTTGAAAACAGAGGTAACACGGTGTTCTGAGATCATACACTTGAGCATGACACACAGTTGGACTCACTGCAATATCCCTCCTTTCCAATATACCACAACAGCTGCTATTTCATTCAGTCCACGCATACTGTGTAAGTATATATTTAAAAACAGCTGCTGGTTTAGTGAAATAGGGATTTGGGCTTAAGTGTTTTCTGTTTGGTTTTGGTTTTCTGTTTGGTTTTGGTTTTCTGTTTGTTTTTTTTGTTTGTTTGTTTTTTTCTGTTTGTTTGGGTTTTTTGGTTTTGTTTTTTTAAAGCAGGTCATAGAGTTTTCAATAGTGCATGGGCTACTTAAGGGACACATTGCTACCAATATGAGTGTGTTGTGCCAGTATAGGGCTTAGCATTGGCTAACATGCTAACTTTTGTGTGAACACACACACAATCATTTCATAGCTTCAAGCCAAACATCCAAATTCTACTAGAGACCTCCAGTAACCTTCTTTTCACCACCAACTCTGAAGACATAAATAGAAAAGTAGTATATTTACTGGGGTTGGTACCAGGAATACTCAAGGGTTTGCCGATGCTGAGTGAGAAGTGCACCAGGCTCTCCTGAACCTCATGGCAACACTAGGTTCTCCCACATGGTGTCCCTGGGATCCAGAGCACAGGAAGTCACATATGGAGGCAGTTCAGATGTGAACCACTGAAAAACCACTTGAAGTCTTTACATAAGGTACACACCCCTGTCACCCCTGAAGACTGGCTGTTCTCCCAGGTATCTTTCTGAATTGTATTCATTATCAGCCCAATTGCAGTGACAACAATAGAGTTGGAAAACTCCTATTGCTATGACTGGTTTGTTACAAGAGACGATGAAGTCCTTCGTGAAACATATTTACTAAAAATGTTATTTGCTTGCTTGATTTTCTCAAGGGAAAGATGTCAGCACTGTAGAGAAAACAGCTGGAAAGGAGAACAAATTTGTATTACTGCTGTTTTATTAATATTATTGATTATTCAAAAGTAAATGGATTTATCAAGGGTAAGTAGAGGGAGGCAACAGGCTAAGGGTAAAAAATTAGGGAAAAGGCTTCAAATATGGAAAAAGCTGGACAAGTGAGAAAGAAGCAGCAGAGCTGAAAAGAGTTAAGGCCCAGTTTTTGAAAGCTAAAAGACAGGTGGAATCAGAGCTTTGCCTGTGTGCATCACAGAGCCACTTCATTGTGTCACTGTTTTTCTTATCTGTTGAAGAGCCTTTTTAAATATGTATGATAAATACATTTTGAGGACTTCCTGGTGCTGTAGTCCAGTCATTGGTTTTGACTCTAGCCTCCACATTGTAAGTGGAGATCAACAGAGGAGTCATTACAAAACTGCACTACTGCTCTAAACCAACTTATTAGGGTAGACACAGCTCTCATGATGGCCATCAGCTTCCTCAGAAAGAAGACAAGACAAGCCACTGATCCGCCACAGAATCCTGTCTGATCTGCTGTTCACCTGACTCATCAATCTAGATTACAGATCAGTAGCACATCTATAATCATAAGGGACACTAAAACATTGGTGTTTAAAAGGATATGGGCATTTTTGAGCTTGCCTTTCTATTTCTAGAAAGGCACGTTTTTGATGTCTCACTGTTGCAGAGAAATACTTTAAAAGAACATGCATATATCAACCAGTCTCTAAAACTGCCACACAAATAAACAGCTTCAAATCTTCAAATTTTCTAATTTCAACTACATCTTGGCTGAGTTAGCAATAGTAAATGTAACAACCCATGCACATAGGTTCTCATAAAGTGTTATCCCTATCAAACCTACTACTGCTACTACTACTACTATTACAAAAATGATGACAATTAAATCATCATCATCATCTATGTTGGAGAAGCCCCAATAATATTTTTTTTTATTATTTTTAAAGGCCATGGAGCATAAAAGAACTCTGAACATTTTAAAATAAGTGAAGCAGGAAATACTATAAATTATGAAATGGCTGTCAAGTTCTCTTTCACTTACTATACTCAACGTTGCAACTAAGTCCTTTATTGAGTTACACAATGAGCTATGCTTTCCTCAGCTGTGAATTCCTTTCAGGCCAATGTCAAGGCAGAGGTCTGAAATGCGCATAATTCAACTTCTCCTCTTGCCTGGAAAGGCTATGCATCTTATTCATTCCAGTCATTAAGTACAACAGCACACCCATCTTTCTGCTTTTCTCAAGATGTCACTGCGATTGGATGACCAAAAGTCTGTGCAGATCCACGGACCTTTGGCCCAGTAGATGCTGTCCTTTCTTTAAGCACTAGATGACATGTGTTACCCTTGGTGTATGATGCATCAAATACTGCCAATATAATTATCCCTGTTAAAGTAACATCATTCCTTTCCAAATCCCACCTGCAGCTATTTTCAGTCCTGGGCTATTGCACTCTACCCTTACAGTGAATAAAACCAACAACAACCAAACAAAAGCCAAGAAACTTTTTAAAGCAGCTCCATACAAAATTTATTTTTATTCCTGCTGGCTGACTGACCCTCAAGATCCTGTTACATCAGAATTAGTCTACTTTATAGCTGTTTCATTATTTTATTCTATGAGAAAGTCATCCAGTGCTACTAAGGTCCTTACCTATTTTGTTACCCCTAGTCTTTTCCTGTTGAAATATGAGGGTACCATTCACATGAGTAGACAGGCTACATTTTGCTGTCAGGAAATAAATACTCTTTACATGGTATAGTATTTGTCTTATTTGAGTCATGTGGGAAAAATCCTTATTGCAAGAGATCCACAGCATGGAATATACTTACTAAGTAGTATATCTGAAAACTGCAGTGTTCTGGACCTATTGCCCAAAGATCTGGCTTTCTTTCTGATAAAACAAGATAAATTTCAGTCCCAATACAGAATATTTGTGAAAATAAGTAGCTTTAATAAAAGAAGAAAATGCGATAGTGTATGCACCTGAAAGTGATAGGGTATTGAGGACTTCTAAGGTTTTTCTCCAGCAAAATTTTTGCCAACTCTTATTTTTGTCTCAACACGCTTATCCATCCTTAGATAAAAGACAACTGTAATATATGATTAAATCATAGAGATCAAACCTAGTGGGGTTTTCAATGGATATGCACTCAATAAAAACACAAACCACGAGGTTCATCTCAGGTGAAAAAAAACTGGAACGTGCTTGCAACTGTCATCAAGAATTGCTTTCATGACATTGAATTTACTGTCTAAAACCATATATGGTAACCATGATTCTAGTGCTTGTGAATTCTCTAGGTTCAGCTTCTTAAGGAAATTAAAACCCAGTTGGATTTTTAAATAACCCTATGGCACAAATGAGCCATTTGATTTTACCATTATCCTTCAGTGTTCTGGAAAAAATAATTTCCAGTTAATAGCCATTGAACAGTTCAACTTTCTTTGATGACTCGTTAAGTTGTTGCAACTCTGCACTCTCACTTTTCTAAAACTAGACTCCTGCAAAATTGTTTATAAAGGTCTTTATATCTCCAAAATTTAGATGCATGCAGAAGGCCCTCCCAAAGGCTTCCTCATCCAGCAGCCCTCAAAGTTCTCTTCTGTGGATTTCTCAGGGATATAAATGCAAATGTATGCAACTTCCACCACCTACAGCATCCAGCAGCAAGGAGGCATCAGGCTACTGTGCCTGTCTCTTCGGAGCGTGACTGCTGCCAGTTCCTTCTACCCTCTAATTCTTCAAAGGGGTTGAAAAGCAAACCCTCTCCAAACTTGGTTGCAGACCCTGTAGACAAAATTTATACTGTGCTATATAAATCCAAGGACTCGGTCTCACTAGGATGAGATGTATCAGGCTAAAATCCAAGTACTTCTGTTTTCTCATGGGGTGTCATCTGTTGCTCAGAAAGAGTATTATGAGACCCTAACCTGGGACTGAGCATATGATAAATCAAGCCTATTATTAGTAACATTTATGTTGTCAAGCTTTTAAATTAAATACAAAAATTAAATAAGCTTTAATTTTAAAAATTAATTTAAAAATATGGGGTTTTAACTCTAAAAAGCCAAAGCCTTCCTGCCTGATCACATGAATTTGTCATTCCTCCGAAGACTTATTCTATTCCAGTAGAAAACTGCAGACTTTCAGCAGAGTAAGATGCTAATTGAAAGACAAAGGCCTGATAGCTGCTGCTACTGGATGAGCCGTAGGTAGAAATCACAAACTAACCAACAAAGCAGCATTTAAAATGAGTCTTTTCCTGATTTTTGCAGCAAGTCATGTTCCTTTATGCTCACACATACAGAAGAGGCTTTATTTTAGTAAAAGGGAATTTTGCTTCCTCCCCCAGGACCCGCCCTAGGCAAGTAAGTGGAAGTGAATCTCTGTGGGAGGTTTTCTGGATTTTTTTCTTAAACCTGCTTCAAAAGATTCTGTAAATGGCAGTTGAATTACCACAGCACAGAGCTCAGAGTTAAACAACATTTAGTAGCATATCATGTCCACAATTGCACTGAATTAATAAATCCTAGTTAACATCTTATTAATGCAATAGGAGAAATCAGGCTACTTCTAATCATTTCAAGGTGTCACAGGTATCATGGAGATGCTGATCACCACACTGCTGAAGGGATAAGAAGGCAGACAACTTCTGATATTTCTTGGGGAATGAATTCATACATGCCCATTCATACATGCTATTCTACTCCTACCCCTTTAAAAAATGGGGCACAAGAGCTACCAGCTATAGGACCTAATGTTACTCTTTCATGTCTGCATCATCACTCTCCTTTTCCAAACATATGTTTTCCTGCTCCAGGAGACCATGAAACAGCACTAAAGATAGCATGTGATCAACAGATTGATAAACTGCTATTATGAGACTGATCTAAGCTGCATGCAATATTGTCTCTCTTTTCATCCTTTATCTTTGTTCCTTTAGAATGTTTTTTTTCTCTGTTTACTGATTTCTTCAGTGACCAAGCAGACTTTCTTCCAGTCCAACATCTTTTTCCATTCATTTTCATGTTGCACTCAGTGTATTTCAGAAAGGAACAAATCTAGGGCCATGTGAAGGCTTGTTTAGTAAGAACTCCATTCCTTCTATGCAACTTTTTTCTACACTCACCAGTTTTATTTTGAATAGTGAAGACAGTGAACAGTAAATTCAGCACAAGCTTGAACCCTATCACAAGGTTCTACAAGGTCCTATCACAAGGTTCTACTCACTTCTACTGCAGGTAGGAAGTGTTCATTGTCTAAACTGCTGTCAAAGAGTCAGAAGACTCCTACAGCCTCTCTGTTGCTTAACAATACCACAGGTAAACTAATTTTTGACAGTTACAGGAGATTCCCTTTATGCAATTTATTCTTCAACTCAAATAAATTTCAGTTATATTCTTAGTTTCAGGTTAGACGGAAAAGACTACCAGGAAGACATTCCTGTGCCATGGAAAACATTTTCATAGCTTTGAATACAAGAAGGAAAATACAACTAAATAAAGCCTTAGAAAATAAGACGAAGTCCAACCATTTTCAGTAATACTGTTGAAAACAATCCCTTCAAGTCCCACCTTAAAATTCTTCTTCAAAAAAAGTGATTGTAAAAGAATCAGTTCAGACTAGTCAGATAGTAGGCCCAAGTCTGTAGCTTTTCACCTAGCCAGTTTAGTGTCATTATGTTCTCTGTTGGTTAATTTGCCTGTTGTTTCATTCTCTGGGAAGGAACAGCACTTCTGTGTTGTGGTCTGCTCAGTAACTAACATTGCAGGGTTAGAGAGGGGGATCTGCCAAGAATTACAACAAATTATCTAATTGATTTCTACAAGAACATTACCAGAATGTTTTTTAAAGAAAAAAGAAAAAAAATTCCAACCAGGATGACAATGTTTGCAAGAACAAAAAAAAAGTCAAAATAATATTTCAGATGGTCTGCATTTCTGCTATTTTTACCTCCTAATGCAAAAGTATGGGTTAGGTGAAAAGCAGATTTTGAATTTCATACTAAAATGTCCAATTTCTCATTTCTTTTACCAGCTTTCCACCAAAGACCAACACAAAATAGGTTATGAAATATATATATTACCAAATGCTGGATAAAAATTCTAATACCTAATGAACATCCTGCTACTTAAATATACATAAAGATCATATTGCATCTAAGTTCCGTTTGCAAGAGAGAAGGAAACAATGAGCCACTTGGCCAATGAGCCAAGTGATGAAATCACAAGTTTCTTCCTACCATTATGTTTTACTCTTGACTTTGTCTAAGGCTGCCAAAAAAGTAAGAATGGGAACTGCAGGACACTTCGCTTTACATAGGTGACACATGTCACTTAATCATGGGGGTTTTTTCAGCAGGACAGAAGGAGAGACTAGAGAGGCATATGAGTGTGAAGAAAAACAAAATAAAAATACCGATGTTCTCATTTAAAAACAGCACTCCAAGAAACATAATTTTTCTTCTGGAAAATGTTTATTTAGATAAAAAAAGCAAAACAAGAACCACAATATCAAACAAAACAACAGTTTCCCAACTGACACTTGGTTTGTTCATAATTTTTCACATTTAATGGTACTGCATCTATGTGATATTTCTCTAGAGGAAGAATAAGAACTTTAATGATCGGTGTTAGAAGATGAATAGACACATACACATTTGCACCTCTTCTGAAGTAAATTCCTTCCTGTTGTACAATGTATGCAGTTGAGTTTCCAACAGTATTGCTCAAATGGGTAGAATACAACAGCTGGTGATTGTTATGGATGCATTGGACCAACTAGATACCTAAAAGAGCACCCTGACAAAGGAGTGAAGAGACAGGGACAGATGAAACTGTTACAAGTAGAAAAGCACTTATCTATTGCCCGACTTCTATATTAGAAAATTTGTTAGTCATTTCTAGAGAAGGATTTGAAGGAATGAAGAAAAATCCTCTTATCTCCATATTTAAAGATGTTTAGACTAAGCATCAAATACTGTGTTTAGGAGGCGAAAAAATTTATCGTGTATATTTGTTTTTCTGTTTAGTGTCTGAAAGACATAGACCAGCAGTCCCACTCAGTACCTTGTAGCTTTATGCTAAACTACACTTACTTGAAACACAAGGCAATGGTTCAAGAATCCAGCAGTAAACTCTCAATTCTACTACTCAGTTCAGTAGAACAACGTTTTCATTTACAGTTTTCAGCTACTCTTATTGAGAAGAGTATTAAATAAATATAAGAAGGGAGTTAGTTGCCAAATGTGCTGAATTGTATTTGTCACCATAGCTAGATGTGCTAAATGTTTGATGAAGGATATAAATAATTAGTAACACATACATTTTAAAAGTTTCTTGTGCTCAGGCATGCATATATCTGACATCTGAGTCTGGAGTGGCACAGTGTGCTTTCTTTGTTATTTCTCTTCCGTAGCACTTTATGTGATTAACCAGGAAGTCAGGTTCTTTCCTTATGGCTGCCAAAGAGGCAGTGGCCCATCATTTTAGTGTGCTCTTTAATTCCCTCAACTATAGTAGGGAACTACTGATGTTCATTAAAAGCTCCCTGGCACTTTTATGTAGTGGAACACAACACAACCCATTCATTCACATCTCTAATTATGTCATTCTTGCATAGGCATAACACTGTACATTTATTCCCCCAAGACCTCTTCATTTGCTTACTCACACTCAATCTTCTAAGCCATTTCAGGCTTGAATTGGGAAAATACAAAGAAATTCTTTGATGATAAAATAAATATGTACATGTGTATGTATACACATACACACTTATAAAATTGGTACTGCAAAATTCACTACCATGTGGCATGCAGATATCCTGACAAAAAGCATATCTTAAAGACTCAAATAGAAGAGAACTGTAGACATGAACACATTAAAGTTATGCTAGTGTAAGCACAAGTGCATGTGCTAAAAAAAGGGATCTACCATGTACTTAGTCTAGCAATTTCATATTCAACCTGAAATGTAAACACTAACTAATCACATCTAAATGCTCTAAAAAAGCTGTATATTTGCCATAAGTTACCTTGATCTGGCAATGAACTTTTTTAAAGACAAAAAAGAGCCTCCTTGAATAAACTGTTTGTTGGTTGATTTTTGTGTTTTGTTTTTTATTTAACTATTCCAGAATTTTCACTTGAAAAGAGCATTGACCTCTAACCAATCTCTGAGTGATTAAATTATCTCAAAGTTCTCAAAATGAAAAAAATTAAATTCTCTTTTTCCTTCTTTTTATTCCAGTGAGATGATGGAGTCTGGATATGCTCTAACTAAAAGACAAAGTAATAAGGAAATGCTATACAAAGGAGGTGTGATTGTTACCACGAATGCTTGTTTCTTTCCCATTTATTGTGCTTGCCTACAGCTGAAGTAAGTTCCTCTATATCAGTTAGACTACCCTAAGGGAGCAATTCAGGTCCTGTAAACAGCAAGGGAGGTTTTCTGTACAAACAAAAAACTAACACCTCCTCAACCCAAATGCAAAATAATATTTTTTATGCCTACAGAGACCATGATTAGAGATGTCTCACTGCAGTATCATTCTATAGCAATGACATTTGAAAATTAAACACATTGACCTAGTGGGTCAGAGTTACTCTTCATGGATTTCACAACCACAGGAAATGACTGGAGATATTGGTCAGTCTATTAGGTGACAGAAGTGAAGTGAATGAAATATCACCAGTTCTATAAGCACTCTTGCACTGGGAAAAAAAAAAAAACAAACACAATATATTTTTTCTTTTTCTGTTTGAACTCAAACAAAAAGCTGATCATGAAGTTTAGAGTGATACACAGAATACAACCACTACCTACAAATGTGTATGCAACCAGACAGTAAACCTCAAAAGCTTTAGGAAAGGTTAAAATTCCACAGATGGTTTCTACCTCAATATGTAGATTCAAAAATCATAGCTCAAGGCTGGATCATTTCTGAATTTTAAATCATGAAAAAATGAAAAAGACTTTAAAAACAAAAATGCAGCAGGGACAAAAAATTGAACAACTTATAGTTAGATTTGACAAAACAGTCTCAATTAAGAAAGATAGTTAATGAAAAACCTTTGTATGCACCATGCCATCAATTCCGTTATTAAAGAAGATAATGAAGACCAATACCAAAAAAATTTTACCTCATTTAATGAAGAAATCCTTTTTCAAAGTGCAAAAAAGCAAGAATAACCTGAATTAAAAGTGCAATTCCATAGAGTGCCAAGATGTAAGGGGTGGGGACTAGGGATGGGGGAAGAGTACTAGTGATCTGTTTTGATTTTAACAAAGTACTTAATTTCTCATCAACGTCAGGTTGGTGTCTGTCTCATGAACAGGCTCAGTACATTGAAAAGGTCATGGAGTTTGCTCATGCCTTAGGGAAGCCATTTCACATCTGAAGGACATTTATGAAGATCAGAGGTGAATAAAGGACAAAATACATCAATTTCCTGTCAAGCAGAACATATAAAAAATAAGCAGCAAAATTTCACATGAAGACTGCTGAACAAGAAAAACATTGGGAAAAAACAAAGAAGGGAATGTGCAAAGAATAAGCATCCAAGTACCAAATTTCTAGCTTTCATCTCTTTGTTTGCCCTCTGAAGAGAGCACACTGGAGGATTTTTCCTTATTCAGCTTAATCCATCCCTGCCTGATCTGCAAATGGTAATAGCCATTTCCATCTAGCAAGTATGCCATACACACTGAAAGCTACTCAGTCGATATGTGGCAAAAAAATTTTGCCCCACCTTTGCAGATATTTGTGCTCTCTGCTGACAACGTTTTAGCAGTAGTGCTCTGACACATTTCACTCATTTGAATTCCGTGAGAGCACTTGCAAATGCAGTTGTATCCTATTCCTAGTCCTCAGGGGACAGAAAAATTCCTCAAACTTTCTGAAGTTTATCAGATCTTTTGAGTAACTTAAAGTACTTCTGACTTTACAAATTTCTTCAGCTTCATGTGATCAATTCAATGATCACCTCATCTGAAAAAGTTTCTAAAAACACCTGAAGAGGTTGCTAGATGAATCTCAAACTACTGTATTGAAATTTCTTATATTATCATGGGTATGCAGCAAATATATATTAGTTAAAAAATACTGGATATTTCTTGATATGTCACTAACTCCACTATCTTGGAGTCTCTTCCTCCTAATACTTTGGAATTAGTAACTCCATCCTTTCCCAGGACAGTACCTTTGAAACACAGAGGAAGTTACACTTTTCTCCATAAGTAGCATTCTAATTGCAAAATAACATTCTAATTGCAACATTAGAATGAGTTATGTGGCCTGAAATCCTGCCTCTTGATAACATCAGATGAACTTGAAAAAACGGATGCATACTCTAAGAAATTAATATAATTCTCCATCTGAGAACTTTTAAGTAGATTGAAATGCATGATTGAGTGATCGCTTGAAGCCCTGGAAAAATACTGAATCTATTTTGAGTAAAGTTTTTTCAAATGGATCCAAAAGCTTCTGGATTCTGTGTACCTCTTTCCTCCTTTCTCCCACTTTGAAAACCAAGACTTATTTCTGGTCTCTGACACATGAACAAAGTAAGCAATAAAGAAACTGTAACAATAATGATCACTGAATATGAGAAATCATGACTCGCTGCTTTCTGAAAGCAGCTATATAGGTTTTCTGTTTGTCTTTCAAGTGCGTTAAAATACTTAGCTCTTGAGAAATGTAAGCCAATCAGATTGCATGGGGAAATTTGTGAACTAAAGCAGCCTCTTTGGTTCAAAATCAAACATTAATATTTTAAGGACAATTTGCCTTCTGTTTAAGATCCTGAACAACAGAAATGAAAAGCAGAAGCAGCAAAACTTGCTAAGACAAATTTCCCTAGAACTAGTATAGTATCTTCATCAAGTTCACGAATATGAAGAAAAATAGTGACTTCAACTCCCACAGTACTTCGATCAATATATTTTGTTATTCTTAAAAAGAGCTGATATCTGCTTATTTTCTTCTGACATCCATTTCAGTACTGTTCATCCCACAGAACTTCATAAGGGTAATGCAAACTTGATTTCCTACTAAATTAGTTGCATATATTGCTAATTCATGCCCTTAGAGCCTGGAGCTGCATTTCCGAAACTAAAGAAGTTTCATCATCCATTGGGTTCATGGATCTGCTCGGTACTGTCTTTTATTATCTAATCATAAGTCATTAAGTTAACTTTAACCAGCACTTCATTTTTGAACTCCTATGCTCTGATTTCTGCTCATGAAATTTTTTTCTTCCCTTAAAAGTCAGCATAGCTAGTCTAGCTAAATATTCCCCCATGCACGCTTCTTCAGTGCTCTTCAGTTTTTACTGATTTCTGAAGTGCCCAAATTAACAACCCATGACAAGTCAATTCTTTTGCAAGTGTTCCATGACTGTTATAGAGATTACTTGCCAAAACAAGTAATGCAAATAATGTGCAGTACACCCGTTTTATTAGCTTGTAATGATAGTGTAAGCCCTCAGTGTTAAGCAGTTCTGGACAAGAATGGATGCCAAGAATCAAAGCTGTTCCTTCTCTGCAGAATTTTTTGTAAATCAGAATCAAATTTCTTTATTCTCTCCAAGGTTATTTTTACAACTACAGTAACTGAAAACCCCAGGGTATTCAAAGCCACTCCCCTCTCTCCTCCCCCGCTTCCCCAGCCATCACAAAAGCCAGAGAAATGAAACACTGCCGTGATTTTCTGAGTTGTCAGCAGGCTACAGTTGAATGAGAAATTGTCATTGCATAACTGTTATGTAAATTAAGCTGTGCAACTTATCACAAACTCAGTTTCAGAAAGTGGCATGTAGTAAAATTACTACTGTGATCAGAAAAGAAGTACTATACACTGCTTTTTACATTTCTTACTTCTATTTTCCATCTTCATAAATAATCACATAATCACATAATCTTCTTACCTGTCTTTTTTTTGCATTTCTCTGAATTGATCTCTTCTTTTTCATTTAAACTGTTATTTATTGTATATTCTTCCTTGTTTTCCTCTCTTATATTCACTCTCTTTCCTTTAGCAGTTCTTAGTGTAAATTTTCCTGATCTATGTTAACGTTGTGTCAGCAGGAAACTCCAGCATCAGGGTTAAAGCCAGCTACAATACTGGTCCGTCACTCCCTTGACCAAAGCACAAGCATCCCGTTTCTAGCCTTGCTTTTTCCTCCTACTGTTTTTGCCACCACAGCTGTCTCATGTAGTAGCAGCATTAGAGCACTTCTCAAAAGCCATAAACATACCTCTTTCCATAACACAGGGCAATGAAAAAATGGAGGAGGAAGGGGACACATTCTGTTTGTGGCTTAAAATTTAAATGTAGTAAACATAAACCAATTTATGTGTCTTATATCACAATACTGATACATAATGGACAAAATGAAGAGATTAGAAAAAAGTATTTTTTAAGTTTCTCACATAGTGTCCTTTTGCTATTAAAGAAGGGTTAGTGTTTGGCTGTTTCACAGTATTGCCATTGCTGCAACGCTGTGTGCACCAGTATGAGCTATGTAAAGTTCTTTACTGTCACACTGTCATTGTATTTGGCGAGTTATCTCAATAGTGGAAAGGACACATTCTTTTTTCCCCTTCATACTTGTCATGCTTATTAAATCATAGCAGCTACAACAGAAAGCAATTTCAGTTGTTTTTCATTATCATCGTACAAAGCTTTAATTTCTGTGCATTGCCATTATGAGAGAATTTGTTTATTTTTACAGGTGGAAAACAGCTTATAGCCCAAATGCCACCAATTAACAGAGAAACTCAAGACTATTTATTGTATATATTCAGTAATTCTGTTGACTGATAGCTCTGAGATATTTTAGAGGTGTTGCTCTTTCCATTCTACGGAAAATACAGGATTTAATTATATTTTTGAGATGTGAATATGTAACATCAATCTCACACCAGATACTAAATAGAAAGATTGCATAAGACACAATTCCAGCCACATTTTTTGCAGGGCAGGGGAGGGATGGTCTTGAAAAACACAGCAGTAATTATTTCCTTGAGTATTAATGTAAGGGTTTGTATTGTACCAAGGAATGACAGTAATTTAAGGAAATATGATAGGAGGAATATTTAGCTCTCTGAATATTAATAGCCTTACTTTCAATTCATTTTCACTGTCACATTATGTAATTGTGGAGGAAGATTCTACCACCTACATCAAACAGTCGTATGCCATCCTCACTGGAACAGATAAATCCCGGGCATATGTACTGACAGAGCTGGGAATAGCGGGCAGGGCAGGGAAGAGAAAGGGAAATCAATTTCTTTAGCTGTACCGTTTGAGTATCACAGAATTCTCTGTGAACTTCCCCTTCACTGAAGAACCTTCTCAGACCTTTGCATGCACCCTGGCATACATTTGAACTGCAATCCAGACTGCACTTAAACAACACCATTAAGTTGCCATAGACAGAGAATAGATGTCACCAGCAGATCATTTCCTGTTATTCTTCCAATAATAGCACTTGACATCAAATCAAGACACAGCCACTTTGCTGAGGCTGCTCTGCAGTGAACTTCCTAGAGTGGTGCCAAAATAGTGCTGTAGAAAACATTAAGTCAAATAAAAATATGACAGTCATATTTCACAGGCTCTGGTCTGCAGCATTCACAATTTGTTAATCCAAGAGTAGAGAAAAACAGTCGAACAGTTCAACATACTTATACCTAAAGCAAAGAAGAAGAAAACATAATCTGTTTGTTTATTGTGTTCTAAAATGCGTGTTATTCTGAGTTCTTATGCCTGGAAATTAACTGCTGATGTGTGTACTTTTTTCTACAGTTTCAGGATAAATCATTATCCAAGATTTCATAGCCTGTTACTGCTGCGCATTTAATGGGAAAAGAAAAGTCTTCAGAGACCCCAGCAGTAATAAAATTTACAAATTGTGTGGCCAAAAAGCAGTGACTTGAAGTAAAGAATAATCTTCAATATTTTGTGAAAGATATATAGACGCTGTTCAGAACATCAAACTCCTAAAACACTGACCAGGCTATAACAAACTGTTCAGTCTATTGAATAGTCAGTATTCAATTTCCAAACCTTTGTGTTAGTACTGAGGCTAATATACTACAGAAAGGCAACAAACGGAAAATTATAAAAATGGTGAATAAATGCCTCTGCTGGACTGAGATTCTGGTCAAGAGACGCACACCTGCCTTCCTAGACTGGTAGAGTATCATTCAGAGCTTGTACCAACACTTTTTTCCTCTATATGAAACTGGGTGATCATAACTTTTCTAAGACTCCTGCATGTTTGCTTGTAGGACTTCTTTGATAACTATTATGTCAGGAAAGTGTGCCCAACCCAGAATCCAAATACATATTTGACAACATGTTATTGGTCAGTTACTTGTATAACTGTAGTATCCAAAAGAGACAGTCAGAGTCATAACATCCTAGGTATCAGGCATCATACAAACAGATGAGCAAATATTTCCTCAAAAGCTGAATCTCCAAATTCATGTCAAAACATTAAGATACCTCAGTATATGATGACAAAACAGAAAGGTAGGCAAACATATGACAGATTAAAAAAAATAGTGTTCTGTAGAGAAAGGGAAAGCAATCTTATGGCTCAGTATATTCTCTATTTCTATTAATAGTAGACTTTCTTTTCTTTTGTATTAGCACCTGGAAATCAGTTTTTGTTCCTCTGATAAAAGGAAGGTGAAAAACAATGTAGATAACATTAGAATAAGCGTGGTACTCACATCCTTCAAGTGACTGGGAGAAGAAGGGGAAAGAATCAGGTTGAAGACAACAGCAGAAAATGGCATCATTCAAGTGGTGAAATACAAGCTACAGTCATTGCTGCTCATGCTTTCCTCACTCATACATAGAAGCCAGCATATAATGAATTGCATATGCAAGCACAAAAACCCCCACTAGAGTTAGAGGGGAGAATTACTGAGAAGCTCATGGTCTACTGGCAGTGTATAGCCTTATTCACAGAAGCATCAAGGCAAGCAGAAAACATATGAATCCTTATTTAAGTAGCAAACCCTTGGAAAAAAAAAAAAGAAATTAATATAAAATTTACTCAGCCCAAGAGGAAAGTGGGGTAGCACATCCACTAAGAATGCTACTACTAGCTGATATGCATTGGAGAGTATCACATAATGCATTACTAAAAAGCAGCCTTACTTCTGGTCTTCTTTTTCACTGAAATCTAAAAGATACTTAAAGCAACACACGGAAAATTTCAGGGCTGTTTTTTGTAAACAGAGTCTTATCTTCTTTTCATCATGTTCAAACATATTCTTATAATTTTGCTATAATACTAGAGCTCTAACACCATGTTTCCTGAAGAAACAGAAAGGCATCCAGAAACATTCATTGCAGCGAATAGAGGATGAGAACCTACAGAAACATTAACAAAAGACCACCACATAATACAACCATATTAATCAGAACTGAAGTGTATTTACATTGTTCAATCAATTACTTTGTAATTAAAATTACTCATTTAACTAGAAGCAAGAATTAAATGCCTGAAATGTTCAATTATGAAACAGAAGAGAAAAGAATAATACATTTATTACTTACTAGAAATCCAAGACAATAAATTTAACTGTAGGGCTCTTTAGATGTACTTGCATACATGTAACTGATGCAGTTAAAATAATCAGATTAATTATTTACATCTAAGCTTGCAGTTATTCTTCTACCCACTTCCATACTTAGTCTGAATTTCTGCACTGGGAATGCAGTAGTTTTAGCTGCTGTCACTTTTTTTTTCATGTAATTACACAGCATTTTCAAAAAAGTACTTCAGTGTCATAGACATTTATATAGACTTCCATTTAATTACAGGGACAGAAATATATATTGGGCATAACAAGCCCAATATCTGGTTCAGACACCATGGGCCTTTGAGACAAGAGGAAGTGTAGACTTCTTAAACAGTGAGAAGAGAGCTATTGGGAGTTATCATTAAAATCTAAGTTTAACGGTGATAGGAAGAAGTGGAAATTATGACATCTTGTTTCAGAACCATTGAAAACACATACACTGGGTGCAAGCACAGTTCCTTCGTTATTATCGTACTAGCAATCATGCCAACACAGTATTTATAAGGCAAAAGGCATAAAGACTTCCCTGTCATTATACAAGTCTACAGGTGGGAAACACAGGTGAGTAATTCTCACAAGAAGCATTGAAGAATGAAAATCATCTAGGTTGGAAAAGACCCTTGGATTCATCGAGTCCAACCATCTACCCTACTCTAAAAAGTTCTTCCCTACACCATATTCCCCAACACCACATCTAAACGACTCTTAAACTTATCCAAGGATGGTGACTTAAGGATAAAAAATAAAGAAGCTGAAGGTGAGACTGGACTTTGAGGAAGGGGTTACTGGAAGATGAACTTTGGGATTTAGCTTCAGGATTTTGCTGTCATTTCACATATATCTCACTAAATTTCATTTCAGATGTGAAGATAAATTGTTACAGGTTTTCAGATGCCCAAAGTATGGACATCTAGCAAAATTTCTAAGAATAACCTGCGTGTTGAGTAACTAACCTAAGGGCTTTACATTTCAAATCTTTGTGGTAAACTCACTAATTCAAAGCACTTTCACAATCCAAATACAGGGAAATTTTATAAGCTTAGCAGATCACGCAGTGGCAGCAACAGACTACACCTCCTTCTCCTGAGCTCTTTTTAGGTTTGATGGGGGAGACAGAGGCAAAATACTGATAATGCCATCAATAGATGAGAGATCAAGGAAGCAGGATGTTCATGCAAGAAATGGGCTGACCTTCAGAGGGTGAAAGCAAGTGCCTGAAGTGGGCATTTGTGCCCAGTCTGGATTGGGATGCTTGGAATCACAGGTGGAAGTCAAGCTGGCTAGCCTGTTGGGGCTGCCAGGGACAGATATTCTGGAAGATATAGAGAATGGTACCATGGAAGTCCAAAGCTGCTGAAAAATATCTTTATACAGCAGTGCAGATCATTAACCATTCAGATCTTTCTCATGAAGACCCATATTCAAGTGAGGTATACAAAGACTTAAATCCAAAACTGTGAGTCCACTCAGCCTTCAACTTAGCCTCTAAATACTATATCTTTATAGATGCACTAGTTTAGAAATAAACAACAACAAAAAAAATCCCTTGAGATTCCTAAACAGGGAGCATGCTGCTATTGTGCTGAGGTCGAACACTCCTGCAGAGAGGAGAGCCATCCCTTGGTGAGACAGTGGTAAAGGGGTCCCATCCATCAGTGGGCATGGCATGAAGGCGACTGCCATTGGGCCTCTCCAAGAGACTGAGCAGCACAAAGCAAGTTAGGGGGGACAGTGGGGGACCAGGTCACATGGCTGGTGGAGGGTGGCTGCCATCCAGGGAAAGCTAGAAGCTTGTGATTGCTAGCAAGGGGGAAATCCACCTACTTCACTGTACACTCTGCGCTGACTGAACCCAAACCATGCACCTATATTAAGGAGAAAAGTGATATTTCTAGAAGATGCCCTCCTGCACAGGGTGGAGTCACCATCTGATGACCTGGGACATCAAGTCAGGATGTTTATTGCTTGCCAGGGGCCAAGGTGTTGCAGAGGGACTGCCAAAGCTTGAATGGCCTTTGGACAGTTACTGTTCGTGGCTGTTCCATGTGGGCACCAGGAATACCAGTGGGATAACACAAAGCATATCAAAAGTGACTTCAGAGCAATAAGAGCAAGGGGGGAGATCCTGAGGACCCAGGTAGTACCTCGTCCATCCTGCCAGGCAGAGGGAAAGGATGAAGAAGTAGGCTCATTCATTGAGTTAATAACTAGCTGCATGGCTGGTTTTTCAGGCAGGGCTTGTGGCATCAGTGATCACAGAACGTTCCCTGAGGAGCAAAGGCCACTGAACAGAGATGGGCCACATTTTACAGTGGGGCATGAGTGTCTTCGCAAACAGGTTTGCTAATCTATTGAGGAGAGAGTTTAACTGTGCTAGGGGAAGGTTACCATAACTGCAAGAGAAACAAAGGATAGAACACGTGTCTGAGGAACAGCATAAGAGGAGAGGGTCTCACACTTTCCCTGTGAGAACACAGGGAGCTAGCACACCAGTGCAGATAGCATGGGGAAAAAGCTGAGACAGACTGCTTCAGAAGAATTCACAGATATTGGCAGTATGCATAGGAACAGAGCAAGCAAAGCCAAAGCTTTCAAAGTTGAAACTAGCAAAGGAGGTAAATAGTGACAAAAAAACCCCTGGAGCATATGAAAGTGCATGTGTGGTTAAAGGAAGGTTAAGGAGAGTTTGAGCTCATAGGTTATTAGGACCTAGGGGAATTCACTAAGGGACCTAGTGAAAGCAATAGGGGAAAAGCTGAGGTACTGATGGAGTAGCCACACAGGCAGCCAGCTAAACACACTGACAAAGAAAGATATCTCCACAGTCAGGAGCCCTGAGTCAACCCTGATGATCTCAGTCAAAACCTCCTTTGAAGGGGAATAGTTGGCAGGACAAAGAAATCTTGATAGGTGCAGCACAAAGAAACTGTGATAATACACTAATCTTTCAGGAAAGTGCACCAGGACCTGGTACTGGTAACAAGTTGCAGCTATGAGACCTGCTGTGTAAGATGTGAACAGGTGAACGATCTGCTCAGCCTGGTGACAGACCTGAGAGGGGAAGTTGAAAAGTTGAGGTGTATTAGGGAGGAAAGCAGCCAGAGTCTAGGAGCCATAACTTTGGGTTCTTTGACAATGGATTGGCCTATAGAGCACCAGGCTTGTTGGCATCAAATGGGAGACACCTTTCTCAAACATGGAAGAGGGTTCTTGCAAAAGAGATTGCAGGGTTGATTGGCAGGGCTTTAAACTAGATGTGAAGAGGGAGGGGGATAATAATATCAGGCTTGTCTGTGACAAGCTGTGGGGTATCTCATCAGGGTTAGAGGGACAGGGTGCTATGTCCACGAGCCATGCAGTCAAAGTCTTATGTAGAAGGGCAGCTCCTTCACAGAGAAACACCTGTGAGACACCTCAAGGGGTGTTCCCCTAAGAAGGCAGCACAGCCAACAGCCCAGCTGAAGTGCCTCTTCACGAATGCATGCAGCATGGCCAACAAGCAGGAAGAGTTGGAAGCTACTGTGCTGCTGGAAAGGTATGACGTAGCGGCCATCACTGAAACCTGGTGGGATGAATCCTATGACGAGTGTGGCTATTGAGGGCTATAAGCTGTTCAGAAGGCACAGGCAAGGGTGGAGGGGAGGAGGTGATGCCCTCTATGTTAAGGAATGGATAGAGAGTGAGGAGATTTATTATATATGTAATATATGTATTTTCTATTTCTGTATTTATATTAAAAACATATGCATAAATTATAAGCACAAATACAGGTCACACAACTAATTATAGTTTTTGTCTCACTCATTTTCTTCATCCCAAATATCTTAATTTACTTTAAATATAAATTAAATATCAATATACTACCACTCTTTTACCATGGTAACTCTCTTACTCCTGAGCTTTTGACAAGCATTGTGTTTTTGGCCATATTGAGCAATCAGAATGACAGATAACCCCTCCCTCCCTCCTCTAAAAAAGAGCAGAGAGGAAGAGATAAAGAGAGTTATGAGTTTAGAAAACATTAAACTACTTTAATGAATATATTAATAAATAATGAAGTAATAAATAATAATAAGAAAATTTAAAAAAAAAGGAAAAAACAGTATACCATATATACAAACCCGTTTCAAGCTCCCAGGATGATGATCACAATGCGAGCAGGCACAGGGAAAAGTCCCAGACTGGATTCGGTGACAGACAGGAGCTGTATTCCAAATCTGGAGTCAGGAATGCTCAGAACGGGATGAAAAGCCAACAAACAGACAGGGTCCTTCTCAGACGTCAGCCATGGAAGAAAGAGAGTTGACCTTTTGATCCCTCAGCTTTTATACCGAGCATGATACAGATGGGATGGAATACCCTGTTGGTCAGGCTTGGGTCACCTCTCCTGTCCGCTCCTCCTCACGGCTGTGACCCCTCTATGCTTTTCTGCTTCTGACCCTCCAACAGGGCAAATAACGAACTTACCTGACCTTGGTTGTTACAGCAATAAGGATAAGCAAGGGCCACTCTGCATACCATTCCTTGGAATGATCAGGTCTTATCACTGTGAGAGTGAACAGTTTCTGAACAATATGGTGTTAATTTCAGAATTTAGTTCGTTAGAAAAGGCCTAGCTAAAATTATTGAACTGAAAATTTGTTCTGTTTTACCTCAAATCAAGACAGACATGTTATTACAATGTTGCTAAAAAAGGATGAACAGCAAAAGGTGGTTTTTTTCTTTGTATTCAACCAACTTAATTTACTTCTTCAAGCTGATTAGCTGAGCTAATTACAGTAGGAAAGCATTTCATAGGATGTAAAAACACCAGTCTGATTTGCTTTCCTTCAAAGTAGCTCTAAAAAGGAAATTCTCTAGCTTGCTCCAGCCAAGTTTTTAAGATCTGTTCACACATCAACTCATCACAACTGCTATCAGCTTCTCACATTTAAGCACTCCCTCCAGCTGCAGTCTGAGTAGAGCTGTGATACACCAGGTCTGACTAAACTTATTGCGGCGCATTAAAGATCTTGTAGCCAATTGGAGCTTTGTGCACCCCAACCATTCTTTCTCATTTAACTGCTAGTACTGTTCCCTTGTCATTAGCAGTTCCATGATCCAGTGCATTTTCCTACCTGTCTTGCCATATTCTCTACAATAAAGCCATGCTTTTCAGTGGCTGTAGCTTTCATGGGATTTTGCTTTTACAGTGGTGTGAGACCTAGGCTCAGGATAATAAAAGCCTAAGGAGGTAATAGCAGTTTATTTATGCTGTATGTCACAAGTGAGTCTTCCTTATCAACTATAAGCTAAAAGCACGTCTTTTGGGATGCCATAGTTTCTAGCCCTATAAATTATACTCAAAAATGTTGTTGCCTTATTGCGAGATAATGACATCTATATCAATTCAAAATGTGTGCAAACGAATAGCTAGTTTAGTGAGGAGCTTTGTGCTCAGCTTCTGCCCACTAGGCAATCCCTTGGTAAGGAAGCAGGGTGCACCTAGAGAAAAATCAGGCTGATTGCCACTGGAAAGAAGGCTTTCTACCAAGACTTAGTTCTCTGTCAGACCCTTCCTGGACAGGAAAGCTGCTTTAGCATTCCTGTTTCTTTCTAAGCAAAGTACAAGGATGGTTCACCAAGCCAGGCCTTCCTTTTTTTTTTTTTTTTTTCCCCAGTCTTTCCATTTTCAGTCTTCAGAGGCTTCCAAAATGAGTCAATCTCTGCTGTAGTACCTAAGCATCCCCAAATGTCTGCTTTAATCTGGCTATAATCCTAGATTGCCACTACATCAGATTTCTGGCAAGAGGCCTCTTGTCAAAGAAGCACTCAGCAGACTGGCTGACTTCTCAGGAAGTCACCGTGAACAGCTTTGAAATCAGTAAGATCAACAGAGGGCCAGTTGTGGGGCTCATTTTTGTAAGACTCCTTGGCATGGAGGTCTGGCCTGAGGCCCTAGTAAATTAATTTCTCATCATAGAATCACAGAATCACAGAATCATCATGGTTGGAAGGGACCTCTGAGATCATCAAGTCCAACCACAAAAAAACCCAAAAACCCTCACACCAAACCAACAACACACAAAACATCCCACCACATCACACCCACCCACAAACCAATAATCTTGGGCACTAGAGCATGCCCTGAAGAGCCATGTCTACACATTTCTTAAATCCCTCCAGGGATGGTGACTCCACCACCTCCCTGGGCAGGCCGTTCCAGTGCCTGACCACTTACCCAGTAAAGTAATTCTTCCTAAGATCTAAACCTCCCCTGCCCCAAGTTGAGACCATTTCCTCTGCTCCTGTCATTATTCCCTTGGGAGAAGAGGCCAACAACCACCTCTCTCCAACCTCTTTTCAGGGAGTTGTCCCCCCTCAGCCTCCTCTTCTCCAAACTAAACATGCCCAGTTCCCTCAGCCTTTCCTCATACGACCTGTTCTCTAGACCCCTCACCAGCTTGGTGGCTCTCCTCTGGACACACTCCAGCACTTCAATGTCCTTCCTGTAGTGAGGGGTCCAAAACTGAACACAGTACTCAAGGTGAGGCCTCACCAGTGCCCAGTCCAGAGGCACAATGACTTCCCTACTCCTGCTGGCCACGCTATTCCTGATACAGGCCAGGATGCTGTTGGCCTTCTTGGCCGCCTGGGCACACTGCTGGCTCGTGTTAAGCCGGCTGTCCACCAACACTCCCTGGTCCTTTTCTGCTGGGCAGCTTCCCAGACACTCTTCCCGAAGCCTGGAGCATTGCCTGGGGTTATTGCAACCGAAATGAAGGACCCAGCACTTGGCCTTATTAAACCTCATCCCATTGGTGGCCTTGACCCATTGATCCAGTCTGTCCAGATCCCTCTGTATAGCCTTCCGACCCTCAAGCAGATCAACACTCCCATCTAGTTTGGTGTCATCTGCAAACTTACTGAGGGTACACTCAGTCCCCTTATCTAGATCCTCAATAAAGATATTAAACAAGACTGGCCCCAAAATCGGGCCCTGAGGGACACTGCTGGTGACCGGCTGCCAGCTGGATTTCGCCCCATTAATCACAACTCTCTGGGCACGGACATCCAGACAGTTTTTTGCCCAGTGCAGAGTACACTTGTCTATGCCACGATTCGCCAGTTTCTCCAGGAGAATGCTGTGGGGGACATCATCTTTTGATGAACATGAAAGGGAATAAGGTTATATTGTTTCAGACAGTACTCTTGCGCTAGCTCACCAATTTCCAGAAGCTATACTTTCTGCTCTGAGTTATCTGCTGCCATAGGGACAATATCCATTTCTCATATCTGGTCTAGGTCCTAAAAAGCACCAATGTGCCTGGATTTTACAAGTTTTGTAATATATGTGACCATATTGGACATATCAATACTGAGTGCCACGTTTGGTGCCAAAAAACCAAATTTGTAGTTAGTTGTTATTCTTTTCCCATCAAAGCATTATTTGCAGTGCTGTGGATCAGCAGTAGCAAGACTAACAGTAGTCTTCAGCCACAAAAGAATCCTTCCTCATTAGGACTACTTTCTCCAAGGGAGGATGAATAATGAGACAGCTGTTTCTCATGTATTTCTGGCTCCAATCAAACTACCATCAAGGATGGGCAGGCTAAAAGTTTGCCTTCCTCCCCAGCATACAGCCAAAACACCAATGCTTTAGGTAAAACTGCATAAAATCATAAGACTCAACCCTCTGTTTTGGCCCAGCATAAGTTTTGTATTCAATGTCATAAACTTGTCTATCAATCCTCTGTGAATTTTTCTTCCATGACTTAAAATTCATTTTTTTTCCCACTGTCGTGGTTTTTGCCAGATCGGCCAATCAGAATGACAGATGGCCCCAAAAAGAGGAGAGGAAGAGATAAAGAGATTTATGAGTTTAGAAAAAAATTAAACTACTTTGATAAAGATATACATAATAATAATAAAATAATGAAATAAAAAATAATAGTAAAGTATAAATATCCACAAAACCTTATCAAGCTCCCAGGATGATGATCACATCACCAGAAGGCACAGTGAAAAGTCCCAGACTGGACTCAGAGACAGACAGGTACTGTAGCTAGATTTCAGATCTGGAGTCAGGAATGCTCCAATTGGGATCAAAGGCAGATGAACATACAGGGTCCTCCTCGGATGTTGGCCATTGAAGAAAAGCGAGTTGACCCTTTGATTCCTCAGCTGAGTGTGTGGGATGGAATACCCTCTTGGTCCGTTTTGGATCACCTGTACTGTCCACCTCTCCATACAAGTGTTACCCCTCTACGCTTTTCCGCTTCCGACCTTCCAACAGGGCAAATAACGAAGTTAGCTGACCTTGGTTGTTATAGCAATAAGTACAAACAAGAGCCTCTTTACATACCATTTCTTGGCTTAATCAGGTCTTATCACTGTGAGAGTGAACAGTTTCTGAGTTTAGTTAGTTAGAAAAGGCCTAACTAAAACATAAAATTATTGAACAGAAAATTGGTTTTATCTCAAACCAGGACACCCACAAAAAGGAGAGTTTTTGACAGGTTTATTACAACATGCACCACGTGACCCAAGCTCAGGGTTCTTAATCCTATGCTTGTGTTAGAGGTAGCATTTCAAAGAATTTACTGGTGGTGAAGAGTTCTGTTTTATTATCCATTTAGTGTTTCAGCTGAAATCATACTGCATTATTCCGCAACAAGTTATATTTTCTGTTGTGAACACAAAGAAAATATTTTTCTTAGTATTTCTATTCTTTTGTCTCTTTTTGCAGATGTTGCAGCTATTTCAGAGCATTATTTCTCAAATTTATCTTCAGCATATCTATTTTTCAGTATGAAACTGATATGGAGAAATGCAACGTTTCTACTTCATCCACCATATCCTGGAAGGAAATTATTTTTTATTACCATGATGTTAAATATTTATATATTGATATATTTTTCATCTTTGTTATGTTAATTTCCTGTAAATTTACTCTATGTTTATGAGTGAAAAGATATATTTAAGCAGTAATATGATTCAAGCATAACTGTCTATTTGAGTTAAGTTTAATTACATAAAAAGTAAGTGGAAGTGCCTGATTAAATGTCAGCTATGTTCTGAACCTAAGCTATGGAAGATTAATAGTAGCCTCCTCACAAAAGAATGTGGTGACGTGTTATATTTCTTGTTTTATAGTAAAAAATGTAAAGCATTCATTGTACTCAGCTACAATCATTTCAGATTTATTTCAGACTTAGCTTATTCATTATCTTGAAAAATTCTGATTGCTTGGTGGTGATATTTAAAGAAATTCCCTAAAGAAAAGCTGTGAGTATGGTTGTCACAACACCTATCTTTTGAAAATTCCAACTGTATTTGGTAACTTTTCTCTTCTATGACCTTGCGCAATCTTCCTTTGAGCCCATTTAACTTTTAATATCTGTATCATCTAGGAAGGAGTTCCACAGCAGCAGAAGCAAACCATGTGCAATGGTTAACAGACTTGCATTGTGACAAAGTGATGTAAGACTAAAATGCTCTACAGGCTTTTTCCTACAGCATCTCTCTTCGAAGCGTATTCAGACATTTTTTTTTTCCCCACCCATGGAAAATAGCCAGTTTTTATAGTGACTGGAATAATTTGCCCAATACAGCTGAATTCATTCTTTTAAACTCAAAGTATTTTTTCCCAATATTTCAAAAGATTCTTCCTCCTTAGTCTTCAAGGAAAATAAAAGTGAGCTCCTCCGATCTAAGTCAAATCACTGTTTAAAGATTTTTAGGATCAATAATTTCCCTCCTGTTGTGGATGTATCAAAACTTTCTAATTCATTCACTTGAAGTCAACTAATTGATTAACTAGGCAGTTGTACAGCACTAGCCAAAATGACTAATTAAACTTCAACTGTATGTTATACAGATAGGAATCAAATAAAATATTATGCAAGGAGATAAATGATCAAACTTTCTCTCTTGGTTCTATTCCCCGCATGCACTTCTGGGTAAGCTTGTAGTCCTTGAATCTCAGTAGGTTCACATACACCGTGGAAAAAATGGTGCTTATTTTCTATTATAGAAAATAAGGGATGTAAACAGTCTTCTAGTCAGTATGCTTGCCTAGCCAGTTGTATCCTGGGCTCCATAAAAAGAAGTGTGGCCAGCATGTTGAGGGAGGCAATTCTCCCTCTCTTCTCCACTCTCGTGAGACCCCACTTGAAGTACTGCATCCAGCTCTGGGGTCTTGAGTACAAGACAAAAATGGACCTGTTAGAGCAATTACAGAGAAGGGCCACAAAATCATAGAATCATCGCATCATAGAATGGTTAGAGTTGGAAGGGACCTTAAAGATCATTGAGTTCCAAACCTTATAGCAGCCTTCCAGTACCTGAAGGGAGGCTACAAGAAAGATGGGGAAGGACTCTTTATCAGAGCAAGTAGCGATAGGATGAGGGGTAATGGTTTTAAACTGAAAGAGGGGAGATAGATATAGATTAGATATTAGGAAGAAATTCTTTACTGGGAGGGTGGTGAGACACTGGCTCAGGTTGCCCAGAGAAGTTGTGGATGCCCCATCCCTGGAGGTGTTCAAGGCCAGGTTGGATGGGACTTTGAGCAACCTGCTCCAGTGGGAGGTGTCTCTGCCCATGGCAGGGGGTTTGGAACTCGATGATCTTTAAGCTCTGTGTGTGCACCTACTGGGAATGCATTCTCAGGCCTGCAACTAGTTGGACCTGAGGACATGCTGCAGCAGCATCACCTCTCTTGGGCTGCCAAATCTTACCCAATTGCCCTAACAGTTTTGTGTTTTATAAATTGTAGCATAATTTATTGCACCTCCTCCTATAAATGTGATCACAAGCTTCAGCAGGGGGACTGCAGTCTAGCAACATACAGTGAGAACTCATCCAAGATAGTATGGCAGCCATTATACAATATTAATGTGCAGACATACAGAATCACTGTAGTATTTGGTAGTGGAATAAATCAAGCAAAGTTAATGTCTGCTGAAAATTATATTTAAATATCCAGAGTGCTTTATCACTGTTTTTACAGTACTAATCAATGTCCAGAGTACTGAATCATATCGAAAATGGGATAGCTACTAAAGCAAATGGGTTAACTCTTAGCATGACCTAAAAAAGGAGCACCCCACAGCTGCAGTCTGTCAGGCCAAATTTTTTGACAGAGTGTGTTGGGTTTTCTTCCTTTTAAGGTCCACTGTGGGTTGGGGTTTTTTTTGTGGAAAATGAACATGTTGAAAAAGTTTTTCTTTGTAAGAATCTTCTAAAAGTATTAAACAAATTATCTTTTTTTTTTTTTTTTATAATGAGTTCTCTGTTTCCATGACTCCACTAGCAGCAATCAGTATATAAAATGTTATGTTATACTTGGCTTCATTTCTGAGACAAATACTATTCATCTTCAGTAGCCAAGGCCAGATTCTCATAGAACACCTGCTGGGAGCCAAGAGGAGAAAACACAAGATTATTCCAGAAAGACCTTGTCTAAGCAGAAGTTGTAAGTTCCAGATTTGAGGAATGAGAAGTAATATGGAAAAATTTACCTTACCAATTCTTACTGCTTAAATCTGCAAGCTACCAAGCTGGTGAGCAACGTCAGCTACACCGCTCTGCACTTTTCAGGTGTGGAGCCTCAATAAATATGAACTCATGATGCTGTCATGGTTTCAAATGCAATGGAGTTGACTTTTTTGCTGGCAGCTGGTGTGGTGCTGAGTTTTGGATTTGGGATGTGAGTGGTGGTGATTGCACGCTGACATTTTTTGGTTATTGCCAAGCAGTCAAGCCTTGCCAAGAGGAGCCTTTTCTGCTCCTCCCACCTCCCCACCAGTGATTAGGCTGAGAATGCACAAAAAGTTGGGATGAGAAACAGCTCGGAGAGCCAACTCCAACTGCCCAAAGAGATATTCCACACCATATATATGGAACCATGCTCAGCATATAAAGCTGGGGGAAGAAGAAGGAAGGGAAGGACATTTGAAGTTACGTGTTTATGTTCCCAAGTAACTGTTATGTGTGATGGAGCCCTACTTTCCTGGAGATGGCTGCTGATGGAAAGTAGTGAAGTAATTCCTTGTTTTACTTTGCTTGCGTCTGCAACTTCTGCTTTACTTATTAAATTGTCTATCTCAGCCCATGAGTTTTCTTACTTTCACTCTTCCAATTTTCTCCCTTATCCAAACAGGGGGAGAAGTGAGCAAGCGGCTGCCTGGTCCTAGTTGCCGGCTTGGGTTAAACCATGACATGTCAATCTGGCACTTTCATGAGCACTACATTGAATATGAACAACCAACCAACTAGCTAAGAAAAACAGAAAGCTTGTGTATGGCCGCTGGTACTCAAGGTACTTGTACTCCAAGGTAGACTTCCATGTCACCATCAGTGTAATGAAAAAGACCAATGTTTTTTTCTGCTTTAGATGTCAAGCCCAGACATCTTCCTTTAATGTGTGACCCTAAACAATTATCATAACAACCTCATGACAAGCTTCTCATGACTAGTTTTGAAATCCAAAAGCTTCCTAGATATATTTTGTGACTGAAGAACTGAAGAGCTGTCCATTTAGATTTTCATATCAAAATCTAAAATAGTCTGATCTCTAATGCTTAACAACACAATCAAAGGCAGAAGAATGTATATAAACTCTTGAAAACCATTGAACCTGTCACATAACAAGCTCACTAGCATAAGCAAATATTATACAATAGGTTTGCAGGATCCTTTCTAAGCTACTGTTACTTGCTGGGTCAGATCGCTCTTTGAAGTCAGTATCAAACCTGGATCAGCTCCTCAGGTAATAGTTTCCCCTAACTTTTGCATCTGTAATTGGAAATTTGACAAAGTGCTGTCTGAAAACAGCATGCCTAAAGTTTAAAGGTTTGTAAATGACATTCACAAAGAATGTCACATTTCTATTTAATAGCTCCACAAAATGCACATCCTGTCCCACCTAACAGTGCTATTTCTCATGTATTTTTGTTTCCTGGATGAACTTAAGCTATTAAGGCACATACTTAATGGGTGTGAATACAAAATGTTTTTGTTGGAAAATAACAAAGATCTGCATTTCCTGATGGTTACTTCAACACTGTATAAACAGGCAGAATTCCCTTGAATATAATGAAATAGCTGCTGTCTTTGAATCATGCTTCTAAGAGCAACATCTATAGACATAACTATTTACATTTCCCAGCTAACAGATTTTGTAGCCAGAAGAGGTCATACACAGTCTTTTACGACCTTGTAGATGATGCAAAGAGGTGCTTGTGAAGAAAACTCTGAAATTCTGTTTAAGTCATTAGAAATATTTTAGAAAGAGACTCTTTAGAACTTGAAGGTTTTCTACAATCAAGAATACACCATACTTTTACCCAGATTGTTTCACTGTTGAAGGTCAGTCCAAAAATGAGTATATCAGCAAAGTATCAGAAATACCAGGGAATAAAGCTGAGCATGAAACTGTATTTTACAGCTGTGCCTGTAATTTCAGTATTATAAACCTCTTTCCCTAAAAACTCTGAGTCATACTTCCTTCTTCCTTCCCCTCCACCCCAACCTGAAATAATGAGACTCATTTAAAAATGATGAGATTTTAAAAACTAATATATTTTAGATTTTTTTTTTTGCTACACTGAATGGCTTATAAGCCTTAGGATTCTGATTTTCAAGTTTTTTCTCTACAACTATGAAATCTAAGTGTTCACACTTTTCATAATGGAAGCTAATATCACTCGGCAATATTATACCTTCAGGAGCTGAGGCTTTAACAAAAAACTGCAAATGCTGCAAAGTGCATGTTAAAGTCACAGGAGTTGGCAACATTATATTTTAGTCGATATCTATCTATAAAAGCACATTGAAAAATAGGTTTATTTACAGTGTATGCAAACATGAGTGTTTACAGAAAATGAATTGTTTACAGTAATAAAAAGAATCAAATACCCATTCTGTGACTTTCCTATTCAGATGTATTCTGCCTCTCAGTTGCTATATATGCAGCAACCTCTGAGCAATTAACCTTGCATCCTATATTATTGAAGGCAAATTAATTTTGATTTTGCTCATATTGCCACATCTGATTCCAGTTGTGCATGTGGTAGCCAAAATTATTGACTCATATGAAGGCAGTGATACACCAAGAAGAGAAATGCTCTTAACTGACTTTGCTTTGAGTTCACACAGGACAGTTCTCTGTATGAAAAAACCCTTCCTTACAGCCATAACATTCTTTGTCACTGTTAATGTATTCTTGTTTTAAACCGACTAGTATAAATCTTCTTTGACCAGCTAAGTTTACCGCATCTGCAAAAAAAAAAAAAAAAAGACAAGAAAAAGCTTCAGACATCATGAAGTTCTTTATCAAAATAAATTCTATTGCTGCACACTGAAATATGCCACTATAAGCAATCCAATAACCTGTTCTCACCAAGATACTCTATCAATGACTGTGAAAGGGCTTTATCTCTATGCTTTGAAGTACTGTGGGGCTGATACAGGCACAATCTTAGTTCAAATAGCTGAATATTTCAAGGAAGAAGAATACCCTTTATATCCACTTTCTGATGTTAAGCTTTAGCAGAACAAAGGGTGGTTGAGAATAATGGTTAATGGCAGTACATTTTTAAGTAAGCTATGGTATTAAGCATGAGAATGTGAAAAGCAGCTTTTTTTTTTTTTTTTTCCTAAATATAAACTCAATCTGCAAGATTTCAAAGCCCCTTAGCTCTTAGTAGCTTCACATTTAAAACATGGGGGGTTTTATTTAAGATAAAATGTGGGGAGAAAAAAATCACTGAACCTCAAACCATCATCATAAAAGAAGCTAACCAAACTTAAAATATGGTGCAGGAAATATGTGGTGAGATTGTTCTCCCTGATTATGACACTTAGAAATTCCTAAACAGAACATGATGTTAACCCATCTGATCATCAGATTTGCTTATGTTTGTTCTTTTACCCCATTGGGTATTTTCTCTGCATGGCTGGACATTTGTCAAAGGTGTTCAAAAATCTCTTGGAATCTGACAGCCTGTTATGTTGAAACTCCAGACAAGGCCTCTGAACCTGTACAGAGAAAATTCAACATCTATCCAGAGTACATATTCCTTGTATGGACCTGTTGTTTGTGAACAGGGAAGGACTTGTTGGTGATGTGATGTTTGGAGGCCATCTTGGGTATAGTGGTCATAAAATGATAGAGTTTTTGATTCTCAGAGAAGTAAGGAGACGGGTCAGCAGAACTGCCACCTTGGACTTCTGGAGGGCAGACTGGCCTGTTTAGGAGACTGGCTGACAGAGTCCCTTGGGAGGCTCCTGAAGGGCAGAGGAGTCCAGTAATGTAGAACCAGCCTCTATTGGATGCGGGAGGATGGCGCAGGGAATTGTGGCAAAAAGGGTCGACAAGGACCTCTTTTTGAGGGCTTTTGGAAGCCAGGCAAAGCAGCCAGCCTCTGCTGGAAGCTGGTAGCTTGTGGCTAGGCTACTGAGGCAGCATGGGTGGAGCCAGCACAACTGGCAACAGATTTAAACAAGGCGTAAAGGCACCAACAGTCACTCCCTCCCCACCCCATAAAAGAGTCTTTTTGGGAGCAACCGAGCAGCAACTGGGTGTCACCCAGAGTATTGCCTGGGAGCACCACCACAAGGTGCAGGGAGCAGGGAAAGGGCACGTAGGAAGGAAATGAAGCTCTGCCAGCTTGACAGGTGAGTCCTGCTGGTGGTCATCACCCCCTCGGAAGGAGCTTATCTATGGTCTCCACCCGGAAGAAGGTAATGCTCTCAACCTCAGCCAAAATGGATGTGGGAACCCAGACAAGGCTCCCACAGAAATATACAGCTGTCCAGGTCACAGGCTGCAGGAGGTGCCAGGGCCTTTTGTTGGTAACAGGTGGTAACTGTGAGAACTGCTGTGTGCACTGTGAACAGGTGAAGGATCTGCTTGGCCTGGTGGCAGAGCTGTGAGAGGACGTTAAGAGGTTTATGTGCATTAGGGAGGCTGAACAAGAAATAGACTGGTGGAGCCAGGCTCTGCCCTCCTTGAAAACAGAAATGGGAGCACCTATTGGAAAGCATCCAGGGTCTGGGAGCCCCTGTATCCTGCCCTGGTCAGGCCGAAGCCTAAATGAAAAGAGTGAATGGAGGCAGGTTCATGGTCAGAGCAGCAGACAAACTGCCCACCTCTTCCACTTCGCCCGGTACCTCTGAAAAACAGATATGAGGTTCTGGTTGAGGAAGGCCAGTCAGGTGAGGATGTGGATGATGGCATTCTACATCAGAGATGTCTCCTCAGTCAAAAAAGCGTACACCTTGGATCACCACCACAACCACAAAGCAAAAACAAAGAGTTATAGTTGTTGGTGACCCCTTCCTCAGGGGAACAGAGGGCCCAATATGCCAGGTGAACCTTCCTAATAGGGAAGCCTGCTGTCTTCCTGGAGCCTGAGTTAAGGATATCACCAGGGGACTTCCTGGCTTAGTGCAGTCCTCAGACTATTACACGTTACTGATTTTCCATGTAGGTGCAGAGGAATCTGCAACTTGCAGTTCAAAGCAATAAAAAGAGACTTCAGGGAGTTGGGAAGGTTGGTAAGGAAATCTGGAGCACAAGTTATTTTTTTTGTCACTCATTCCAGTTGCAGGCAATGATGCTGAGAGGAACAGAGAAATCCATTTGGTTAATACATGGCTCTGTGGATGGTGTCATCACCATAACTTTGGGGTTTTTTTGACAATGGATGGGCGTATAGAGAACTGGGCTTGTTGGCATCAAATGGGAGACACCGCTCTCAAACTTGGAAGAGGGATTTTGCCCAAGAGATTGTGGGGCTGATTAACTGGGCTTTAGACTAGATGTGAAGGGGAAGGGGGATAATAATATCAGGCTTGTCTGTGACAAGCTCATCAGGGTTAGAGGGATGGGGTGCTAGTAAGGGCCTTCAGGCTGTTGCCCTGAGGCATGCTGGTGACACTGCACTGCAGTCAAAGTCTTATGGAGATGAGCCAGCAGTCCCTGAGGTAGTTGAAGTAAACAGGGAAACACCTGTGAGACACCTCAAGGGGTGTTCCCCTAAGAAGGCAGCACAGCCAACAGCCCAGCTGAAGTGCCTCTTCATGAATGCATGCAGCATGGCCAACAAGCAGGAAGAGTTGGAAGCTACTGTGCTGCTGGAAAGGTATGACGTAGCAGCCATCACTGAAACCTGGTGGGATGAATCCTATGACGAGTGTGGCTATTGAGGGCTATAAGCTGTTCAGAAGGTACAGGCAAGGGTGGAGGGGAGGAGGTGATGCCCTCTATGTTAAAAAATGGATAGAAAGTGAGAAGATGTCCCCAAAGCATCAGGGAGGGTGTGACCAGCAGGTCGAGGGAGGTCACCTTCCCCCTCTACTCTGCCTTGGTGAGGCCCCATCTGGAGCACTGTGTGCAGTTCTGGGCTCCCCAGTTCAAGAAGGACAGGGAACTGCTGGAGAGGGTACAGCGGAGGGCTACAAAGATGATGAGGGGCCTGGAGCATCTCCCTTATGAGGAGAGGCTGAGGGATTTGGGTCTTTTTAGTTTGCAGAAGAGAAGACTGAGGGGGGAAACTGATCAACGCCTATAAATACTTAAAGGGAGGGTGTCAAGAAGATGGGGCCAGTCTCTTTTCAGTGGTGCCCAGTGACAGGACAAGAGGGAATGGGCACAAACTTGAGCATAAGAACTTCCATCTAAACATGAGGAGGAACTTCTTTCCTGTGAGAGTGGCAGAGCACTGGTATAGGCTGCCCAGGGAGGTGGTGGAGTCTCCATCTCTGGAGACATTCCAAACCGTCCTGGACATGTTCCTGTGCAACCTGCTCTAGACAGACTTGCTTTGGAAGGGGATTGGACTAGATGATCTCCAGAGGTCCCTTCCAACCCCATATCATTCTGTGATTCTCTATATAAGACATGCATGGCAGATCTACTATGTATGTGCTGCAGAGACATTTTGAGTCTTATGTATCCAGGACCCATGTTCTGGCCATTCTGATAACTCAGAGACACAGAAGGGGTACTGCTTTTTTGAGAAATAAATAATATATGAGTCACTGTAATTAAGCTAAGATTTAAATAATACATAAACTACCAAAATCCTAAAGTTATTAATCTGGTTTCTGAAATAACATAATTAATGATAAACAGACATGCAATATGCTGTAGATTGCTTTCCTCTTTGAACTAGGATAACACTAAATTCAATTAAATATTTGTCCACATAAGAATGACATAGATATTCTTACAACTTTGAGTGTGTTCAGTCCAATCTACCAAGGTTGTCACTGCAGTTAATCTATAAGCAGTTGTCCCATTATTTGCAGAGGACTGGATCAATGCTATGAGCCTAATGGTAGAAGTTATCAAAGACTCGACGTATTGCCTTGGTTCATCCTGTAAGTTCCCATATCAATCACAAGATACTGAGGAAAGGAGTGATATTGAAGTTATTTGTTTTGAAATATGCAATTTTCACGTAGCAGGGATTCACTCATCTTGTTAACTTTTATGACAGTACTATATCAGAGCAAGTTTTTCCATTTTGTTGTTTGGCAACACTTCCCTTCTATTCATAATGTTTTTCAGACAAGCCAAAACGTTTCATACAAATTTAATGAGGACTCTATTTTTAGGGGATCCATTTCTGAATCCCCTGCTACATTCTCCTGTCATAGAAGAGAGAATCAAAGCTGGCAGAAATTTTCAGCAGCAATGGCAAGTTTTAAATATGTTGCTCCAGAGAAGAGCAGAAGGGGTGGAGAGTTAGTATATGGCTGTTCCTGCTGCTGTTCAAGACGGGAGACACAGTTAGTCCAGCTGGCTGGCTCCCTAGATAACCCAGTGCTTACTGTGACTGTCCAACACCTCCCTCAGCAACAAATCTGGGTTTATGAGGCTCTGCTGGACAAAACAGTCAATGACTATTTTGCCACTTCTAGGAAACTTATCATCTTTAACTGCTGTCTACTTTAACTTGCCCAGAACAAGTTATGCAGAGATCCAAATGGCAAATAATTTTTCCATTGGAAAAGTCTTAACAGATGGACTATAAACAGTACGGAGAAGACAGAATTCTGAAGTTTCCATTTTAATGTCAGTGTTGGGCAAAATCCTGAAGTTGTCCCAGAACAGATTTCTCCTCTTCTGATCAAACAGAATTTGCTTCAGTTTTCTTTGGAGAATATGAGGGGAGTAAGCCAGTAAAAAATCATTATCTGCATTTATACATGAATATAAACATAAGCAGAAAGAAAAACAAACTGATATCACAAATTCGTAAAATAAGCAGGAAAATCTATTTAGCTTTCATTAGAGAAGGTTCCCAGTTACCCTTTATATGCATAACTCTTTATTTATATACTGGGAACCTCCAGTAATTCTTTATAACATTCTGGATAAAATGTCCAGCATACAGCTAGACAAGTACATAATAAGTTGGGTAAGCAATTGGCTGACGGGTCAGGCTCAAAGCATTATAGTAAATAGGGTTGCATCAGGCTGGCAGCCAGTCACCATTGCTGTTCCCCAGGGCTCAGTTTTACAGCCAGTGCTCTTTAATGTTTTTATAAACTATCTGGATGCAGTAATCAAATGTACATTAAGGAAATTTCCTGATTATATTAAATTAGCAGGAGCTGTAGACTCCCTCGAGGCTAGAGAGGTCTTATAGAGAGATCTGGATAGACTGGAGAGCTGGGCAATCACCACCCGTATGAAATTTAACAAGAGCAAGTGCCAGATTCTGTACCTGGGACAGGATTATATGACAAGAGGCTGGAGAGCAGCCCCATGGAAAGAGATCTGGGGGTCTGGGTTCATGGCAAGTTGAAAATGAGTCAACAGTGTACCATGGCAGCCAACTGCATGCTGGGGTGCATCAAACACAGCAGAGCTACCTGGTTGAAGAAAGTGATTCTCTCACTCTACACTGCACTGGTGTGGCTCCACCTCAAGTACTGTGTGCAGTTTTGGGTGCCTCAATATAAGCAGGATGCCAAACTATTAGAGTGCATCCAGAGGAGGGTGACCAAGTTGGTGAAAAGTCTCAAAGGCAAGACTTATGAGGAGTGGCTGATGTCACTTAGTTTGTTCAGCCTGGAGAAGATAAGGCTGAGGAATGACTTCACTGCAGTCTACAATTTCCTCAAGAGGGGCAGCAGAGGGGGAGGTGCTGATCTCCTCTCCCTGGTGATGAGCAATAGGATACAAGGTAATGGAATGCAGCTGCATCAGGCAAAGTTCAGATTGGACATTAGGAAAAAGCTCTTCACTGAGAGGGTGGTTGGTCACTGGAACAGGCTACATAAAGACTTGCCATGACACCACACCTGTGAGAGTTCAAGGAGCATCTGGATGACCCTCTTAGTCATGCGGCTTAGTTTTAGTCCTTCAAGGAGCAGGGAGTTGGACTCAGTGATCTTTATTTTTATAATTACGAATTATTATATTTAATTTCAAGTATTTTTGCTGTATCCCTCATGAAAATGTATGCTTAAATTTTACTGTGCGGTGGGAAAAGAGGCAGCAGACTTCTTGATTAGAGTAAGAATTGAGCTTATTTCAGCAAAATCTAGTTGTGAAAAGGTGGTCCTCTGATACTGGCCATGTATTTGCTCAAGTGCAGTAGTAGTAGCTTGTTAGGCAGTTTACCTAGTCTTCTGTTGAAATCATTAGACCTGCTGGTCTTAACAGAACACACCACTACTGGGGCATGTTAATGGGGCTTTAGATGAGTATTTGTGCCTGTGATTTCCTGGTCATGTATTTATTGCTGGAAAAATGAGAGCAGAGAACCTTCTATTACTTTTCCACCTCACCTTTTCTTCCTGGAGAAGACTTCACTATTGACATATCTAGTAAGTTTCAATCACTGAGGTACTCCAGTGTACATTAATGGTCTGGGCCTCATCTTCTTCAGGAGACACAGGTGGCTTGATGCGGCTCATGGAGATATTTCTGTTGTATCTGAAGCAGTAGTCATAAAAATCTCAGACTCATACATGCAATTGTGAATAAAACCCACTGAATCTAATGAAGGCCAGTTGAGAATACATATGTTATTTGACCTGAAGAACTGAAAAGCCAAGTGTAACCTGGACTTTTAATGACAAAAAGAGAGACGTGAAATGCTAACTATGCTGACGGCGGGGACTAGCCAAAGTTCCTACTTGCTAGGAGTATTTTACAATCCAACAGAGAGAAGGTGTGCAGTAGACCAGAAGACAAAGAGCTCCCAAGAGCTGAAAAACAGTAAATAGCCTAGTTGCCTTTCCCATAGAGAGCTTTCATCAATAAATGAAGAAGGCTTTTCAAGCCTTTTAGAAAGAATGGCAATCAAGTTAAAAGAAAACAAGAAAACTCAGTGATGTACTTATTTGGAACGGACCAATTCATCTTGTTCTAATGGCCCATTGATTTTAATGTCTCATTCATTACAGCAAGTACAGTGGAGGAGGGCGCAGATGAAGGAACAACTTCTAAAAGCTTAGAAAGAACTCATTTATGCTATTGTCTTTGAAGGAACAAGGTACATACTTTCACCTTTCAAATCAGGCAACTTACAGTTTTAGGATTAATACCTAGAGCATGTACCTCCAACATGGCAATCAGGAATTGCATATAGGAAATATCGCTGTTGATTAGAATGGATAAAAAACAGCTGTATAATGGTGAGCTTTGGTACACTTGCTGTGAAATAGTGCTACATATCACCCATTTGATCAGTAATAAATATGTCAAATATATTTAGCGGAATTCAGGATTTATAAATTAGTTTCTGTAAGGCCACAAAACTACTTACCTGTATTCAATGCAGGTCTTCAAAATTTAGGAGTTGCAGATGTTTAGTATCAAAGTATGTATATAGCCCTTGAAATAAAGTGCTAAAATACAGTTAGACAGATATGCTCATGTTTGCTTCAGTAAAGGCAGATGCTGTTTGTTCCTCGTGATCATAGAATCATAGAACAGTTTGAATTGGAAGGCATCTCTAAAGATGGATTGTGCAAGTGGGTTATTAGGATAGAAGTGGGACTGGGCTTTCATGTCTGCGGGATCCCTCTGATTGTACTATCAAGCTGTTTCATTTTCCCTGACATTGTGTAGTCTGCTCACCCCCCACAGGTTCTTTACTTGCCACACAGCTCCTCAACCAGCTCATACCTCCTGCAGGTAAGATTCAAAATTCAAGATTCAGCCTTCTGAAGGAAGATTATGCCATGTTATCATTTTTCTTTCTTTTCTATTTCTCTCTGCACCATGCATCATGAAAGAACTCAAAGGCTTTAGAATTACTTAATAAAATATGGTGCATATCCTCTCCTTGAGGTGGTTGTATCAAGGGAGAAATAAGTCCTACGGTAGCTAGACAAAAAAAGTTACACATGTAATGAAAAATTGGACATCTGGGATTTCATGTAGAGCACATTCTGATTTTACAGAGGTGAAAATCACATCATCTTCTATGATATTACTCCTGATTTATTCTGCAATAACTGCGAGTAAAATTCAATCTATACTGTGAGTTACAAGCAATCTAGTGAAAATTGTCAGGGCACAGCAATGGCCGACTCCTTATTAAGCGACAGGGACCTGAGAACCAAGCATGGAAACATGAATACCAGGACATGGGTCTCATCTGCCAGGTCCCCATCCCATAGCCCCCAGGGTGAAACAAGCAAGGAAGACCCCAACGGTGGCAGCCAGGGTTGGCCAAGAGTCTGGGTTTTGTGGTAACGGGGCACAGCTGAGATCAAACTGGCTCATCTGTCTGCTGGTTGGTGCTTGGATCAAATACGACATGGCTGTGGCTGAGCTGGAGACTAGCACTCCTGCAGTGTCAACTCCTGCAGGACTAACGTCCTCAGGCTGATCAGAGCTGCAATGGGTTCCCTGGCCTATGGATACACATGGGGAGAGGCCCTAGGTGGCTGATCAGGACCATAAGTCTACTCGTGCACTCAGGGCCCTGACAAAAGAAATAAATGCTGTGGGAAGTTAGATTAGATGGTCATAGCAGTGACTTCTGAATCTAAAATCTGTGGCAAGAACGTCCCTCTCAAATTCCTGTCAAAATGCTCTCAGCTACAACAGAGGAAATACGGAAGCAATTTTAGTCTCTCTCTGGCAAGTGGACATAACACATGGGTCTAGTTCAAACTATGCAATTTTCCAAACTGATTACAGAATCTAATTAAGATTTCTATCAATAATCCCAAATACTAATTTCAAAGAATGTGAAAGGGTCTAATTTTACTTTATTAAATTTCCTTGTGTACCTAATTTGTAATAAGATGTTTCAGGGGCATATGTGTTGGTTCAGGATTTTTGAATATATGAGCTACAAGAGAACCCACTCTTCCATCTTCAGTAATTGGCATTACTCTTCCTGGGCATGATGAAGCCTTCACTACTCTACTTGGTCAACTAGGAGCACAGTCTTTGGACTAAGAGTATCCTTTGAATGTTGCTTGAGATTGTGTTAGATGGCATAGATCAAATCATGCCAGGGAGAGCAATAGCAATTGAGCAACATGGCTGTTCATATGACACTGCTTCAGATCATGCTCTGGACGTTTTCAGTTGGTTACTGTAGATACAAACTTTGGGTCTATAGAAAGCATTCCATTTTCCCTAAGGCCTGGTGTTTCACTTTGCACCATGCTTCCACTAGATTGAAGGATGCCCAAGTCTGTAGATACATGGCAGGCTTCTTCCCTGTCTCTTGAAGTTCCTTTCAGCCACACATATTAAGATGTTCTCAGTTGGAAAGCCCCTTCTCTTTCACAGAGTCCTCCTACCTTGGTGAAAGCATAAGGTATTCAGTCTTCTCAGATGCCCAGAAACACACCTTTTACAACTGGAAAAAGAACCATGAACACCATACATATTTTACCAGTCATACTGACACTTATATTTAATTTGATTTGGGTCATGGGAAAGTGCTAAAGAGAAAGCTGCACATTTTAAATTCCTTGGCCGTACTGCTTCACATGCAGGCTCAGAAATTTGTAAAGAGATTTAATTTCCAAGGCCCTCACCACCAAGTGCAATATTTTCACAGACTACATCAGCTTGTGAATCAAGCAGCAGCTGTTATTCCCACAGAGGGTAACTAGTTAATTTATATGAAAAAAACCCCAATGAAATGGTGGAACTGACAGCAGCACCCACCAGCTACTAATACTGCTGTTACAGAGGGCTAAAGGTAGCACAAAAGGTTCTGTTTTCCTCCTAAGAAACTTCTGTCACATTGGAGCATGGGCACTCCTGCTCCCTGTACAAAAGGATCCTTTTGTGTGCAGCTTGTCAAAATCTAAGCTTTTGTGTGTTTTCTTTGGTGTGGGTTTTTTTGTTGTTGCTGTTTTAATATATTCTGAAGTGTTTAATCTGTTTTCTTCAGTTATTCTCTTAATCTGGACTCAATAAAAACTGAAGGACCTTCATCAAAGACTCTTTATAGTTTTTATTAATAACAGGACTTGCTGTAAGCCTTACACACTCACCATCGTATTTTCTGGATGTTTGATCCTATTCTTCTGTGCTAGCAGGGTACATGCAGAGTAGCTAGTGGCTGGCTATAGGTGTCTGTATGCCCTAGTTGAACATGTCTGAAATACCTGTCAGAGCAGTCTCATTGACAGTGTGTAGCTGTAGTCATGGGGTTAGAGTTTCTCTGATAGCAGTGGAGGAAAACGATAGATGGCTGTGAGAGTCTTAGAGTCCTACTAGTGTTTCTGTTAAGAAAAACTATCGCTTTTTACACCTGCAAGATTTTGCTTTTTTTTTTTTTTCCCTTCTTTAAAAGTCTGGGTCATAGAGCAAATTAATTACTGAAAGTATTCAAGTAAATATTCTTGCAATTGGTTATATATGCTTGTATTCACAGGAAAAAAAAAAAAAGGTTGGAGGTTTCAATCTAGCCAACTGGAATGTGATATAAATATTATCATCAAATGAAAATGCCTTTAAAACCAACAGCAGCCAGTTGGTCTTATATATGGCCATAAAACATGTTAGCCTTTGCTAACATAAAACAAAATCAGTGCTGAAAAAGGAAATAGTAGTATGGGTGCCCAACACATATAAACTGCTTATATCAAACCACTAATGCCCAGAAAGCTGAGACTGCAAGAGAGCATCTGAGAAGAAGCCAGAGAAAGCCATTACAGAATCGGTATATCCAGACTCAGGAGAGTACTGCAGCTCAATCGCTGTGGCTCTGGTGAAGTCCAAGATCCTGGAGAGAGCTATGACAATGAAGGTACTCCCCAAAGGCTGAGCTTGAACAATAAGGGCCATGGTGTTTTAAGCCTCTCCTCTGCATGTCACACATGGCCATACTGACCACGAATCTTGAAGTATCGTCACCTTTTATTACCTTTCTATGAAATCTTACTGAATGCAAAAGGATAGAAGGCCCTATAGCCTGATGTCTTCTTGTGTGCAAGTTACCGAACAGCCAGCTGCAAAGCAAGCTGCTTCTCAGTTGTCCTTCCACCACATTTCATTGGCTATGTATTGTCAAAGCCCAGTGTAACTGACATGTAACCTTCTGTTCTGGTACTCAGTTCTTTAGAAATTGAACTGCCTTGTTTGCTAATTGATTCACATAAACCACCATTTTTCAGGGAGCTCTTTAATTCCATTTCCTCAGTGTCACCAACTGTAAAAACAAGAGACACAGGATCTGTTCTTTAGATTTTTCTAATTTTTTTTGTTTTAAAACTATTTAATTGAGTGTAAGCATACACTGTGAAGGACAGCCATATCCTTTGACTATTCATTTCATTACAGCTGCCTCCAGGCCACAAAAGAATCACTATTTCATTACTGTTTCATAGCTGCTCCGTAGTTTCCTAAACTGCACAGCTGATTAGCAATGAACCTCGAAAACAACAGCTTGGTGCCATGCTGTAAGCTGTCACTGCCAACTCCAGCCATAAAAAGGCCGATCCCTGGAAAAATCTCTTCAAAATTAGCATAATGTGTTTTATGAAGAACAACTTTAGAATTAGATTTTTGCTCTGCTAATTGAGCTTAAGAATTCCTGCTTTGCAGATTTAGTCTGTGACTGTGGAAGAACAAAAAAAAAAAACCTCAAAAAAAACCCACAAAAAAAACCCGAGAAGAATTGGGGTGAGGGGATAGCTAATGGAGGTAAGGGTGTTTTTAATGACAGCTGAAATAGTGATAATTTGATATGACTGAGCAGTCCAGTAGATAATATCAAGTCACTTCCTCCTGATGAAGTTTTTGAGTCCAGTTACAGAATGACAGCCTTACAGAAAGGCTGACGTTGAAAGAGAACCTCTGCAATTCATCTCATCCATCTCAAGCAGGGCCACCTGGAGCCATTTGTCCAGGAACATGTCCAGATGTCTTTTTAATATCTCCAAGGATGGAGACAATCTCTCTGGGCAACCAGTACCAGTGCTCAGTTACTCTCACAGTAAAAAAGTGCATCTCTTGTACTGGGGAGCACAGAACTCCAGGTGTGGAGTAAAGTTCTGTTTGAAGTTTCTTTAGTGTAGATGTGTAACTCCAAACTTATTCAGCCTGTGGCTCTTACATGTCATTAGAAAACTGTATTTAACATAAATCCATAGTTTTTAGAGAGCTTAATGCCAGGTGATACTTGTCACATGCCTGGGTATGCTCTTCGTTTTAGCTGTTCATGAGCAACAAACAAAACACTAAAGTGTTTTCCTAAATTACTGCATCCCTCCACCTGCTTTCCAACACCACTTCACAGATCTCACACTCATAGTTACTTTCTGTCAGTTTACAGGTAGTCTATATATTGCAAGAGTGTTATCTTGCCTTATTCTTAAAACTAACATGGGATTTTTGACAGCAAGTTCCAACTTTAGCAATCACACTGAAAGGAAGAATGAATGCAGATTATAGTTTATGGTGTATAGATTGATATACACCATATATATATCTACAGATGTTTTTCTTAACCACATATGTAAGCAATGGTCTAAGCATATCTTGTGTGATTAAAAAAATGTAAAATCCTAGACAGATGTTTTCTGAAGGCTTGGGTCAGAATATATGCCTCAAAATTAAGATCATATATTATGGTGGGATAAATTGCACTGTTTCTGTTGCCTCTTTGGACCAAGAAAACCCACTGTTCATGGTATTCTGCACTGAACCACCTGTCTCTTCCATATGCCATTTTGTGTCTATTCCTCAGCATATAATTAGTGAAAGAAGATTGGCTACCTAATATTCCTTTCATCAGCGAGGATAAAACCTTGAGATTTCCATTTCAAAGTACATTTTATTGCTACAGTGAATAGCTTAGCTCAACTAGGGAGCAAGTAAGTTTTATTTCCCCACAGTATCCACTCGAAAAGATGTCTGAGAAGAGACATGACTGTGATCCACCAGGAACTGCTGGGCCTATTTCTCTGCTGCAGAGAGGTTATAGCAGCAGTAAATCCTCAGGATGAAGAGAGATTTGCAAGTGTAATATGCCAGTTTGCTACTGACCACCTAAGGTTAGATGAGCCTGATCAGGATGTGAACATAGTTTATTGACCCATATGTAGCTTCTCAGCATGTGGCAAAAGCTCTCAACCATTGTTTTACAACCAGAAATGCTGGAGCAGTTTTTGCTGCTTAAGATAAACAGGTATCCCAAAAAAGGATTATCTTTCCCCCAAAAGACCTTAAATTTCTGCATTACCACTGAAAGTAATGCACTGGCTTGGAAGGCCATAGCAACTGGCTTGGAAGGCCATAGCAAGTGGTGCCACAGGGGAGCCCTGAGCATTGTTTTATTTAGCACATAGCTTCACCACAGCCTGCTTCGGACAAGGGTGACAAAGGAGGTAAGGAAGAGAGTGAACATTCATCTGGTCATTTCCTCCTCTGCCAGCAGCCAGCCTGAATGTCTGCTTCAGCTTCCCAGACTTTTTAAGAGAAGGCAGTTTATAACCCTTCTAAAACTTCATCTCTCTCAGACTGCAGATAAGTCCATTGTGTCAGGCCTGAGCAAAGGGAAAATATCTTCCTTCCCAGAAAGGGAAAACATCAGAGAAACCAAAAGCAACCAGAGACTGGAGCAAAAGTCTTCATGTCCAAGAGCAGCCTTTTGTCTCCGACACATGAACCCATGTAGATCCTGCGGCCGTCCAATTCTTCTATCTGCTCTCTCCATCCCTTACTAGTATGGAGTTTACCAAAAAGGGTCAGAGTTGAACCAGCAATGGCAAAATAACTTATAATACATTCTGAGATGTTTATATCTCACTTCTTGCTCCTAGTTTAAAATTTAAGCTCCTTGAAAACATATATAATGCCAATTCCAAAGGACTGCTATTGCTTGGATCATTTTTTCATTTATGTATAGGCAAAGAAGCCTGAGTCACAGGGCTAGATCTTTATTTGGTGGTTGTCATTATAGGTCCACTCAGATCATATGACTGCTGTCTATTTACAGCAGCCTTGAATAACCCAAAGGCACTCTCAAGACTATCCTTGAATTTGCAACTTAGATAAATTTATCATGCACTCATATACAAATAATTTAATTTTCATAGAGGTCATCAATGTCTTGGATTCTTGAAACAGTGTTGCTAGTTATAGCAATCCTGACCAGGAGACTGTTGAACTCAGAGGAGCAGTTTGCATTGGCAGGCACAGGCTTGTGCTGTGCTACACTGTGCATCCCGTGGCTGCAGTGTCCCCTTATCCAGCTCGTTACAGCATAGGATCCTGCAGGCAGCTCCCACTCAGTACCAACAGCTGCATTACCTGCACATACTTGCCATTATCTAAAACTGCAGCCACAATTATAGCTGTTTTCTTTTAAAAAAAATCCTGCAAGATCTTGAAAGACAAAGACAGGGTAAACTTTCAGTGGATGACATCTGCATGGTGTGCTGCGCCCTCATGGGAAGCCTGGGCATTGCTGCTGAGCTCAGGGTTCCCAATCCTCTCCTTTATAGTTTTAGCTCCAAATTAATGGTATTTTAGGCAATACTGTAGTGTCTAAGTGCTTTTCTTAATAGGATCATAACAAACCAGCAAGTCCTGGTGCAAAGGACTAAAACAGTGTTTTAGTTTCCTGAATAACAGTAACATTTAATGTTACTCACTTATTAAAAGAATGCTTTTCCAGATGGAAATGTTAGCAAAAGTACCAATTTTATTACTTAGAAGCCACCTATTTTGTCTGAGTATCTTCTCTATAGAAATATTTTGTATGGAAATACTGTAATTAAACTAATTTTTAATCTAGAACAGTAGTTCACCTGAAAATATTTCACAATTCATCACTTAATATTTTCCTATTTGAAAATAAAAAGTAAATCTGTTTCTATACTACGTTGAGAAATTGGTTGGATGTGGTGTTTTGAAGCAATTTGTGTCAAATGCCTGAAGTATTACTAAAGCAAGAAAAAAATACTTTCCAGAAGTGTCATCTTGATATTAATTTTTATTGAAGCATCCCAAGCTCTGTAGCAGTTCATCTCAACATGCACCAAAAATTTTCTGAACTGAAATGCCTTCTGGGAACACAAAATACTGCTTAAGCAGCAGCTCTGAACTTCATGGCTAAGTACTTAATTACAAAATCAGGTTTTCTAATTGTTTCCAGGTTCTACGGCTTTGTGAAACCAGCTGTCAGCAGAAGATCTTTTGCCCTCAGTACCACTGCGTTTACTAATGATACACTAGTGGAATACTACACAATACATCTGCCACCAGAAGGTTTGAACTAGACTGCTGGAGCTAGGTATAAGAGGATGGGATCTGCAAGAGGGGATGGCAAGTTCTGCTGCCTCATCTCCATCCCTCTTTTACAACAGTGCAGTTGAAATATTTATTAAATGCATGGCCGTCACACAAGCGGAACAAAAAATGGTTGTAGCCATTAGGAGGAACTGAAGTTTCACAGGTTTGATAGTCTGTGGTTCGGACAGAGGAAGACTAAAGAAGCAGCCCATCAAGACAGGTTAAAAGAATCACAAGATTAGCAAGGAAAAGGGGAATATTGAGGAAAATAAAATCTCTTTAAGGTTTCATGGAGGGAAAAAACCCTAGAAAAGCAATATTGAAGGAATACACATCATACATACAAAACTCTGTATTTTGAAATGAAGTCAAAATAAGGACTGAAGAGCTCACCTGGGTGGTTCAGAAGTGAGTCAGGGATTCTTCCACCCTTCATGCAGAGACAGGGAGTTTAGGGCTGGGGGCAGACATGAAGAAACTCATGCCAGCATGGCTAGAGTCCACACTAGAGTGATTCAGAATATTTACATACATTGTTGTCAACAGTCAATTATAAATTTCAAACATTAATAGCTCTTCTGATAGTCTAACTGCTAACACTCTAATACAATAATGCTGCCTGTGGCCCAGGTGAGCACATAGCAACAGTTTAATAGCTGAGTTTTAACATTTATCACACAGCATTTAAATAATAAATAATTTAAATGAAAATGTAAATATTTTATTATTAAGTCTAAAAGAACTCAAATTGTACCTATTTTCATACTTTCCATGTAAAAACAATATTTTAGAAATAGCTATATGCACCTAGTAACAGCATCTTTTATGGGAATTTTCTGAATCTTCTATTAAAAATTTCCCCTAACAAAAGCCGTAATTACTGATCATGAAAGAAATATAAATTTTTATTTGATGATTTGACAGATAAATATCTAATAGCAATTATCCCTTATTTCTCACAAGCATAAAAGCGGAGTGTATTTTTCAAAAAATCTCTTCAAATTTGACTTTTCCTGTATCTTGTTGGATCAAGGACATACCAAACTGGATGGAAATCTGAAAATTCAGGTTATTAATGTTATTTTAGTATTCAGGGGAGATATTTGTTATCAATATACGAAGACATTCCTGCCTTAAATTCTATACAGCATCAGAGATCTCTCCATGTACAGGGAATAATACAATGTCTGGGACATCTACCTAAGGATTCCTTTAATGCTGTTGGTGTTTATGATTTAGCTGAAAAAGTCTCAAATAATCTGAACAATTATTTTGAAGCAACTGTAAAACTTATTTTGGGCAAGATGATGTCAAGAGCATATAGACAAAAATACAGTCTCCAGAATCATAAAACAAAACTTATGTCTGTGGACAACATTTCTATTTTTCAGTTTTCAGTTCTACAGAATACTGTCAGGTAGCATATTATCAACTCTCAACAGGGAATAAATTTTACATAGTTTTTTGGGAACCTACCAGCATTCCCAAGAGATTGGAGATACTTCTAAGTTTCTGTATTTTCTCCTTAATTCTACTGAAAATACGGCATGTAGCTGTAAAGAAAACAAAACTAAATACCTAGGAAGAGATACCATTCTTCATAATAATTCATTATATGCTGTATATAACATCCATTAAGAATATAACATCCCTTATGAATATAACATATATCTGAATCAGCAATATATTTTAAATCGTGCATTGATGAAATATCATTTTGTGCAGCTGTGGAGAATACAGTATGGTCAGGAGAAGGTATTTTTAGTATAAATTTTTTTTTTTCTTTTAACCACTAGTAGTAACCAATTTATAATTCTAAAAAAAAAATAGGTAAAAAGTAAATAAGGTGCAGGCTAGGTAAATATTTCACAAAAAATATTTTATTTTACAATTTTCACTTATCTACGGTTACCACACATGATTAATTTTAAAGTTGACAAAAGGACTTGTACCGTTATTTTTGGCAGTAATGACCTCTGTTTATGGATTCAGTTTAACATGGCACAAATTTAGTTTGAATAGATTTTCATGATTGCTCTTTTTTCGGTTGACCCAGATAAGAGCAGTATAGCCGTCTATTCTTCAGTTCTCTTTTAGTTCTTAATTTACTATTCTATAGCAAATAGGCTTTTTTCTCCTTTTTTAACGTACATTCATCTTAGACTGCATCCTTCAGGAAAATCCTTGCACTGACTTTCCTTTACAGTACCAGCCAACTTTTGAAAAATTTGAAAATATTTTACTTGAGAACAAAACATGATCTGTTTGTTTCTCTAATGAAAATGGCAGAAGTTTCTTTTGTTCAGCTGTTTGCCTTTACTTTTATCTAAAAAACAAAACTTTGCTCCAACAGAAAGACTCTCTTAAAAAAATGTTTTGTTCAGAAAACACTGATTTTTAGGTTTTCTGTCTTTATATTTGCAAAACTGTTCCTTCACATGAACTCAAATTCATCTATACTGATCCAAAAGCATGCTAGTTGGCAAACCTACTCATGTAAAATCTTTACTCATACCTAGTTTCATCCTGATTTAAATATACTTCTATCAAAAATAATGTTACAAATAGATTACATCTAACATATAAATACTTAGTGGGAATTCAAGTTATTATTCTAGTTTGTGCCTCTTTACTAAAACTTCTCTTCTGTAAATGCCTGGTAAACCACATTCCAAAAAGTTCAATGGGAATTAAGTTAGGTCTGTAAAAGTTTGCTGAGTTGATGCTTCAAAGTCACAGGCGTGGTAATATTCTCTTCACCTAGTTCTCATCAGCCTACTGTGTTTGAGCAACAGATAGTAAGATGTGTATGTTAGAAGCATTTCTCAGTCTGAATAGTCCACAGTGCTATTTCTAGTAGCATTGGATTTCTGCTACACTTCACCTCTTGGAAACACTATAGTAGAAATTAATTTTTTTGAAAGGGACTCAGAAGTAGCTGCTTTTTAGAAAAAGGACAAGAAGAAGAGGGAAACATCTCAATTAACTTACTTGCAGTCAGAGGGCTTAGAACAGGAAATTCAAAGTACCTTTTTCCCTACGCTTACTTGCAGAACATCTTTTCTGGACTATGGCTCTTTCTTCACCCTCAGCACAGAGGTACAGTCTTGCTATGTAGGCAAGGAAACTGGTAGCTAGTGAGAAACTGTTTCTTTTATATACTACAATTTCAATTCTAAGATGATCTTCCTGGTTGGTTTCCTCAGCTTTTAGCAAATAATCCACAGGTTGGCTTAATCCCCACCTCCTCCTCTTCCAGCGGCTGGAAAAAATGGCATGATTTTGACAATACCTAGTTACTTGTCTGAAGCAAATATTCCACAAGGATAAAAAAATCACTAAATGTAGGAAATTTCTACTCTTAGCTATTTGACACCATCTTATGGATTTTTCAGGACAGCAAAGAAAATTATAGAGAAGGAAAATTAACCTTGAATTTATAAAAATAGACATTGCATTCTGACACAGTTTCACACAATCACATCTCAGAATCAAATAGACTGAACAGCTACTTAGAAACAGCAGCTCATCTCAGACTGTTTCACAAAACTATAGGGTTTTCTTCCTTGAATCTGTTCATGAATCCCTGGAAAGTTTTAGCACTCGAAAATTTCTACTGTTTAGATATACACTGTGTGAACTGCCAATTCTTTAGTTTTAAACCTGCTAACTGCTAAATTAATTTGATTCATTTATTAGCATCCATCTGATAAGGTTAGTTATAGTTCTAAAAACTCTTTAAAATGGTGAGAAATGCTGTTACATGCAGTGTGCTGTCAACTCACTATAATTCTGAAGAAGTTCAGAAACTGCTGTAGAATCATGGATAACTCCACTCATCTCTGAAAGGTGGGTAATCTTGGAATTATACTTGACACCGGTGTCATAAACCATATTATTTTTAAGGAACTGAAGGGTAAATGATACACAATTTAAATTTTAAGGGAAGATAGATATGCAGACAGTATTTGTCTTATGACTGTGGCTTATTTCCTGCCAAAAGGGCCCAGGGAGATCTGAAAAATAATTATTTTCCTATGACAATAATATTTAGCACATCTAAAACATTTGTCATAAGTATATATTGCTTTCCAAATGTGTCCATTGATTCATATCCACTGATTCTAAGCTGTACAATGATTAATTGATTTCTAATGGTTGCACAGAGAAACTAGAGTAGAAATCCAGTCACCTGAATTACAGCCAGATACCCCTTCTTATGAGAGAATTACAGTCAAGGCTTTTAACCCTAATGTGAGCACAATGATCGCTGATAAATAGCATTGTGAGCAGGTTCAGAAAAGCATAAAAATATTCTTCAGCAGCATGATAATATCCTTTAATATCTTGACTCTCCTCAATGTTTTTCTGAAAATGTCCTGTTCGGTTCCTGATCCAGCCAGAGCAGACTGAGTTTGTGTAAAGAGAGGAACAGGAAAGTGTCAAGATGGCAGGCCTAAGTTCACTCAAACCTTATGTTTAAAATTTAAACGCAGAATTACCTGCTGCTGGGGCATGCTGTTTTTAAAAATACATAAACCTCTGAAAAACGGTAACATACCCAGTAGTGGATAAAGAGATGTGCAAATCCCTGCTGCACAGTATTCTCTCATTCTGATCTCTCTAAATAAGAATGTGGGCCATGTACCAAGGAAATACAATCTAATAAATACATAATAAATAAACTAAAGCTGATTAACCCGAAAGTATGCACTTGCTTTTCATTCCTTTCTCTGCCTCTTTATTTCCTTCCCTCTTCTTCCTCTCACTCATCATTCTTTTATTCATTCTATCTTTCTCTGTCTTCTTTTTCCTTTCATATATGTTCCCTTTTTCCATGCATAGTCTTTACATTGTTGTGTCCTTCAGTGGCATTGTTGTGCCATTCAGTGGACCAACATTGACATTCTAGTTTCACCAAAGAGTTATACTAGCATTCCTGATTTACCCTCCTAAGCAGCTTTTGTTACATCTATCTGAGTAATAGAAATGGGTCTGGGAATGCTCTTTATCCTGAGGCCACATGGTATGACATTTGAGCTCTCTTTTCTTTAAACGCAGTGACCGTATACCGACTACAAAGTGCTGGGCTCAGACTCCATCCTGCAGAGCTTTGCATCTTTCTACCCACTGCTCTTCTACCCAGTATACGTGGCACACTATCCTGACCTCTGCTCCATGTGCACAACTTCACATACCTACAACAAAACAAGTTATTGCATCCAGCCACTCCTGCCCAAGTCCCTCAGTGTCCATGGAGAACACGAGGTGCTCCTGCATGTGACCTGGAGGTCCTGCCACAGTCCCAAATTCAGTGGCTCCTGTCACCTCTCCAGTTCCCACTTTCACTGCTTCTGTTGGTGGCAGAGAGCCTTTGACATCTCTGAAGCCACCTTTAATCTAGGGTTAGTAGAATATAACACAAGCCTGTAGCACAGCATAGAATCTTTTATTGAGAACTTTCCTCACCAGACCCCAAAAAAGCCAAGACAAGACTAGATTTCAACCACATGGATAGGGAAGAGGAGGCTGCAGCATAGCTTGCTGTTGTATATGCAGGCCAACAGTTTAACAGGATAATACTAGACAACTGGGCCAGAAGAAGCCCACGGGCAGAGCCTTTACTAACAGGACCCATTTCATTCCCTAGACTGTGCCTGGGAATTGCTTTGAAGATTCTGCCTAGCTTGGATGAGAGCCATGATGAAGAGCCATGTTAAATTGGCCAGCCATTTAACAGTATTGGACAACTATGTGTCAGTGTTCAAAAATCTCTTGTGGCTTGCTTTAGTTTATAAGCCTACACACAGCCTTTTAGATTTGACTCAGATGAATTGGCTAGAGAGTGTATTAAGTGCTTTCGAATTAGGTCATGTTCTGAACTAGTGGAATTAATGTTTTTTTTAGAAGATAAAATCAAATACATGGAGGGGATTTTTTAGAACTGCACATTGAGTTGGATGTCTTATTCCTAATCATTCTAATTAGACATCTAAATCTTTTAAGTGGTTTAGAAAATCAAACTCAGTTTGTTCAGTTTGGCATTAGAGATAGCTTCCCGTTCCTCATTAGTAATGTGATGTATTATGCTTATATGTAAATGGAAGTTTTTCAAAGAAAAGTTGGCATGATGCATCAATTACAGGCAACTTAATATGAAATCTGTCATCGTGTCCCTCTGCAGTCAAAGTCTATTTGTTCTTTTTCACTCAATTTTCTCCTATTTTTTTAATTATTTGTATGTATTTAGTGGAAAAATGTTGTGGAAAAATAAAAAAATATTTTATTTATTTTAACAGACCATCAGCTTGTTAATGCAGGTATCTCCCAAGTCTCATGCATTATAATGTCAATTGTATGTTAGACAATATCACATGTGAACAAATATTAAGGCTAACCAGATCCTGTGAATGTCTTTTTTCCCCTTCACACCTTTGTTCAATGTGCCAATCAGCAGCTGGTGCTTTTCACCTTTGCCTGGATCAGATCAAACTGCTGTCTTTAGTCAGCTGCTAAGCCAACTTTCAAGGAACCAGAGAATACTACTTACAAGGCCAGTCTGGAGGAATATATCTGATCAGAAGTTTGCTCTAGCAAAGGAATAGACCAAAGAACTGTTATGCAGAACCCATTTTGATGCTTTAAAAGCAAGACTACAAAAATGGCATTTTAATACAAGGCAGTGCTGTCATGCCAGTGTACCAGGACCCAAGAGATCTACACTGAAATTCTGACTGAACCCCCAGGTTGAAGCATTCTTTCATTTAATTTGTGTCTGGTATCAGTTCACACTGCCTTCCTAAATCTGATCCCAGCTCGTTTCTGAAGGGGACTATTTCTTTGCTGTTCCAGATATTTGACAGCTTTTTTTCAGGTTGCTTATTTTCATGTGCTGGTGTCTCTGGTTCAGGAGAGAAGGGAACTCCTATGAGTGCAATGATTGCCTACATAGCTATGTGCAACTCGGGCACACCAACATCTACTAGAGATACTGTTTCCTCAGACTGTTAACAGCTGCCTTTTTGATATCAGACAAGAATGTATCTCTTCCCCGCTTTCCTTCTACAGCTCAGTCACTATAAAATACGGTCCCAGAAGTTCTAATTCTGATTAGGGGAACCGTTTTCTGGTCTTTCAATACTTATTGTCATAACATTTTCTTGCATGTCTTATGCCAGACTGCAGAAAAGGCACGGTGAGATGGCTGCTAAATGCAAGAACTGAGCTGGGAAAATGCGATTACAGAACACAGCAGCTATGGTAGATCTTATGCAGCATTTGAGACCATTTTAAAGATGGGTACTGTGCATTAATAGCGCAATGAGGCTTGTCCTAGGTCTTTCTGTATCCCGCTGCAAAATGCTAGTTTTCATGCAGATGCATGTGATATGTACATCTTTTTACTTTCTACCTACTAAGCAGGTCTGAGAACATCAGCCACAGTTAGTACTATAAAATTATATGGGGTCATGGTATCTGCTACATCCATATGTAGTGCAGGAAGCATATGTAACACATTCATGCATGTGCTTATATGCACCATATGCTACATTTAGCATATACCATGCCATATATAACCCCCCACCCCAAAATAATATTGCAAGAAGGGGGATCACTGTCATAAGAGAGAAAAAAAGGGATTCTGAAATAGAGATTAGATGGTCAATTTTTTTACCATACACAGGTTTCTTCCTGCCTGTTTTTTAGTCTCTTCACGGTTCCGTTATTTGCAGTAGGTGTTGAAATCTGGCAGAAGGAATGTCTTCTTTTTGTCTTATGAAATTCTGTTAGTATTTCATCAAGAGGCACAATGACAGGAACAGCTATTTTCCAGAAATCACTTCCAGATTCTGAGCAATGTGTTTTTATTTTTTATAAGATATATTTGAATACTTACATTAGTTCATTAAAACAGATTCTTTGGTAGCCTAAATTGAGGATTCAGGTATAAGACTGTATAATGCAATGCAACGGCTTAAAGCTAAATGTAAGAACAGAATTTATGATGTATGCAATTCTAAAAGTTGTGTGAAATGGAGCCTACTCCCTCAAGAGTGTTATAGGGGAAATTGTATCATCAGTGAGAAAGAGTGCAAATATACATTGAATGTTTCCTTAAATACATCTTCCACAAACCACTGGAGGAGTGATACTCATTGGTTCTGGAATAGAGTCAAGATTACCTTATGCTAGAGGAGGCAAGTGGAACATGGGTGAGATTTTTGATCAGAGAGAAGGGAAACACAGACGGTGTGCATATGAAAGTCCTGTTGACTTACTTTAATTTAAATTATATGTTGAGCAAAGGAGCCTGGCTTTAGAGAACATGGTTTCCAGAGTCACTATTTTGAGTTGTGAAGGTCCAAGAGTGAGGATCTGATAAATAAATAAAACAAATATATAGCAAATATTTGAAATCTGAAAACCATTCTGAAAAGGAAAGTGAAAAGAATGCATTACTTACTCTCAAAACCCAAGAGGGTAGCACATTAAAAATTCAAGAAAATAAGAAATACTTTACTAAGTTGATGTGGAGTCTGAGACAGATCAGGAAGTGGGAGAGATCAACTTTGCGGCATGAGACAGGCTGGATGATGACAACATGGGGTATGAGGTTCCCCAAAAATAAACGAGGAGGACAAATTACAAGCTATTGCACTGTGGCACACCTGAAGAAGCAGAGGGAACCTATTTACATGAACCTGAGATGTTGGGGGAGAGCAGAAGATGAAATGAAAGATACGGTGATGGTAAAAGGTCTGAAGCAGAGAGAGAAAATACAGTTAAGGAAGAAAAATAGAAAAGCAGAAAATGTGGATCTCATCGTCATCCTTCTTTCTTTCAACTCTCCCATTCTACTTCTTCTCAATAAATGCATTCATTGATGCTAAATTTATGGATTATGAATTAATGCATGTTAAATTGAACACACACTTTTGGGTGCTTCTCCCCAAGCAGGAGGAGTAATATGTGTTCAAGAAGCTCAGAAAAAGACATTCTTTTTTGCATGATAGCATTCTGAATTTCAGGTAATTGCCAACAAAAAGCTACCAGATGCTGATTTATGAAGCTAAGTCCCATATGTGGCAGTGCTATTTTGGCATTAGCCAAGCAGCCATCTCAGTTCTAACCCTCTGGAAGCTCTTTATCTGTTTCTTTTATCAGATAATGTCAACTGGTTGAATTATGCATATACATTTTCCACAGCATCTCTCTTAGCTTCATCTTGCTCTGAAAGTTTGTCTGCAAGAGACAGCAGGAAGACGCATAAGTTGCTTTTACTCATAATGCCTGAACAAGTACACTGACAGGCAGCCTAACCCAGCCATCTATGCAGGGTCATAAGCCTACCCTAAGTCACTTTGCTGTTAGAACTTACTGCCCTACTCCTGCACCAAAAGTAAAATGGTAACAGGAAAAAAGAGGATATTCAAAAGGTTTAAAAATATTGTTCATCACAAACTAATGAAATCAATAAAGTAAAAGCAATTACTGCAAAAAATACTTTCTAGATACTGTTTTAGGGCTGATTACTGTATTTCTGTTAGACAACAGTGGTGGCGCTCAGCCTGAAGTGTTGAACTATGTGGCCCAAACCCACATCCCTAGTCCTTACTCACTTCTCATGGTACCAGGAATAAATGAACTTGTATCCAGTTTCATAACTCCATTCTCTGTCCATACTATTTTACACAACTAAAGGCTTTCCCTTTTGGTCTCACCTTATGCCATTTTCCCAAATAAGTTTAAAAACTAAGCCATTTCCAAAAGCGTTACCTACAGCTTTTCTTAATACTGCATCAGTTTAAAATAAAATAGTCACAACTGAGCTACAAAAATAATGACTAATGTTACTGTCAGCTAACAATTACTCAGCTTTTATACTCTAATGGACACATCTCTATTTAAAAATTGACCCACCAATTTAAATACTACAGAACACCCAGATTGCTAGACAGGCTCACAGACAGTTGCAGAACAGCTTTAGAAAGCCTTTAGAAAGCTTACAACTCTTCCTCTATAGGTGGATCCCTGCTGCCTCATTTTTGGTTTTGCTGCCTAATCACATGAGCAACAAACACTGAGCAGACCTCCTTGAAGTGCTGTAAACAAATAGCATTTGTTTACAACACTGGCAATCCATTGAAATGCTTCATGGAAACATGCTTTGTTTTGAACTACTAGGCACTATGACAGCCTTGGAGACAGAGAAAGACGTTTTTGCATTCTCAGCCTGAAGTTTGATATATGTCTCATCTCTAAATGATGACTACTGACCATGTTATTCAGTCCTGATGGATTTAAAATTCGCTTTATGACCCCAGAGAGCCTTCAAGCTCCTGGACAAGTTGTCAGTGGATGCCAGACTTCAGCAGTAAGCAGTAAGAGCTAGGGGGCATCTGTGTTAAGTGTGGAGACTTCAATAGGAACAGCATGCACTAAATTTAGGGAGCTAATGCTAACACAATCCACTTTTCCTAATGTGAGAAATGCTGGCTCACACCTAGAATTTAAAGAGGACAAAGTCGCTGAAGCAAAGGTATAAAAATTTATTGTACGAAACAGCGCTGAACCGGGTGCATCTCAAAGCAGAGGCACACCCACCTTTTGGTTTTTAGGTATATTTATACTTCTTGTCCCGGCCGCCTGAGTTACTGTCTCCCTTCTCATTGGTTGAGAAGTTGGAGCTCACATTCTTCCCGACCGCCTAACATATTACAGATAAAGCACATACACCTGTTCTACAAAATTATCATCCTAAACACCCCCTTGACTAGTTGATTATGCTATATGTTGTTTCACAATCTTTGCCATCACCTACTGTCCAGTGTTAGTGGTTACAAGTACTCTGGTGGTCATATCTTCATCAGTTACCCTCCAGGCGGCCTTCGTCCACTTACCAGTCTTCACCGTCCATTGTCCGTTGATCAGCCTGCCACCAATCTTTGGTGAGCCTTTACCTAGATAACACTCCACAAACAAGGATCCCTGGACAGCCCCAAGGCACCTCCAAGGATCAGTTGGACACAAGAGATGAGACTCCACTGTCACTGAGCCACCTTTGTCAATACAGACATGCTAACAGAAAAAAGTATATCAGTTAGCTGAAGCAAAATTCAGCCTGTTTCTCACACTAAGAAAGTTATTCTTAAATATTTCAAAAATACTCCATAAATGGAAAAGCTAACTTCCTCAATATTGATGATGTCTGTTTTATAATAGATGCTGCAAACACCTAAAAAATTGAAAGGTGCCATGGTTGTGTTTCTCAGCAGAGTGCTTATTACAGATTAGTCCTGGGTAGGAACTTGTACATTTAATTGAACAACTTTCTCCCAAGAAGATTTCATATTTAAAATAAGGGCAACTTCCAATTATTTTGCTCCTTCAAAAAGACATTGAATAATGGTGACAAACAATGTAACTTAAATGATGCTTTACATTTGGGTCTAAGCTTAAGAGAAACTACCTATTTGATCAATCATTGTAGCTTTTTCTGTAGTCTGTTGGAGAGAGAAATACAAGTCTAGCAGGCAGTTCACAACAATCGTTGAGTGGCTCCTGCACCAAGCAGACTCTTGGAAGGACCTCTCCCTGACTGCGTTCTCCTAAATGGGAACACTGAGAAACCAGTTTGCACCTGATGGTCAAGAGATGGGTAGGATGATTACCTGTCTTTGTTTATAAAAGGTACTACTGGTAGAGTTTATGGAGACCGAGGAACAAGGGGTGTTGTGTGCTCTTTGGAACATGTATCTACTATGCTCCCTTCAACCAATGCCAAACCTCACTCCCGAATTGCCCAGAGTTAGCCCTCACCCCAGAGTGACAGGCACTTTTTGTGCAAGAGTACTAAGCAGTACAGTGTGGAGCTCAGGTTACATCTTGCAATGACATTGCATTTATTATAGAGTTTTATATTTGGCTTCTTCCAATGCATTATCATGTATTTAAAAACAAAGAACCCCAAAAGCTGAAATATTACGATCATTCAAATAACGGACAACAAATGCACACTGTTGTATGCATTATTGTACATTATATATAATAAATACACAACATATGCTGGTCTCTTGATATACACACAGAATGACATTTTCACCTTACAGTATACCTGGTAGCTGAGAGCCCTTATGAGGAATTCGCATATTGAACAAACCCTTTCCATTGATAAACTACAAGTGTGATGTGATCTCCTAGTTCCTTTGCATATACCAGTCTTCTTCATCACACACTGCTAGAAACATTCAAATAGAAAAAACAAATCCCCATCCAAATAACGAGCACCTTGTTTTGGCCATGTCACCTTTAGATCAGGATGAGAGTTGCCTAAATCAAGGCAAAGTAATTTTATTGTTGTCATTTTCTCCCCTTTTGTCTGTTAATCTATAAGCACATGCCCTATATACTACAGTAGAAGAGTTCAGTAAGATGACGTTCAGCCCTTACAGTAGTGGAAGACATACTAGCACCAGAACGCAAAAAAATCTTTGCATCTCACATGTATCCACGTGGGACACATTAACTATAGTATACCCTGATTGCACACAAAATCTTTCAGCAGTAGAACAGATGGCCAAATCAAAATTAAGTTTCAAACAAACAGGACGAGGCATCTTAAGTCTCTGAAAACTTTTTTTTTCCATGTAGGCTTTCTTACAGTATTACAGACCACTTTAAGCACCCAATTAGAAGTATTTTAACAGAACTGTTAATAAAATATTTAGAAAGAACCAGAAGCCAAACCCTAAAGTCTTTTTATGTTTTTCTTTAAACTTTATTTGGGACTTTTGGGGGAAAAAAATAAAACAAAAATCCAACAAGCAAACTCTGTCCCCAGTGAAAGATTTATCTGAGGCAGAAAGAAGGAAAAGTCAGTCTGAAAATCAAGCCTCAGCTCCAGAAAAAGAAACAAATGGAACATGAGAATTGGCAAGGAGAAGCAAGATCATATGAAACAAATCTTTTTCCCTCTGTGCAAAGTAGGGACTACAAGGTTTATTCCAGTTTGTCATCATTACAGACTTCAAATTCCCTAAGGCTATATTTAAACAGTATTTGGTAGGACCTCAGTGTGCCCAAATTTCCAGGCCAAGTTGCATATACACTGCAGAGGCTACAGGATCTATTCAAAATCAAGATTTGCACATAGTTAAAGAAACCAAGTACTCCTGCATGCCTAAATCACCTCAGGAATGGAATACTCCATAATTGATCCATTCATCCTTTCCCCCTTTCCTCACACTCTCTAGAAATACCTTGGTTGCTTTTAGCTTTTTTCTCTCCTACCCCACTTTCAACAAATACATTGAAATGCAGATCCCTGTTTTGTCTTCCAGCTCAATTTAAAACAACTCACATTACCCTCACAAAAATATATGTCAACTAATGTTCATGATAGATCTTAGTCTAAAAGTGACATTTCATTTTGTCAGCACTGTAGGATCCAGTTTCTAAAATGCGAATATAAATCAGCAACTGCAAACACTGAAATTTTTATATCAATATGATTTGGAATTTGACATTATTATTTTGGCAGCGTGCCACAGATTTTAATATGCAAAGATACACAGATTTGCATGGTCAGAAAGGCTGTTGTTACCTATTTAGGGATTCCCTGAAGTCCCAGCTTTCTGCAAGGAACATTGACCGTATCGAAACGGTCCATGCAGTCTCCACATCCATGAGATCAGGGCTGCATGTGCTCTGAAAGCTGACCAAATTTGTCATTACAGCAGAATCAACTTGAAATCAAAATGTGATTATTTTTTTTTAACTTAAAAGAGAGTTTGACCTGATTTTCAAGAACTGAAATGGATCCAGAAAAAAAAAAAATGAACAAAAATTATGTAGAGAATATATAGACCCTCTATACAAGACAACCAACTCATGGATTTCTACATGATACATAGTATAATCACGTGCACATTATTGGAACAACATAGAATTGCATATTTGAATCAATCATACTTTAATTCTGGTGCCGTACAATAAAGCAGCTAGACCCAAATTCACAAACACAATGAGAGATTTAAAAGGAGGGCAATATTATTAAAGGATCAACTTTTTTCTATATCTGTAAGAATCAGGCCATGGCTGATTAGGTTTGATCATAGATCTCCTGCTTTAGATGAAGTATTGAATGGTCATGACAGTGAGACAGTGTCTGTCTTAGGACAGCATGTCCAAATGCTGTCGGAAGCACCTCTTCCTCTCCATTTTAGCTCAGTGAAATGCAGCGTAGGATAGTTCTTTTGATAAAAGTATTCCTAGTGAAGATTTATAGCATACAATATTTAAGTAATCAAAGCACATTTTGTTACTATAGTAACTATAATCCTCCACACGATACATAATTTGTCTAAAATAATGCTTGCTGTGTTCACTCTAGACACTGACAGATAATCTTCTCGATCTTCTTGTCCTTGTGTTTAGAAGAATTTTGTTTTAGTTATTTAAAGGAGCATCTTCTTGAGAGATGACAGCAACTGCTTACTTTGGTATAAAATCACTATATGGTGATGTGTGCTCACTCAGGTGGTTAATGGAAACAACCTGGTCTGAGAGCATATCAAAACTTGAAAAAAGTGTGTGTGACTTGTTATGTCATCTCTACGATGTCCAGAGCATGAGATGTTTTCTCTAATGTTCTTTTTAATATTACAGATGATAATGATGTATTGAGGGGAAAACAAAGGAAAGCATCTGGAGCAAATGACTGTATTTCATCAAGTACAGTTGGCATTTTCTCAGAAGCATAAGAGAAGCTCCCACTGGAACAAAATGGTGTTTTATGTAAGGGGAGACTACTGGGAAATTGGTGAGATTTTGAATTTAAAATGCTGGAACCATTCCACAGTAATTCCCTATGTGAATATTCTTACTTTAATTTAAGAGTGCTAAAGACATTTAACAAAGTCCAATACCAAACTAAGGTTTTTTAAAACTCTGTCTATAATGTTGCCCCTAAGCAATATTAGTAAGGAAAAGCCATCACAGATAGACCTTATTGGGGCTAGAAAGCCTGGGAACATGAAAGGTCCCAAACTTCTAATTCTAATACTCCAGTCTAAATCATTTCTTAGCAATTTTCTATTTTGAACTACTAAAAAAAAATATTAAAAAATAATTAAATAGTGCTTAGCTTATATTTATCTTATCCTTTAATTTTTTTATTTTTGTGTATGTTCTAAAATATAGCTGATATATTAGCACAGTGCAGTAGTACATGTATATAATTTAGAAATAAACATACATGTATTGGGGGTGCTCAGAGGGATGTAAGATCAAAAAGCTGTGGAGATCACTGTTCTGGACTACATACATTTTCAAATGCAACATAGAAAAATGATGTTTTAAAGCCACCCAATATGATTCAGAGACAGACTGAAAAAGAAGGATTGCTTTGCAGCACTACTACAGCTCTCACAGGACTATTCTCCGTACAAGCACAGTCCTGGGTAGTCCCTGTAGCTATTTCAAAATAGCAGACAAAACCAGGTGGACTTATTTAATCTGAAAGATGTCTTTATACTTATGAAGTGCCTTTTCTGCAGGAGGCCAACATAAAATCTACATGTCCCAAAAATTGCAGGAATGCAAAGCTGCAAGGATTTAAGAGGATCTCACAAGCTATGTAGGATGATTAAGAACCAACTGCCTAATAGTGAAATTTCCCACATCAACATAAACTGGTAGCTATGCAGAATATATAATTGAGAAATTAAATATTGGCAGTAGTTTGCATATTTCTGCTTAGTCAATTTAATTATATAATTCTATGTTTCGGAAATGTTTATTCTTGCTTGAACACAATTTTACCATTGTTAAGAAGGTAACTACTTTGGGAAACCCTATTCTGAACTTCTATCTTGTTTGATGACCAGGCCTTCAATTCTTGTTTGAAAGGAAAGCTGTATGAGAAATGTGTACTAGAACTAGATGGTTGTTTCACAAACTGTAAAAATGCCAAAAAATGGAGTTTTGGAGGAACAGAGATTTTTTAAGAAATCAGATCAAACATTGCAAATATTCTCAGCCAAAAAATTCAAAGATGTCAGCATGCTTGATTTCATTATGTCTTCAATAATGTTTTGCTCTGTTCTGTATGTCATTGTGAAGCAAATGAAGCCCTCTTCTTTTTAGCCTGCCATTTCAGAAGAATGGCTTTTATTTCAAAACAGTCATGCAATCTAAAAGAATGGAAATCTTTTCCAAAACTAAATAATTAAAAAAACAATGACATATTTAATACCAAGTTGGAATTATTTTTTAATAGACCCACATTATTAAAATTTTGCTTAGCTCAGCTTAAACCTTAGCACGAATTCCTTGCAAATTCCCAACATGGCCACAAGCACTTACTTCTAATATGTAAAAAAAAATAAAAATAAAAAGCTCATTTAATCCGTATTCACAGAAGTAAAATTGGCACAGAAGTAATATTCTGCAAACTGTTAGTTTTGCAGTGGATGATACTTGCGCACAAACTTGTTTGAGTGATTTCATGGTATTCAAAAAACTCCATCTCAATGACTTTATGCTTCTTGTTGTGATTAATAATTGCAGAACTGAACTCATTTTATATGGGTCTTGAACAAATTCCTGGACAAAAAATTAACTTCTAGAGAACTTCCCATAGTATACATACAACAGCCTCAAAAAATGGAAATAGTGTAATTCTTACTGTCAAATGAAGTATCTTCTGCCTTTTCTTATCATTGGCCATTAAAATACCTTGGATTTTCATAGTTTCATAGCACAGATGAATACCGGTGTCAGGAAAAATGAGCCCCATCAAAATAATAAAATTTATGGGAGTCTCAGACGGGGCCTTGAAGAAAGACTCTCTGCAAGTGTAGTGGCTTTGAGAAGAGCAATTGCACCCGGAGGCAACTTCAGCAGCCCGAGCTACTCTCTCTTACCTGGAAGACTCCCTGCAATCCATCTTAACCCATGCATATATGAAACTTTCAAATAGATTTTAGTAATTTTTCTTTCTGCATAAACTGGAACACCTTTTTGGTTTGTTTTTTTGGGTTTTTTTTTGTTTGTTTTTTTATTGTGTGTGATGCATAAAGCGTCTTAGTAATTGTTACTGGCAGAATTGTTTAAAAATATTCATTGGGTTAGGGGTGGTTCTGCAGGTTAAACTTTATTAACCATAGTTTTCAGCACAAGTTTGACCTACAACGTAGGGGAAAAGAAACAGTATTATAAATAATTTAACTATACAAGGTATTAATGTTTTAGCACACGCTCTAATGCTGGTCTTTTCACGTGGACATATGTACAGCATAAGGCTTTGATGTTCTCAGGTGGAACCCACATGGAGGAAGGACATACCACCTTGCAGGTCTTGCTTCACCTAGGCTCATAACGGGGATGCTCATAACGGGAACAGAATCTTAATATCAGGCAAAAGAGGGCTCCAAGCCTGTAGTCACCTATGTGCCTACCTCTAAAGAGACAGATAGGCCGAGTCTCTTCAAAAGGTGCTGCAATATACTCAACTTTGTGGAGGCATCTTGTCCTGTGGTGTAGCAGGAGGTGGTGATGGTGGTGAAGTGTCTATGGAATACAGCTGGATTTATGGGGGCATGAAAACTTACTATACCCACAGAGCATTAACAGTATTTACTCTTTGTCTGTGGAAAATGGAAAGAAAAGTTATTGGAAATAACAATCCACACACTTTTTCATTTACATCTGTGGAAACCAAGCATACTTCCAAAGTAAACAATCATCATAATCAGTGTCATCAGGGTACACATGTGATTACTGGACTGATGACTGATCTTAAATGTTCACTTTGATTTAAATTTTTTTGATTAAGTAATGTGATAGTGATGTTATTCTATGTAATTAGGAATCTATTGCAGGACAATAGTGGTGAGATTCTTAATGAGTTTTCAATGGGATATGGAATGCCTCAAAAGGCATTCCTACAAATAACTTCTTGTTTCTAATTCATTCAATAATTCTAAATGCCCATTGATATAAAAAATGGGTTTGAGAAGGTGGTAGTGGAGATGAGGACATCATGCCATTTCTTTTGCTTGTGTTGTGTAAGAACAAAAAACAAAGGTTTTCTAAAATCTGAAAGTATAGGTACAGTCAGGAGGTCATGCCACAGTACGATCGATAAACCTGAGCCATTTGTCAACCCCAAGATCCAAAAAGGCCTCTTGTTTTGGGCTGTCATTAAATCTGATGTGGTATCCTTTGATTCTGAGTTAGTTCTCAAAAGTAGCAAAGCTTTTGTCTTCTTTTGGTTATCAGTATCAGTTGGGATTGTATTTAAGCAGTGGTAAAAGAGAAAGGTATAGAGCAAAGTCACAGTCTATAAAAAATACTATAAAATAAGACCTGAACCACAGTCTTGAGTGTAGTTCCATAGAAAAAGAGTAGTTCATCAATATGGAATTCCAAGGCCAGATTGTGTAGGAAAGCTGGAAAACTGGTGGAATAACAGGTACATAATAAAAAACAACAAAACCCTCACAAAATGACAGAACTACTTCTATTTGCTTATTTTTCAACAACTTTTATTAAATATGGCTCATTATTTTCCATCCATAAAGAGAAACTCTTGGAAATGATTTGCTACTTGAAAAGAAGATACGCCCTATCACTATAGGGTATATTCTTCATGTGGAGCCTCCTGAATTATCTAAAATAACATTAGAAATCTCAACTAAGTAAATGTTATATGTCTTGTATATGACCCTTACTAAAACCATGTACATTCTCAAACAGACATTTACACCCTGCATGAGATACTCAGATTTCAGCTCTAGGGGAAAATAATCTATAGAAATGACATGTTCTCTAGTAAAAGATAAAACATAGCCTAAAACTTTAGCCTGCATCTTTGGGAAAAACAATGTAATTCAGAAAAAAAAGACCGGCACAATTTACTTCTCCTTAGTCAGGAAAAAGCCTCAGACTATCTACAGACATAATCTGATTCCGGGGGCAACATACAGGAGTGGTTTATAATTTAAAAATTAAGTCTATGAAATATGCTTTATTACTCTTTTTTGATTGTTTAGATAATAAGATGCTAAGCAGCAACTTCAGATTCACTTAACTCTGCTCCCAGCTATGTCTGGAAAAGTAATCAGAGATGCATGCTATGCTTCCATTGCCCAAGGAGCCTTTCTGTTTTATCGCTGACCAGGATCTGAGCCTCCAACATCAAAGTTCAACATGCACAATTAATGCGACAATGAGACATTACATGAAAATTGTACAACTCCAGTAGAAAAATAGCAATATAGAGTTTTCCCTTTCCAAAAATCTCTCTGACCAATGACACCTCTGCTTCACTGAGCCATTAAGGCTGACTATGGCCCTTCTTGTGAAAAGAAAACAAATGCATTCTTAAAATAATTTTGACTGCAACTTTCTTCAAGAGCAATACATATTCAGTTTTCTTCTACACAGGCATAAGAGGGAAACCTCATAATATAATAGTACACAAAATAGTACCAAGAGCCTTGCTTGTCTGTGGTAGAAAGATGGAAGAGGTCATGCTGCAGTAATATTGACAAAAAATACTCAGTTTTGCCAAGCCTCATAAAGGACATGTGTGGGATGCAAAAAAAATTACATCAATAAATTGCCCACATATATTGGATTATGTCCCTGGTGCTTAAGCACTTAGCATGCATTCCTTTATTAACAAAAAATGAGTACGTATATGTATTAGATAGCTGTCCACACACACACACACAAGACTTCTGTAAAAAAGAAACATTTTTCAGAAAATGTTTCTCTAGTGCAGGTATCTCCTCTCCTCGTTATTGCTAATTCTGGATTTTTTTTTAACAATGTCATCACTTAGTCACAAGAATCTTTGTGCCTCTGAATGTGCGTAAAGAAAACTATCTTGTCTGGGAAAAGATAGGAGAAACAAATGCACACTTCCACAAAGACAAGCAGATAAAACTTTAAAACTACATCTAAATTAAGGATAATATTTTGACAACAGCTAAACCAATGCAGCAATCTAAGCTGATTTAAGTGTGCTGTTATGCAAAATTGTACCAATTATAAAGGAGAAATCAAAGACAGTTGCTAACATGATTAAGCTATGGTTCTGTAGAGTCAGAAAATAGTGATGCATGAGCAGTTTTCAAATTATAATTAAGCAGGCAGGACCTGTAAAGATACTACTGAATTGAATTTAAAGTATCTAGCAGTAGAATTATAGTAACATAGGTACTGATTCCAAACAGCTCAATCTATTCCTCCACAGCAACTTGCAACTCCATTCTATGTGCTATGCATCTGAAGCAGCAAAACACTTGCTTCATTCCAAATATGTGGTCACCTCCCCTGAGGTCAATAGACTACTCACTTCACAAGTGCTTTTCTAAATCAGTCCTGGAGGACTGAGCCCTTGGATGACTGATCTAAATATACCCTCTGTGAGTATTTAGAAGTGAACCTCTGTTCACTTTCATGTTAACACTTACACTTATAAAACAGTCTAGTACTGAGGATGTAATTTTCACTACATTGCCTAATCTCATAATTTTTGTCCTTTATGCCACTGGTTACCTATACATGCTGTGTAAATATTATAAAATGTTTTTTTGGCTACAAATCAGAAAGTAAAAAAAAAATCATTGTTTGAAGTAGAATGAATATATGATCTAGAAAATGAAGCCAAACTTTAAGGTTAAATTTTTCAATTTTATTCAGTATTGGTCCAATTCTGCTTACTTTAAAAAAAAAAAAAAACTAGAAAAAATATTGTGATTTTCCCAATACTTTGAATAACTAAGTAAGAATTAGGTTACAGTGTATCCTGTATTGAATACTCTCTGGATGGAGAAGATGCCTGATTAGGTTGAAGCCTGTCAGAAACAGAAAGCATTGAAAGTGAAATCACAAAATCTATGTTTCAGTTCTATTGCCACGATTGTAGCTTAATTATTTCCTGGAAGCAGTTCTCAGCCCTGCTCAGACCTGACCCTTTCTTGAGTGTCCAGAGAAAGAGTTTAAATATAATTAAAAGGACAAGAAGAGGGTAGTACCTCCTTCTTAAAAACGTTCAGCAATTCTGTAAATTAGAGCTTCCAGATCCTACTGTTTGATTAGATGCTTCAAAATTCATCAACAGTTTGGAGGTTGAATTCACATGTATTACAGTCCTGTTTAAGGACCAGAATTCACATTTATCAGAGTCTTATTTAAGAACCAAGCCTTGACCTCAAGATGATCTGGTCTGTGCAGGCATAGTCCTCAAACAACATTACTAAATTCCATAGCAGATTATTCCGGAAGATACTCTGGAACAAAACCAATGATACTATGGTTCTTAGTCTCTTAAGCATGCACTCTGAAAAGCCGGACAGTACATGACATCCACAAAAATGTTGTGTCAGACACAGAGTAGCTGACAGGGGGACAGCTAACTAAGGCTAAACATTTTGAGGCACATAAAAAGGAAGCTTATAATTTGGTCAATTTTGGTTTTCACCTTTGATGCGCTTAAAGGTTTTAGTTTCATCCTGAGTTGATGGCATCTATAACACTCAGTAAACATTAAAACACACTACTTGTCATTAAATATTAAATTCTTTAGGTGATAAATCTGTAAGTCTTTAATTTCTTTTAGTCCTTTTTCAGCCAAAGCTGGCACTACTCACGGCCAGACAAACATTCAGAAGCCATAAATCCAAATGAAACTAATGAAAGATAAACTTGAGAAAGGACCTTTTATGTAAAGCCCTGAGGATGCAATTACATGAGCATATGCCTACATGAGACAACATAGTGCTATTCATAATGAACTGTTTTTTGCAATAGAGGAAAATCATAGAATCATAGAGTAATTTGGATTGGAAAGGACCTTTAAAGATCATCTAGTCCAACCCCTCTGCCATGGCCAGGGACAGTTTTCACTAGACCAGGTTGCTCAAAGCCCCATCCAACCTGACCTTGGACACTTCCAATGATGGGGCATCCACAACTTCCACAACTGGGCAACCTATTCCAGGGCCTCACCACCCCCACAGTTAAAAAATTCTTCTTTATGCCCAATCTAAATCTACCCTCTTTCAGTTTAAAACAGTTGCCCCTTTTCCCATCACTATAGGTCTTGGTAGAAATTTTTCATCTTTCTTATAAGCCCCCTTTGTATATTGAAAGGCTACAATAAAATAATCATGTTAGCCCCACTCAGGTATTCCACTAGCAGAGCTTTCTCATCTATGTCTTGTGAAGGAGTCTTCAGTTGTGCCTATTGAAGAGTCTCTCTCCCCAAAGCTGCTGGAAGGACTACAATCCCACTATCTTGCAGACTGACAAAAAGAACTCTCCAGCACCAGGGCTTCTTAAGCACATGCAGAGGTACCAGGAGTCTATCTGGAGATTTGTTTTGTTCTGATTCACCATTTCCATGCAAGCAGTATATGCTAAGTTCACCCAATTCACACTCTCACTCTATGAACTGATAAATGTGAACAACAGAAGAATGGAAACAATTTTTCACATCTTTAGTCTTAAAGCAATGGGCTGGAAGAAACAGGCTATTAGGAAAACTAGAACCAAAGGTGATTGCAGTGCACACACAGCTATCTTCTTTGTAGTGTACACTCCCTTCTAGAGTACCTTGTTTACAACCCATTCTTTGAAGCTTTAGGCTTTGAAAATTATTCACCTTTAATGCACACTTCTTATCCAATGGACACCACTTCAATTATAATTACCTTTGCTATTTTTTTTATCTGCAATTATATTCACTTAACATTTTCCTTCTTTTCAATATCAAATGAGCCCTCGATTGATTAAAACTTTTATTTCAACAATATTACAGACATCACTTCCTCTGCAGTCTGTCCCACCATGTACCTACCAGCTTAGCACAGGAAAGTACACTAAATATTTTCAGGACTTTTTGAAGGCTAAAACATTTTGTATATCATAAATAGCAGTCCGTGCACTGAACAGTGTTGAATGCACGTATATCATGTTAAACTTCTGTTCCCCAGTGCATCCTTAGCTTTTGCCAAACACTGTATGTGGCTTAAATACAAACTCTTGCCATAGACCATGCTTGGCATTGTATTATGTACATATGTTTTGTGTGCAGTGAGTCACAAAGAGAGTTGTGTTGTCTTATTAGGTAAACTCAGGCTTGCAGCATTCGAGTGTGGCATTCTGTGGTGAACTTCCTGAAATACTGTCTCTGTTAACTTACCTTAGCAGCTGACTATCTGGAGCCCTTTGACTTAGCCATAACATATTTACTTCTATTTCACTAGGACCTTGCTAATATTTCTGACAGAATCTCAGACATCAGTAATGTTGCATGTGACAACCTTTTCTTTTTTTCCTTCCAAGAGTAATAGACTAAGGTTTATTATATAAGGTTTATTGCCTTATACAATAGGGATGCACTGTTTTTATTCTTAATATCACACCAATGGGACCTAGCATCATTTTCTCAATTCATACCTGATAGCCGAGCTGGACAGCCCTATAAACAAAGCAGGCATGGCAGACAAAGTAGCCTTTTAAGAGCATATTTGGAAGCAGCCTGTCAGAAATGAACAGGAGAAAAGCACAGGGTATTATTACAGCTTTATTAAACATGATAGGAGACTGAGAACTCTTGATAATATTCTGATGGTTTAATAATTTTTTTACTGGTCAGCAATTGATGTAGAAGATCCAAGGTTCCAATTTAGTACAAGCAACACAGAAGCATTAACAGGCACCTCTGTAACTTGCTGAATTTCTAATAAACATACTGTATCCAGAAAGAGGGAATATAGCTCCCAGAATGCAGGCAATCAATTACTGGAGACAGCAAAGAGCACAGGATGCATTGTTTTAATAGCATCTTTTCAGAAAACACAACTTTTAATAAAATATGAAGCTGAGTATTATTTCATCTCCTACAATCTCATATAATTATACACACAGGCACAGGTTAGCAAGCAGTTACCAAATGAAACAGAAGTACAGTTTTAAAAGAAATCAGACTCAACTCATAGGTAAGAGCCAGAACACAACACACTGAACACTTACATTGTGAAATCTAACCTTAAACTTGAGTATACACACCTCCACTGATTTTCAAAGCCCTAATTGCCTTCACTTGTAAAAGAAATTACAGTCAGGTACACTTAAAGGAAAAAAACATATTTCTTTCTAAATAGCTGCTAATGCAATGTGGGAACTTGCATCGTATTATTAAAATGCAGTCACAGTCTTTGCGTACCATAGGTGGAATAGTTTTCTGCAGTGCTGGGTAACAAGAGGATTTGGACCAGGCCATTGCATTTCAGTTTGTGAACCCAGTGTATTTCTGCAAAATGAGTACAACTGATATTCTCGGTACAGAAATGAGCTTTGTCTAAAAGTCCTGGGAACACCAATGGCTTCAGTGCTATGTGAAGTAGAAGACAAGGACTAAGCCTCTCCTACCTTGCCATACCTTGGTAGTTAAACCCCTCCTGTATACCTTAGCACACACATTCCAGAAATGCAAAGACAGGTATCAGATTTGCTGCAAGCACTCTTTATGCAGACCCATTTTATTTCCAGAAACAGAATGGGTACAAGCAAGATCTAGGCATGAAGAAGACTGACACAACTTCTGAGGACAGCCAGAATTAGAGACTTTGGAACCCAACTGATGAAAAGGTAAGCACTGACAAGGTGAAGACAAAATTTTGGTAGCTTCATTCTATGACTGAGGTACTGAGACTATATCTAAGACACCCAAGTGGCTTTGAAAAGGCTATTTAGAGAATTTCAGCCCTTGGTGGCTCAATTCAGTTAGAATTTCCCCTGAATTATATTCAGTTACACCAGATGTATTACTATCATGAGAGCATCCTTGTACGAACTTTCAAAAATTAGCAGGAGTTTCTCTGTTCACTTTTACTTTCATCAGAACCTGAAATTTCCTATTTCTTTCTCTTTTTACAGACACTTTTGTCAGGAAATACACAGAAAGAATTCAGGTTCAAAATAAATGAGGAAGGAAATTGTTAGTGGGTAGCAATACTCACAACAATGCACTACTAATAACAGCCTTTCTCAATACCTATACATTTTTTGCATATATTGAAATGTCTATGCATACACACGCAGTCACACCACTTACATAATTAACTATTTCTTTATGTTACTGTTTTTTTATTCATTCTTGACATGATGTCACTATGTGACTAATTAATTACTCATAAGTACTCTGTCCCTCTAGATATTATTGTTTACTAAGACAATTGTCTGGCTGGGAAGGCATGAACAACCTGTGTTTGGTCATTATATGATAGTTGACATTGAAGGCCAAAACTGAACTAGAATTCTAGAAAGTAAGATTTCTGCCTTGAGCATTAATTTAGGATATAATCTGGGCCCAGTCAATAATATTATCTGTGCTCAGCTTCCCTATCTGCAAAGCCAGGATAATAACACTGCTGAAAAACTGACAGAGGGCCAATTCATGTTAACTGTAGTGAATTCAAGGATCTGGAAAGCCAACTATCAATCACAAATCAAATATTTGCAACTAATTATGGTTTCAGTAATACCATCAACAACACATAAACACTACCAGTAGGTCACACAAAATAATAGCCAATATGTCACAAAATACCAAATGCTATGCTCAATATAATTCATGTTTCAGAGAAAACGGGATTGAGCAGAGAAGCAGATCAAAGCCATGCAGTGATGCTGTGATTTTAGCTAGTCATAAACGCAGAGTGCCAGTCGTTAAACAGAAGCCCACAAGCATAGCAAGAATTTAAACAGTAAGAGTTTAAGTAAGAGTATAGTGATTAACTACTGTAATTTCTGCTGATATGTTAACTACATGATGTAAGCAAGAACAAATTAAAAAAACCTTATCTTTGAGACAAACATTCAGCTATTGATAGAAACATAACCAGAAACGTAGTAAGGTAGTTCATCACTACAGCATGATGGGTTTTGGCCCAGCCACCCTACAATCCAGAGTAATTTTCAGGGTCATTCCTTCTTTGTCAATGCAAAAAATAAAGAGTCATTTCTGAAAACAGACAGCATTGTTATATTTGCCGTCTCCCAGGCCGGAACACATTTCCCCTCCAGCAAGCTGCAGTTTCACTGTAATGCTGTATGACAATTTATGATAGATGAACATCAAAGATGTTAGATGTTGGTTCAGATAAATTCAGATGCAGCGCTGAAAATTCAGAGTTCTCTGATCCAGATACCAGGTTGATAATGCGTTTCCTTCATGCGAGTTACAGCATGTCCTGGGTTTAAATGGCTCATAAATTTCTGCTAATGCACTTCCCACAGTCCATGCAGAGATATGTAGCTTAAATGATTTTGACCCTACACAGTTCAGGTAGTGTTCAGGGGCTGTACACAAACTCTCCTTTGAGAAATACAAAACAAAAAGCACCTGTTGGACCTCAATACAAAAGCTTTTATCCTCCCAGAAGGCAGAGATGTAATTTTAATGAGCTCTTAGTCCAAATAGAATATGACACAATATGATTTTCAACTGTGATTATTCAAAATTGTCAGGTTATGAAAGGATTAAAATAAATTTACTCTTTAAAACTACCAATCAGGCCAGTTTTGAGGTTCAGTCTCCTGGGAAATTTGAGAAGTGATTCAGCTTCCAAAAGCATTTATACCTGCCTTCCTTTGAACTAAGTATTTGCTAAATAGTACAGGAATATTATTGTCCACTGGGGAGCATGCTAAGATTGCCTAATTAATTTCACTAGTAACCTAAACTAGATCTGGATCCTTAGAGATGCAAGCATACCAAAGTCAAACAAAGTGTTATCTCTCTTTCTCTCTCTCTCTGACTCCTTTTTTGGAGAAATTGTTTAAATTATGAGAGACTTATTAGGTCACTGAAGGAAAGCTAAATTTGATCTTCACCATTACGAATGCTCCTGTTAATATATGCCCTCTAAAAGGCATACTTTTAGCTTGTCTCAATTTAAAGAAAAAAAAAAAAAAGAGTGTCTAATTGCTAACTTATTCTGCAGTCTGAGTTTAGTACAGAGTCTGAGAGGAGACTTTATCACTCTCTACAACTACCTGAAAGAAGGTTATAGTGAGGTGGGGGTTGGTCTCTTTTCCCAAGTAACAAGTGATATGACAAGAAGAAATGGCCTCAAGTTGCAACAGGTGATGTTTAGATTGGATATTAGGAAAAATTTGTTCAGCAAAAGGGTTGCCCAACACTGGAACAGACTGCCCAGGGAAGCAGTTGAGTCACCATTCCTGGAGGTATTTAAGAGATATAGACATGGGGCTTAGGGACATGGTTTAGTGGTGATAGTGTTAATGGTTGGACTTGATGATCTTAAGGGTCTTTTCTACCCTCAGTGATTCTATGATTCTAAGATTATAGTGTGCAATTCAGTGTGATGAAAATTATGTGCAAAAGTATCTCTTAGGAATTTTCAGTTACCTACCACACAATCACGAGCATAGTTGCATTCAAGCAAACCATACTCCAGACTAAAGACTAATGGTCCCATTACAAAACAGGAACATTCTCAAATCGTCAAAATCAAGAGCTCTATCCCAGGAGCAACCATTGTTTTTTTCACTGGCACTACTGCTGGTAGCAGCAAGAATAACAAGGGCCTTGCTCAGCTTCTACAGTCAATGGCAATGCAGCTATTCCTCCAAGAAAAAGAGAGATGGCCAGAAATATGTTGCAAATGAATATCTGGCTTCCATCCAATTTTTTGTAGATGATTGTATCATGCTCCTCACCAAAGTTTCTGAACAAGTGGATAAGAAGTATAAATAGCATTCATCACACAGAATTTGAATATTTATTTCTCCCTAGCCTGTACGCAAAGAATAGTATGCATGTGAAATTAGTTACCATATGTTTGCACTTCTATATGTATATTCATGTAAGAAGACACAAAATTTGATCTACTTGCTTTGTTCCCAGAGAAAAACGATGGGGTTACTGGTGACTTTTAGTTCCTAGGAAGAATTAACTTCCTGGTCTTGGTAACAGCCTCAGTCAAGCTCTATCAGCAGCACAAGGAATCTGTACTCTTGCTGCCAGGCTACATCGTACAAACTAGAAAACAACAATGTATTTGTTATCCCAGAATGTTAATGAGAGTGAAATCACAGTTGCACAAGAATTTTTTCCTTGTAATAAAAAAATAGCTATTCTGGATCAGACTAAGGATGCCTTTTAGACAATCTATGTTTGATGGCCCAGATGAGATTCTTAGAAAAAAAAAAAAAAAAAGATTACGATGTGAAACCAAGGCAAGCATAGAGCAATCTTCTTTCCTCTAACTTCTCAGCATCAATCAATGAATTGGAAATTCCTGAGCCAGAGCGATGCTGGGACCACTGATTCTCAGGAAGAAGATTTTGGGAGAATTTCATCCTCTAAGAAGTTCCCTTGCTCCTTTTTCAACCCATTGATAATTTTAGTCCCCATGATGAATGAACTCCAGAAATAAATTATTATATAAGTTGTATGGAAAAGTTGCTTCCCTCCGTCTGTCTCAAAATTTATGAGCATTCACTGGAAGTATCTTAATTCCTGTGATATGCAGGAAACTGTAAAAAACTTGTTCCCTCTATAATTTTTCAATACTATTCAAGATTGCTGTCCTTCCTCAGCTGTTTCTTTTCCAAATCTCGAGTCCTAACTGATTTCATCTCCATTGGTAAACATACTTGTTTTTATCTCTGTTTGCCATGACCACACTCCTCTGGTTTTTTGTTTTTTGTTATATGATTTATAATATAATATGATATGATAAATATAAGATTTAAGACAATTGACCGAAATGGCAAAAAGTCTTTAAAGAAGTAGAGCTTCATAAATCTACAGAAAAGGATGGTATTTCCCTTTTTTCATCTCAATTACTTACCAAAAATATTTTCACATCTAGCTAAAATTTGCTATGATTAAAAAATATCTCTCCTGAGGGGTATTAACTCATCTAGAAATAATTTCCTTGTATTTTTGTTAGCATTTTTTCTATGTATATAACTGTGCCTTTACCATTAGTTGCTAAAACAGAAGTCCACAGCACCACTGGAGACACTTTGCCTCCACTTGCATCTTTGGAAGGATGCAGAGCTCCCAAAACTCATGTGGAAAATGTAGTAGCTCCCTGTGGATGTCTCAGACACATGAGGGAGCTTCAAATGGCACAAGACATCTATATTTGGGCATGCTAACCTGCTGCAACTTCCCATATTTGAATTCAGCTAAATAACTAAATTCAGCTAAATAAATCATACGAGGAGAGGCTGAAGGAGCTGGGACTGTTTAGTATGAGGAAGAGGAGGCTGAGGGGAGACCTCATCCCTCTCTACAACTACTTGAAAGGACACTGTAGAGAGGTTGGTGCTGGTCTCTTCTCACAGGTCATTAATGATAGAACGAGAGGAAATGGCTTCAAGCTCCAACAGGGTAGGTTTAGACTGAACATTAGGAAAGAATTCTTCACAGAAAGAGTGGTCGGGCATTGGAATAGGCTGCCCAGGGAGGTGGTTGAGTCACCATCCCTGGATGCATTTAAGAGACGATTAGATGTGGTGCTGAGGGATATGGTGTAGGGGAGGACTTTGTAGAGTAGGGTAGATGGTTGGACTCGATGATCCCAAGGGTCTCTTCCAACCTAGATGATTCTATGATTCTATGATTCTAACTGTTTAACACTTAAATAACTGTGTTACAACAGCAAAATTTATTACCTGATTGTTCAGCTCCCTTTCGATTGACCATCACAAGCTCCAGAGTGGATAAGCCACATGGGAGTCCACTCGCTGGCTGTCCTGCATCCTGGTTGGGGCACTGGGATGAATTCTGGCTGCCAGACCCTGCTCTGCCACCCTTCTGGCCCCTGGGACCATCCCTTGCAGTGCCTGGACACCTGGACTCAAGAAGGAATTAGACTGCGCAGCTTCCTTAAGAGCTCTTAGTCACTCAGCAACTGATTTTCAGTTGCTTGTGGCTTTTACCTACACTTCTGAACTGTCAGCTTGCCCTTCCAGAAAGAAAACGGGTTAGTTGGTCTAACATACCATTGTAGGGAAAAAAAAGAAACATCTTAGACTCACAATTACACATTTGATGGATATATTATAAACAAAAACCTGTCATCACACCCCCTTATAACTACATTTTTAGCTGCTCATGTTCAGTGCCGTAATGTCAACAGATGGATTGCTAACAGCACAGCTTGTTCAGGTTGTTGTGTTGGTGACAATCAGATCAAAACCTTATCTTTTACTCTTCAGTTTAGCAATGTCCCTCAATACATTTTAGCGGTTGTGAAAAGGAATTTGCTTTGCTTTTTGGAAATCTATAGAGCTCAAGCTTTCATGCTGGATTTCGTCTAGAAAAATGTGCTTCCCACTAGTTTAAAATTTAAAGGTGACCTAATGCAAATATATCCCTCACCTCAACATTGACTATACAGAAATCAGACATTCCATGATACTATAAATATTCTTCCAACAGATTCCCAAACATGCATTTTGTGGGTATGCAGTGAGCAAGGAAACACAGAGAATATCTAAAGACAAAGGGTTCCGATTAAAGGGAGCACAGAAGCAGGTGATGTTACAGTAGGGGTCTGCTACAGGACACCTGATCAAGGTGAGAGGAAGGATGAGGCCCTCTATAGACAGATAGGAGCAGCATTGCATTCACAGACCCTGGTCCTCATGGGGGACTTCAACCACCCCAATATCTGTTGGAGGGCCAGCACAACATGGCACAAGAAATCCAGGAAGTTTTTGAAATGTGCCGATGACAACTTTCTTCTTCAAATGGTAGAGGAGCCAATAAGGAAAGGAGCTGTGCTGGACCTTGTCCTTACCAACAAGGAGGTGCTGGTGGGGAATGTCAAAGTCAAAGGTAGCCTTGGCTGTAGCGATCATGAAATAGTAGAATTCAAGATTCTTAGTGCAGTAAGGAGGATGTGCAGCAAGCTCATTACCCTGGACTTGAGGAGAGGAGACTTTGGACTCTTGAGGGACTGCCTTGGCACTGGAGGGGAGAAGGGCCTAAGGAAGCTGGTTTGTATTCAAGGATCACCTCCTCCAAGCTCAGGAGAAGTGCATCCCAAGAAAGAAGAAGTCAGGCAAAAAAGCCAGGAGGCCTGCAGGGATAAACAATGAACTCCTGGATAAGCTCAAAACCAAAAAGGAGGACTATAGAGGGTGGAAGCAAGGATGGGTAGACTGGGTGGAATATAGAGGAACTGTCCAAGTAGCCAGGAACCAGATTAAGCAAGCTAAAGCCCAGAGAGAATTAAACCTGGCCAGGGATATCAAGGACAACAAGAAAAACTTCTATAGATATGTCAGAGATAAAGGCAAGACTAGGGAAGTTGTGGGACCTCTCCAGAAGGAAACAGGAGACCTGGTCACCCAGGATATAGAAAAGGCTGAGTTTCTGAATGACTTTTTTGTCTTGGTTTTCACTAGCAAGGGCTCTAACCACACCTCCCAAGTTGCAGAAGACAAAAACAGGTGCCATGAGAATGAAGAATCGCCCACAGTAGGAGAAGATCAGATTCTAGACCATCTAAGGAACCTGAAGGTGCATACTTCATGGAACCTGATGAAATCCATCCACGAGTCCTGAGGGAGCTGGTGGATGAAGTTGCTAAGCCGCTTTCCATCATATTTGAGAAGTCGTGGCAATCTGGTAAACTTTCCACTGACTGAAAAAAGGGAAACATAACCCCCATTTTCAAAAAGGTAAAAAAAAGAAGACCCAGGGAACTACAAGCCAGTCAGTCTCAGCTCTGTGCCTGGAAAGATCATGGAGCAGATCCTCCTGGAATTTCTGCTAAGGCACGTGGAAAATAAGGAGTTGATTTGAGACAGCCAACATGGTTTCACCAAGGGCAAATCATGCCTGACAAATTTGGTGGCCTTTTATAATACTGCCACAGACTTGGTAGACAAGGGCAGAGCAACAGACGTCATCTGAACAGACTTATGAAAAGCATTCAACACTGTCCCACACGACATCCTGCTCTCAAAATTGGAGGGACATAGATTTGACAGATGGACCACTTGGTGGATAAGGAACTGGCTGGATGGCTGCACTCAAAGGGTTGCAGTCAACGGCTCAATGTCCAAGGGGAAACCAGTGACAAGTGGTGTTCCTCAGGAGTTGGTACTGGGACCAGTGCTGTTTGACATCTTTGTTGGAGACATGAACAGTGGGACAGAGTGTGGGAAACCTCAGCTGGTCCAAGGGATCAGAATGTGAGCTTAACATCGACCTTGAGCAAACACCTGTGTATCCTTGAAGAGGCCTGAGAGTCCTGAGAAGAGGGGAGTAAACAAGATTAAGGACCTGTCAGACTGCCAGCAGAGGAAAGTTACTGAAGTTACAGCAGAGAACAAAGAAGGAGGAAGTCATCCAATCATGAACTGCTGGACTTTGAGTGAACCAATTATATATGGACACATGTTCCTAAGAAAGATATAAAAGAGTCTGTTAAAACAATAAAGTTGGGTTTTTTGTTCACAATTTTGTGTATGTTGTGTCCGTCTCAACAATGACAATAGAGTGGACCCTCAGCAAGTTTGCCAAAGACACCAAGCTGTGTGGCATGGCAACATGCTGGAGAGAAGGGATGCCATGCAGAGGGACCCAGACAGGCTCAAGAGGTGGGCCCATGCAAATCTCATGAAGTTCAACCAAGCCAAGTGCAGGGACCTGCATCTGGGACATGGCAATCCCAAGCACAAATACAGGTTGGGCGGAGAGTGGATTGAGAGCAGCCCTGAGAAGGACTTGGGAGTGCTTGTGGATGAGAAGCTCGACATGAGCTGGTAGTGCGCACTGGCAGCCCAGAAAGCTAACCGCATCCTGGGCTGCATCAAGAGAAGTGTGGCCAGCAGGTCACAGGAGGTGATTCTGCCCCTCTGCTCTCATGAGACCCCACCTGGTGTACTGTGTCCACCCTTGGAGTCCTCAACACAGGAAGCAACATGGACCTGTTGGAACGGGTCCAGTGGAGGACCATGAAAATTACCAGAGGGCTGGAGCACCTCTCCGATGAAGACAGGCTGAGAGAGTTGGGATTTTTCAGCCTGGAGAAGAGAAGGCTCCAGGGAGACCTTATAGCGAACGGCCTTCCAGCACCTGAAGGAGAGTTGGGGAGGGACTCAGGGAGTGGAGCAGTAGGATAAGGGGTAATGGTTTTAAACTGAAGGAGGAGAGTTTTAGATTAGATATTAGGAAGAAATTCTTTACTGTGAGGGTGGTGAGGCTCTGGCCCAGGTTGCCCAGAGAAGTTGTGGATGCCCCATCCCTGGAAGTGTTCGAGACCAGACTGGATGGGGCTTTGAGCAACCTGCTCTAGTGGGAGGTGTCCCTGCCCATGGCAGGGGGGTTGGAACTTGATGATCTTTAGGGTCCCTTTCAACTCTAACTATTCTGGGATTCTATGTTTCACTTAGCACAAACAATATACATCTTGCTACGAGAGTTAAAGGTTTTGAACAAAAACTCAAAATAACCGAAGAACTAAATACTGTCTCATAAATTGCATTTTTTTCCAACATTGTGATGTAATTTGAAATATTTTAGCAAAACTAAAAAGTAATAAGCTATACTATTCCAATTCTGTCTTTTTTCACCTTATGCCAGAAAATTCATGCTGGTTCAGTGCACAGTAAAAAATCTTCCCATTACATTCCAGAATCTCCTTCCTTCTTTAATTACATGTAGTAGTCCATATTGCTTTATTTCTGAGTAGTTGTCATAGATCAGTGGAGCCGCTGAAGAACATGAAAATGCATTGCAGAGAATCCAGATTCAGATTGGGGTCTTATTTCACGAGGCTGAAAGCAGATGCTGTATGGAAGATAAGGCACAGCCTTGGGATGGTATTGCGAGAGTTATCATGCTTAGGTCTGCATCTTTAATTTGGTGTTGGAAATGGCTAGACAGTGAAAATGGGGACTATTAAAAGTGATTAATCAGACTAAGATTACCATATCATACTAATATGCAGCAATAATATTTTTTTTTACATAACTCTGACAGTTGATTTCAAAGCACAAAAGAACTCAGTCTCATGTTCCCCTCCAACAAATGGAAAAATTGAAGCAATTTGGGTCACAAGGTATGTGTCTAATATCAGAATCAATAATAAAATCCTATGTCATGAGTAATATGTAAGGGACCCACTCCTTGAGCCTCTCTTCCCCATGGCCAGGGAAGAGACACCTTGAAATATCACAGGTTTCCAGATAAATTTGTGCTATTACATATTTATTAAAGATTTAATGTATTCATAATCACTTCATGTTAAAGTTCTTTTCTACATATCTATAAATATAAAACCAAGGGTTGTCAACCACAAAGAAAATCTCAACCCCCGATACAGAGTTCCCGGTGCCAGAAAGTACTAGCAGTCTCATGGGAACAAGGACAAAACTCTAATCTTGCCATGTCAGATAAAGCATCTGGAAACAAATATACCACTTTCAGTGGTAAGGACAAGACCAAGATTAAGCACTAAAGCAAAACAGACAACACACAGCTGGATAGCATTTCTGCAGTTCTCTTGCAGGTATCATGCTTCGGAAAAGATGTGCAACAACCATAAGGAGTCTAGAGAGAACAGGAATGGCTGTGTATGAGAAAAGGCTGAAGAACCAGAGTTGTTTAGCCTAGAAGAGGTCTGATAAGTTCTTGAAGTTCCTATATCTTAAGGAGTTGTTCTTGTTTTAGCATTCTCCTTCATACCAGCAGAGAAAACTACAATTTTTCTATGACTATATGAGTAAGAAATTGTGAGTTTCAAGTGCAGGATGTTCTGATACTATGAAGACAGTTTATAACAGCACAATAAAGTGATTGAGTAAGTTCTCTGTTGGCAGAATTTTCCATCACTGCAGAAAAGCTTGGAAAAAGGTTTCACTGAGGAAAAACATAGACACATGCCACGATGACATAGGTACACATCTCTGAAAATGACCAGTGCTGAAGTTAGTAAACTAACAGTAAACCTGAAGCAGACAGGTTGCAAAGTCAACCAAAATATCACTGAAACTAACCAATCTTCAGAGCTGTTCTTGAGCCATCTTCAGACAAATCTCGAAGAGGAGAGCTGACTGCTTCTAAAGCTTCACTGATGGTTTTGTAGATTGGATAACTCTTAGGATTTAAAATTTATTTAGGAAAAGTACAACTAGCCAAGGTTATATTTAACACAAGAGTAAATATAATTAAATTGGCAATAAATTATTCTATATAAGTGGAAGAAAAATTCACAGCTATGGATGGCTGTGGCTGTAAACACAGCAGAGACCATAAATTAAATGCTAAATAAAGAAGCTTAATAAAACACTTCTTCACAACTGGAAAAGCCACAACAGAAAGCAATGAATAGTGGACTTATTTACAGACCCTGCAGAACTCTCTGTATGACCTCTCATAAACCCTTCTCCAATCTGAAAACTGCTTTTTTTTTTTTCCGCACTGCTTTATGCAAGAGAGCCTGAGTGGGCTTGTTATGTTCAGATTATTAATTTAAGTAAATCAGACTGTACAGAGTATTGCAGCTGCTTCCTCAGCCACCTGACCTACTTAAGACTCATCAATTCGTAAAGAAGAGGGGACAATAAATATGGGATGAAATGAAGAGGTGTCTAGAGTGAATGTCTAATTTACTGGGCATGAGTAAGGTGGTGTATGAGTCTCTGTTTCTAATCCTAATTTATAATTTTTGAAAAAGAATTCACCCATAGAAGCTTTAATGCCACTGATTGGATATAAAGCTCTGCTTTACCTGATAATTTTTGTACCTATGTTTTGTCGATCCCTATTCAGTAGCTTTCCTGATGTTGAAAGTTGGACTGCTAAACAAAAGCATTAATCAAGATGCCAGAGGACTGTCTCTGTTCATTGGTGTCCCTCATACAAGATCCTCTGATGCACAGTTTTGTCTGAAGGAACAGCAAACACCACATTAAGGGAGTCTTGCATATTTCCAATACTACCATAAATGAATCTTTCTCAACTGATTTGAATTTTCTGGCTTACTAGATAAACTAAGCTTTTAGAAACGACTTGTTATCTCAAAGTCTTTCTTAATTTAAGCTGTACAACAACATTTTGTCTTGCTAAAAGTAAAGACAGCTATGAGGAAGACAATCTATAATAGTGTCTTTGGCTGCACCAAGCAAGATTGCTCTTTACAGTTGGTTATCCATCTGTACTATTAGTCATAAATATAAATTATGAATATTTTAGGGAGAACAATGGGTTTAAGACTTGAACCAGGATTTTTCTATGAAAAATACACTCAACACAGGATGAAGCAGATCAGAAATAACTGGCATGTCAATAGGAAAGATATTGAAACATTATAATGTGTGCTTTTGTTACACCCAAATCTTTGTATGGGTGTAAAAAAAACCATACCTCATTTATAAAGCAAAGAACTTATTGTTGGTGTAATTGGAATGTTAGTGGTCCAATAAAATAATAATAATTAATGATGATAATAATAAGTAGTAGTAGTAATAGTATTGCACATCGTTATAACAGAAAGTGAATATAAAAGAGAATGAACAATATCGCTATTCATAAAAATTCTCAGTAATAATAAACTTTTTATACCCATGCTTCACAGTATTTTCCGTTTTACTTAGTGTCAGTTAAATCAATCATCTGAACATACCAAAGCCAGCCCTTCCTTGTTCCCTGCTCGTAAGGTCTGAGTGGTGTTAGAAGCATCCTTGTTCCCTGCTCGTAAGGTCTAAGTGGTGTTGGAAGCAAAGCTTTAGTCTGTCTGAGCAGGTGGAGGGTGCAGCAGGCTGCTAGCATTTCAAGTCCTTTGTTGGGGACAGTGATGGTGGTATGCTGATGGTTTATTCCTCAACATGCACTCTGCTTAAGGCTGCTTTAATATGTCTGACAGCATGCTTTTACACCTTGCTCTTTCTTTTTTGGTTTGCAAGTTCCCATCACATGCAAATTTACTATTTATGATGCATTTTATGTGCATTTGATGCTTCTATTTTGTTCTCTTTGGTACCTCTGAAACTTGATTTGCTCAGCTCTAGGTCTGCATTTCTTTCATTGACTATTGGTGAGTTGTTTATAGCTTTGAGGCCGCCAGTGTTAGCATCTGTCTCATTACTTATCATCCCACCTGTACTCCTCTGCTCTACACCTTGTGTCATGTTTCAAGGCTTCTGCTGTCACACCAAAGCTTGATTTCTCTACCTTGCATTGTCGTTCTAGAGTTATCGATATCTCTGTGGACCACTATAGCTTTGGGTACATTCATGTTTTTATGGACTAGAGAAGTAGAGTATTTAACCATTTCAGTATTTTAGGATTAAAAAAAAAAAACAGTGATCAGTTTAAACAAAAGGAACAATTCCTGCTAGTTCCTGCACCAACTGCAAGAAAATTTCTATAATTTCAGAAAGAAATTAAATCTTTAGATAAAAACAATTTTTTGTGTATTCCAAATCAGTGCTTTTATTTTATCTTTGACATGTCTTTCAGAAGTTACCAGGACGTAAAATAACATTCTATCACACCAGTCTGTAACCACAAATGCTGCAACTAAAATAAATTACTGTTGTGCCTTGATTTACAAGCCCTCTAACCAATTTTTGTGAGGAAATAAGCACAAACTGTAATTTTCAACAAACCTAATGTGTTCTGTTTCTGAGAATAGCCTTTTCACAGCTTTTATATGTGCTGAATATATTTAAGAACATGTATTATGTAATCCTTAATGCCAGAGTAAAAGAATGTTCTTTTTTTTGGTATTTTTTGGGGCCCATAACTAGCAATCAAGGAACCAACTGCACAGACATTTCTGTACCAGAAACGTTTAATACAGAAAAAGAATCTTATTACGTTAGCACCCTCTTTGCACTTTCACTACTATCACAATCAGTAAAGAGCTATATTTTCTGTAGATGAGCTAAATGTCATTTTTATGAGCTATGAAAGTGACTTTTGCACTGCATATATTTTCTAGCTGTAAAAATACCCCAAACCTCATAAAAAATTAATATTTTTAAAAAGTACTTTGACAAATATTTAAGTATAAACTCTGTAGTAAGTCATCAAAAGTGCTTAAAATTAGACAGCCATACCACTTTTCCAAATGAAGCCCTAATCTTGGTCTCAATTTGCACATAAAGCTAAGCAAACTTAACAAGCTACCTCACAGGATATACAAACCTATTGCAAAATAGATGTGACTAAATGTGAACCATCCAACATACAAACTAATACTTTCTTGCAATTCAAATGACACTGTCTTTTTATTTTTGTTTAATTAGCTTTATTGATTATCTTAATTTGGGGCATGAGCAGTGCTGGAACTGAGAAGGATTCCTTTTTAGGTCCAAAAAGGTTAGTCTCACTGTCTTAAGGATTTCTTTTATGTATCACATATCCACATGCTTTCACAGTTACCTTCTCACTTCTCTCCATTCAAATACACACACCCTGATGAATATGTATCTAAATTTATAAATATTTCGGCTCATGAAAGAAGGTTAAGTGGAGGCAAGTTTAAAAATGGGGAAATGCTATAGAGATTTTGTAGAGAGTTCAAGGAGACAACCAGAGAACAAACAACCGGGTAGGAAACCTCATGTAACACCAGTGAAATAACTAATTTATATACTTACAAAGGGAGACAGAAGAAAAATGTCATCTAATAAAAGACAGCAGAGACGCAAACAGAGCAAAAATCTTTCAAAGCCTTACTTGTAAACAATATAACTTTCCTTGTTATTTGTTTTTTGCCTTGTGGAACTTCTCACTGGGAACACTGAAATGCAAGTTATGCATGTAGAAGAGGTTTGGCTGTGGTAGTTCAAGCCTGATCATTCAGATGACTTTCTCGGTAAATGATGAAAACATATCATAGAGGTAAATTCATCACTAATATCCATTTTACCTCGAAAAACTCATTTTATGACATACAATCATGCATGCCTGAATAATCTCAGGGGCTGAATAATTCATGGCTATTAAGAGATGGACCCTTTTAAACTCCTGGAGTCCTACACTGGTATCAAGCATCATTTTGTTCACCTAGAAATTATCTGGTGTTATGTCTTCAAAGCAAGGTGTTTTTATTTGTGTCACAGTGGTCATAATTCCATCTGCTGGAACCTAAGCATTATAGCTCAGCTAGAGACATTTTCAGTTAGCCAAGGACACAGGACTTGACACAAGGACACACTTACAGCACTCTAAGTAATCTGCCATATCTATTGAGACTGACTTTGAGAATAAAATGCTATTTCCTATGAAAAAGTGTCTCTGTATTCTGATATAATAACACACCATATTGATATCCAAAGGCATTCATTAAAACTTTTGTTCAGTTGATAATTTGAAAGCCTCTTTTGACTTCTTAGTTATCATCGCTAAAGACCTTTGATGAGGATAAAATACTGTACGGTTAATGTCTAGCAGTACACTTTTCTGTCAGTATCATGTTCCGTTCTTAGGCAAGTTTAATTATATTAAGATTTCATTCCTATTGATAAAATTTGCCTTTAAGAATATATTTCCCATCAGCAAACATAGCTGAATATAATTTCTAATACAAAACAATAGTAACCATGGATCCTGTGAAGTTGGAAAACTCACTATATAGAATTCAAGCCAAAGCTAATTTGTTTATAAACCAAATAAGGTGACTTTTTGCAGCTAACAATACATCTCAAGACCTCTTCTTGAGGACAACACATCTTCTAAAAGAATATGAAGAAAAACAGCTTTTGAAGTCCTGTATCTTTACAAAAACTTAGCGATCCACCTGGATTATGAAATAGGTACAATGGTATCTATCTGCATTTGCATCTTTCTGTTTCTTAAACCAAGAAGCAGAAAGCAGTCATACCCTAAGTGATGTGACCCACCTAGGAAGCCCAGAGTGAGGATACAAGGATTAGAGGCAGAAAGCAAGTATTAATATCAAAATTTCTAAAGCATCTAAAGCATCATGTACACTGGAAAAACTGAGTGATAATAACAAAACATAATCTGAGGATATTCTTAAAACCAGAGCAAGTAGGAGATAAATCCCTGATTAGATAGAAGAAATCGGTTACATGCATAGCATCTGAGTGACTATGACGAGTGACCGGGGAAGTGGCGGAGTGAAAAGCAGAAAATAATGAAAGGTCATATCCTACCTTCACCAAAGAGCAGCATAACATCAAGAAACATCAGGAAAGCACTATAATTAAGAATTAATTACTATAATTAAGAATAAAAACCTACAGTGAGGTTTAAGTTCTGATCAAATCTTGCTTAACAGTGGCTTAATTTATGGTAGCAGGCATGCTGTTGATAACACTCACAAATTAAGTGACAAAGCCTATTGCTCTATTCATATCTTGAAGTAGAATTTATTTCACTGTCCACCTTCTTGAAGAAAAAACTAGTGAGGAGATTGAATTTATTCCTTCAAGGCACCAGCTGAACTGGTGAGTGGGAGCAGTATCAATATGGGATAGCCTACAATTGAAGAGACTGACAGTTTGGTCTTTATCATAGCATTCTTTGGAAAATTCATTAAAATAACTTAAAATAATTAGAATAAAGTAAAAGAATTTTTGCGTCTCTTCATAAGATCAAATATTTTGTGGAATGCTTCCCTATTGGATCTCCAAACATTAATGATAATTGATAGATATTTATTTTATTTTGTCTTTTGGTAGGTGATATCAAGTTGCCAGACAAGGTATTTTTATTAAAAAAAAACACTGTGCCTTGCAGTTGTCTTTAGCATGAATGGATTGATTCTCTAAAGAAAATCTTTGCCCCTACATTTTTTTACATAAGTAGCTGAAATGGATACTTGAAGTAGCAGATGTTGAAAACATACATCTCCCATTAAACTCCCTTGATATTTTCTTTGAAATTAATTATCAAAATGTATTTCAACTCTCTGTGGCATCCTGCTATTTTCCATCCTGTTTATATAATTTTCAATCCTTTAAATAATAGCTAGCAGGAGCCATGACTGGACAAACATGTCATGCAGATCAAGCATTAGGCTGGGCAACAGAAGATAGTAAATAAGCTAGTCTCATCTAGACTCTTTCCCATGAAAGGTTGGACCAGATGATCTTTCACGGTCCTTTCCAATGTGAGCTGTTCTATGACTTGATGATAAATCTGTGAACATGTACGGTGTCTTTGGCATCACACAAAGCTGGTTTTTAATTGTTGTGCTGTTGCTGATTTTCTGTGGAGATAACAAGGTGAAGTAAGTTCTTTGGGAATACAATAATGCTTCATGTGGACAGTGACAACTGGATCCTGCTCCATGACTGGAAATCCAAAGCCCAATTTCAATGCAGACAACAGTCGCAGCAGTCAGTAGTATTATTGTTACTATATGAGAAGAGAGGCAAAATAAAAATGCATGTGTGCTGCGAATAAGGATCTAGGTTTTTTTGACTTCTGTATCCCTTTAACTTGTCGTCTGTGTTTTTGATTTTTTTTTTTTTTTTAATAATTCAGATAGAGAAGTAGTTATTTCTCTGGAGTGAAGCGTACTTTAAACACTTTTAAAATTTACTTTTTTAATGTTAAATGCCTAATACAGCATATCCATACCTATATGCAATTATATTTTCAATTTCCTAAGAGTATATTTTCAGTTGAATTTTTGCCTTTCCACTCAAGCATCCAAACCTGTATCATATTGTTCTGTTTGAGTATGTCAATAAAGATTAACACCCGAGCTGACTGGGGAAGACTAAAAGATAATGGCAATTCAGTGCTTTCTTTCTTTTTCAATATTGCTTTATTATTTTTTCCTCCAAAATAACATTGAAGTTTAAAACAGAACACATAGAAAAACTTTTGAAAACATGACAGAGATTTTCAGATTTGGTTTTAATTTCAAAATAGGATTACATTTTTAAACAAGGTCTAGTAGAAATCTTCAGCTCTAAGGAAAACAGAATCACTAGCTTACTTCAAGTAGAGGCTAGCAGAGTCTTGATCAGTTAAAGATTTAATGCTCTGAACAAAACAAATTAAAGTAAGTGCTATCGAAGAGCAGAGAAGTATTATTTAAATCATGGTTATTAGGCTCAACTTTCTGCTATTTTTCCAACATTTGAAACTGTTCCATATGCTGATAATTTCCAGACAATAAATAAATGCATATCCAGGGATATGTCAGCTAGTCTATCTAAGAAAAGGTTACTTTTATTACACTTAACCCCTTTTTCTTCCTGGAGAAAGATGAACAAATGCCTTGAGTGAAATCAAACTTCAATATTTCTCTTTTTTGCTACCACCATTTGCCATAGTAACTACCAATATACAACAGCAAATGTGCAAATGTAGAAATTGCTCCCTTTCTCTGCCTCCTTCCTCTCCACCCCTCTGCCAAATTAAAGTTGGTCATGTCAATCAAGCTTATTTTTATTGGATGGAATTAAGGCAGTAGCAGGTTAAAGAGCTTAAAAGGGACAAAAATAGAAAAGATTTTGGTGTTTGAAAAATGCTTCTCTCAATTTGCAGCTTAGCGCATAGAAGGTTTTAACATGAGAAAACCTTCAGACTGGGCATTTGGGCAGCATAACATCTGTCTCAGAGCACTGTTATTGTGCTCCTCAGAGAAAACACTAGTAACTGTTATAAGAATAACTTAGGATAATATGATTTGAGAGCTCTTTACCTCCCAAAATATGAGAATAATTCCAAAATTGATTTACTAGCATGACTTAATTCCATTAAAATCCATACATCTGCCTGGTTTTAGAATAGATAGTTTTCACAATAGAAAACGCTTCACAATTTGGACTTAGTTTTAAGCTTTTAAAAATATCTTTATGTGTACACAATAAGCCCTTGACATTAATATTTATCTGACAGTCTTTCAAGACATGGTTGCTCTATTTTTTTTGCTGGTCTACATTAACTATACATGCTGCAAGTTTGAATATGGATGAGATAAATTTTAGAGCATTAGGTTATCATTTTTCTATCTGATCTTTGTTAAAAGTTGCCTAAAAAAACCCCTACGTTAAGCTGCTATGGGATTTAATAAGTAGACTGAAGTGCCATCAAGAGGTGACAGAGAAATGTCTCACTCCTAGCAATACTGATAAAAGATTACATTGAACCACCATCACAATTTTAGTTCAGATTGCTAGAATATATAGAGCAGAAATAAATCTCTTAAAGAACACACTTGATGATTGGATGTGACAGTAATGTATCTTTCTTTTATGTCATTTTTAACATCAGAGCTGGATCATCTGGAATAAAATTAGATAATGAAACTAATTCTAAGTAGAACTTAGTAGAACTTGATGAACAAGGTAAATGAGTAGAACCAGATGCACAGACATCCATCTCAGACCAAATTCCCCAAATTAAATATGGTATAAAAATCCACATTTTCTAGCAGATGAGTCATGACTACCAAGATATTAGAAATTCTTCACTACTTTTTTCCTTCATCACAAAATAGATTTGTTATTTTAATCAGTTAATTAGTAGACAACGCTTTTAAAAAAAAGAAGAAAAAATTGAGCAAAAGATGATACATTGCTATTTAAATCAGTACTATGCACACTAACATTTGACACAGTATTTTCCAATATGACAAATGGGAAAATAACATCACATTATGCATATTCCTGTAGTACCATTGAACATGTGTTAACAGCAGTAGCTCTTGATTTTCACTGAATTTTTAGAGTTGGAAGGGACCATAGAGATCATCTAGTCCAACTCCGCTGCTGAAGCAGGATTGCCTAAAGCATGTTAGAGCATGTTACTCAGGACGGCATCCAGGCTGGTCTTGAAAATCTCCAAAGAATGGGACTCCACGACCTCCCTGGGCAGCCTGTTCCAGGGCTCTGTCACCCTCACTGAGAAGAAGTTTTTCCTCATATTTGTGTGGAACCTCCTATCTTCCAACTTGTGCCTGTTACCCCTCGTCCTCTCACTGGCAACCCTCCTCCTTCAACCCACCCTTTAGATACTTATAAGCATTAATAAGGTAATTCTCAATTTTTTTGTCACTGTGTGACTGCTTAATATCGAAAAGAGTATTCCATGACTTACTAGTTATGCCAGAAGCTGCTTTTCATAAAATATGGGACATTCCTGGCAAATATTGCTTAAAAGGGAGGGTTTGATCTCTTTTTTGTTGTTGGCTTTTTTTTTCCCCAGGAACACTTTTAGTAATCAGAACAAATTCCTCTTCCAAAAATTAAAGAAAAAAAAATCCAACCAAGTACAAAAATTCCACATAGGTAAAGTTGTTTCTTTTCCAATTTAAATGGTATTTAAATCAATCAGCTGGTTTTGTGTCTAAACAAGTTTTCAGGTCCCACCAGAAACCAAAATGTTCAAGTATCCATAACCAAATGATTTTATAAAAAAGCTACCTAACAACATTAAATGGATCTCATGAAAAGGGATTTAACTTTTTTTGCATTGGCTAATTGGCCAATATCTGATTAGCTAATTGGCCAATAGCTGATATCATGACTCTATAAAGAGATTGTAGTTATGTGCTTTTAGATGCTAGGAGAGAAAAAGATAATTTTCAATGAAATCCCTTTCTCAGATCCAACCTGGCTTCTCTACAGCTAGGAAATTATTACTCTATATTTTGTAACAGGGCCAAACACCAAAAAAGACCATGGAAGGTAATATAGTTTTGGTTTATTATCTGCTCAGTGTATTTCTCTTCTTAGTCTTCCTTTTCTTTGGTTTTAAGGGTTACAAAAATTAACATATTCCTCAGAACCATCATACATAACATACAACGGAACATGTTGAAAATGAGGTGCAAAGAGGTTAATTCTTCCCTGGTGAAGTAAATCAACTTGCTTGCGGAGAGTCAGCCTTTCTGAAAAAAATCATCACATCTAATCTAACATCACTCCTATCCTTCAGTTCAGCTACTGTTTTGGTCAAATTTGTTCCCACCCTGAAGCCTCCATAATCAATAGACTTGCATCATGAATGAATTCTGGATATTATCTGCCCTTGCCTGTAAAAATCTCCTTTGAAATTTGAAAAATATATTGAGAAGAGCAGAGGCCATTGCATATATTGATTAATTCATGAAGATAACACGTCTAATTATCTCTATAGACTTCCCCCTGCATCCAGTTCACAGAAAATAGATCTATTTCAATAAAATGTGATTTGGTACAGCAGCCTCCTGATATTTCAAGTTCTTATTTAAAGAGCTTCCTGTCATTCTTATCTGTTAAAGAAGATGAAAACTCATTGAAATGGAAATATTCCTGAACATCTGATTATGTGCAATATACTTTGAAATTAAACACAGAAACATTTATGCTATAGTAGCAGCCCTACACTAGTTAATAATTTTGTTTGATTACTCAGCCCCTCTGAGAATTACTCAGAGACCTCATTCTGTACAACCATTAAGATATTTGTTAGCAGAATCCTAATTGTGCATGATGTAAATTAGATAAGAAAGTTCTTTTGCCAGGTTGTTAGCTTGTGTCAACCTGGTTGGCAGGTGAGGTGAGGCAGTGGGATGGCATTAAATGAGAGCAAAGAAACAAAAATAGCTTGAGAAAGTGAACGTTAAGTAAAGACAGTGATAAGAAGAAACAAGCTTTGCCCAACAAGACTTAGAAAAACCAGTCGTGTTTAGCCAAATAGTAGTCCGGGGCGAACAAAACTCTCTTGCAATTATTGCCTAATGCTTTTTCAAACTTCTTTGCGAATGATTAATAACCTGTACCAATCAAGAAAAAAAATATCCTGATTTTATGAAATGCAGTCAAATGGATGTATTTTTACTGAAACATATGCTAGAGTGAGCAGATGCTAAAAAAAAAAAAGTCAATATTATTTGCCACCACCAACAAAAAAAATATATTCAGACCGCTACTTCTCTTATAATAATTCTTCTGTAGTTGCTACCAGCTTATGCCTCAAAGTAAACTAATGTTGTGTTAATATGAATAAGTGTTACAAAAAGAAATGAAGACAAGGACTGGTAAACCTAAAGGTTACCTATGCAGAGACATCTAGTCTTGCAGAATATCTCTGAGCCATACCGTGTACAGTTCAAGAGCACCAGTATTTCAGCAAAGGATACAATAAGAAATATAAGATTGATAATACTGGGAACAGGAGAACATTACACTCCCTGAACACAGCTATATATCTTGCTCCTTCAATAAGCCAGATAAGGAGACTTTGGGATAGCTTGCTTTAAGTAGAATTACAAGCCTCTATACCTGCTGAGGCCCTGGTTTAGTTGGCTCTAACCCTGCGCTTTTTTAGACCTTGGGATGTGGTTACTTTCAAAGAAGTCATACCAGAGCAGAGAAGCAGTGTTTGTCCAGCTCTCCCCACCAACACTATCACTGTGCCACCAACCTTCCAGGATCTCTCAGACATCTTGAGCCATATTATATGAGAAGGAACTGTAACATTGTAATGACTAACAGACCTGATGCGGAGATATTAAATTAAAACACCTTAAGAGTAAGAAAGTTCTTCTGCATAACTAAAGGAACATGATGATCTTATCAGAAGCATGATAGCAATACCAAAATCTCTCATACTATCAGTTTTTTTCTCTCATGCCCCAAATATTTTATAAGGAAAGACAGAATTGTCATCTTTGCTTTACAGAATGAGGCATAAAAAAATTATTCTACCAAGATCAGCCAGCAGACGAATGGTATGGCCAAAGTTTTGGGCGGTAACAATCCTTGGCTTAGAGTGATCCCGATGAGTGTTCAATGAGGAACAGCTATGAAGAGAAGCAGAAGGAAAGGAGACAGATACATCAATCAATACAAACATATGGATTCCATATTTCTACATGTCTTTCATCCAGAGTTTCATGCAGTTTGTTCAGTGTCCCACCAAAACCTTAAGTGTAATTGTTCCTACCTTTCAGGAGAGGAGACAGACAACTTCCAAGATCTACCTTTCTCCTGGAACTTTACACAGAAAAAATCCCTCAGGAATGAAGTCTGAAACTGGTATCACTTAGTTTAACAGACTGAAATATACTGTTAGGACTCAAGACTAGAGAAAGTAGCATTTGCTATGACAGATTTCACTCTTTGGTACTCACTACAGCCTGGGGACTACCACAGGGAAGAGGACTGTAAATTGCAAAGACAAAAATAGCTGTATGAAAATTCTTTTCCCAGTAAATGCTGTGGATTAACTAGTAACCATACCTACAGCATTTTCTTCTGTTTCTCCGATTACAGCTCAGCTTCCAGCCTTTATTATTTGAATTATCTCATCTTGACTGGTGTGATCCAGCAAAACAAAACAATGTTTGAAGATGATATTTCTTTTAACAAAATATAGATCCATGAAAAAAGACCATAAACAAAACCACTTTTTAATGTCTTAAAGTTCCCCCTCCTCCTCAAAAAGAAAGAGTAACAACTCACATATTTCTGTGAATGTTGGTAAAAATCTTACTGGAGATTTCTCTGTCACAACTTTGATTTCAACAACTTCCAAAATCCTAAATCAAGCAATTCCACACATGTAGGTAAAAATAAAACAACACAAATAAAAAAAACAACCAACCAATCAATGGTAGAAATACATAAATTACCACCAGCACCCCATTTGCACACTATTCTTTGCACATTAATCACACTGCCAGCCTGAACTATGGACAATTAAGATAGCAGCTCCTACAGCAAAGAGAATCAAATCCTCTTAAAGTTGCATATGGCCCTTTAATCTAAGTGTTCTTAGATTAAAGTGCTTAGTTCTAGTGCTCACCCCAGATGAATCACCTCGAACTCTGTAACTGACCTCATTTGGCATCTGTCAGAAACTAAAAGCAATAGCATCCAGCTGTTCACTTCAGTAAACTATAAAATTGCATAAATAAAATATAAAACTATAAATTTAACTCTAATCTTTTGGAAACTCAGCGCTACTCAGTTGCAAAAATTTAATTGTTAGCCTTTTTTAGTTCTTGGATTTTACTACCTTGTGAACAAACACTTTCCAGTTCCACTTCCTGCCCAAATGTTGTCTGCTGTATTTCTCATTCTATATTAAGACTCTGTCATGGCATGTGGGATTCTTTTCTATCCTAAAATAGAGTCCTTTTCTCAGGGGGAAAGAACATTTTCAATGTCACTTATCATCACTGAGAAAAGTATTTATTAAGTTGTTCACCGGAGATTAGACAAGGGATTTAGCCCTTTACACCATTTCTTAAAAGGTGCAGTTCCTCTAACATCCCTTGCTTCCTACCAGGAATTGTACTTGTATTCACCTATAACATGAAGTACTGGTCAAGAATAAAATTATATAAAGGTCTACCACTCTTGCCCTACTCCCAGGTAACTCAACCTAGGAGGAGCCTTCATAGTTTCAGCAAGGAGCCAAATATTTCTCCACTGTAAATAAAGGCAGTAGCATATGCTATCAAAATTTACATTTTGAAGCATTAAGTGAGAAGACTCCACCAGGAGAAAAGAAAAGATGAGGGTGAGATAGGGAGGGATGCAAAGATTGTACTGGGGAAAAGAAAATATAACAGATGATCGTATTGTTGAGGGAAGTCTCGGCCCTTCTCTGCAATGACTGCACCTGGATGCTTTTGGTGCAGAGGAACTAGATACCTCCATCGCTATCCAGATGGGTCCACAGAAGGAAGCTGCATATTTCAGATACTAGAAGACTAAAGGTGTTGTACAGACAGGCTGGTGGTAGGAGAAAGAAAGTAATAGGAAAAAAAAAAGGGAGTTCATGGAGGGAAAGTTGCTAGGTTGAAGGATAGGAGAGACGTCACTGCTGGCCAAAAGTCAGAGAGTGATAGGGCAAAATAGATGAGAAGGGGGAAGCCAGTAACAAGAAACTGAGGTTTTAAAAGAGGAGGAGAATGAACAAGGCTCTGAATAACAATTAATTAAGAAGGAAACTAGGAATGATATGGTAAGCCCACGAAGTGGACTTTTGAAAATAAACTGGGTTAGGAGGCCACTAGTAGGACAGATGCAGGATGGAAGGAAAAAAAGCCTTTGGCAAGAAATTGCAGAACAGTCGATCCTTAAAAAAAAAAAAATCTAAAGTTTTACTTTAGATTTACTTACTCTTCAGATTGCAAAAAAAGATCAGAAATTCCTACTTGTTCTATCCCAAAATCTCTCTGAAACCAGAGGCAAATCATGCCATTTATCATTAGTCCATATAGAGAATTTATATTAGCTATTGCTGAATGTTATATACTCAGCTCAAGTAGAAGGAATTTGATGATTCAGTTTAAAGGTGCCAAATAGAACTGTGAAGAAAGAATTCATTTTTTTCTATAATGGAGAAAGCTAGATTCCTTTTTTGCAGTGTAGAAAATTACATACCAAAAAACATAAAAAAAAAAAACCACGTATCATATAAGATAAAAAAAAGAACATAACCACAGTTGTAGAGACAAATACTTCTGAGGGCTATAAAATGCTAGAACCCTTAAAACAGTCTGTTAATATTATGTCATTGCATATCATATTTTTTTGTATAGTGGTCTTCCCAATGTATTGCACAGAGTGGGCTACCTGACTCTTCTGATACTGCTGTAATATCTTGGAAAGTTTAAAAAGTGATGTTTTTATTTTTGATATGTAAATTTAATCAATTACTTTTAGCTAATAAGCTATTGCTACAGAGAAGTAGAGAATGAAAAAACAATTACTTTGCATATTAGAAGCTATACATGCCTACACCAGAAATACCCCTGCAACTCATTCTTGACATTATATAACTGCTTTTATAGTTTATTTTTAGTGTGCCATGTGCAAAAATCAAATATAATATGAGTCACAAAAAGTGGAATAAAAATGATTAGTTCTCCAGGTCCTGATACAACCAAACATGGAATCAAATTTACTCATAAGAAAATTAGGAATGTTTTACTTGGAAAATTCCCTAAAAATAATGAAGATAAGACGACATCATTAGTTTAATTCAGTTTACCCTTGCAGTTTTGGTATATTTTTTTTAATCATAGTATGGTTCACAGAATTTAAAATAGTTATACTTTTATTATCCAATGAAGTTGCAAAAGAAAGTTGCACTGTAAGTACAGTTGCACTGTACAGAGTTATGCAGAGTGGTTACCCTAGCAACAAGGAGCAGCAATGCGCTGACAACATTCCTTTAGTTCATCAAATTACTAGTGGCTTAGCACCACAGTCCGTAGATGAGAAACTTATTGCACTTATAAATAAGATCAGTTTAAAATGTAGCTGATATTATTTCCCAGCCATAGTTTGTTCTGAAATCTTTAAGAAAACACTTTTTGAGAAAATTTATGTGTCTGGTTAAAGACGCTTCAAGGGACAAAAACTTTGAGAAAAATTCTGGGTTATTTACTTGCAGAAAGATAGACCTTGCGCAAGCTTACAACTTAGTGCTCAAAAGTTGTAGAGCCATTCACTGAGGTTCGCCATGGGATAACGCAGACAAATCATAGAATCATAAAATCATTGAATGGTTTGGTTTGGAAGGGACCTTAAAGATCATCAAGTTCCAACCCCCCTGCCATGGGCAGGGACACCTCCCACTAGAGCAGGTTGCTCAAAGCCCCATCCAGCCTGGCCTTGAACACTTCCAGGGATGGGGCATCCACAACCTCCCTGGGCCACCTGGGCCAGTGTCTCATCATCCTCACAGTAAAAAATCTCTTCCTAATATCTAACGAAAAGCTACCCTCTTTCAGTTTTAAAATATATTACCCCTCATCCTATCACTACACTCCCTCATACAGTCCCTCCCCATCTCTCCTGTAGGCCCCCTTCAGGTACTGAAGGATTGCTTATAGCAGGTCTCCCTGGAGCCTTTCCTTCTCCAGGCTGAACAGCCCCAAGCCTGTCTTCATAGGAGAGGTGCTCCAGCCCTCTGATCATCTTCAGGGCCTTCCTCTGGACCCGTTCCAACAGGTCCTGAGTTGAGGACTCCAAAGGTGGACGCAGTACTCCAGGTGGGGTCTGAGCAGAGCAGAGCGGGAGAATTAACTCCTGCAACCTGCTGACCACACTTTGTTTGATGCAGCCCAAGATGCATTTGGAATTCTGGGCTGCAAGCACATTGCCAGTTCATGTTCAGCTTCTCATTCACCAACACCCTGAAGTCCTTCTCCTCAAGGTTGCTCTCAATCCATTCTCTGCCCAAACTGTATTTGTGCTTGGGATTGCCATGACCCAGGTGCAGGACCCCTGCCACTTGGCCTGGTTGAATCTGAGCTTCATGGCTACAATGCGGACCAAGTACATCAACTGCATTGAACACAATGCCAAGTCTGAACAAGTAAGTATTGTTCAAATGCCAGATATATTAACTTGGCCTCTGTGCTTCTTAAAGACTCTACCATAGATTTTATATCAGAGCTGGCTTGCATAACACCAGGCTGGAGTGAAAACGATCTTCTCACAAGGAAAATAATTTTGGCTTTTTAAGATAGCTACAGCGAATTTTTCTTAATCTTTCTACATATAAATTCAACTCTTCCTTCTGTGTTGATCTATATGCATCTATTAATTTATATTTTTCCCATCACTGTTTCATGGGACCTTCACAACATCTCTTAAGACCCACCAGGAGCTGAGGTCCCCTCCCTGGGGCCTCCAGCTGACATCTCCCCTCCCTGGGGCCTCCAGCTGACATCTCTCCTCCCTGGGCCTCCAGGGCCATGGGCGGCCATCTGGCCTCCTGGAACCCGCTGGGAGCTGGGCTGTTCGCCTGGAGACCCACAGCGGCACCTGGCCCCTTGGGGCCAGCTGGGAGCTCGGGGCCCTGCCTAGGGCCCTCAGAGGCCATATGGCCTCTTCAAGCTTTCCAAGAGCAGAGCTGCCCACTCATCACCCCCAGCAGCCATCTGGCCTCACTGGACAAGCAAAACACCAAAGTCCCTGCCTGGGGTCCTTGACGATCATCTGGCCTCCCAGGGCCTCCCAGGAGCTGTGGTCCCTGCCTGGGGCACCCAACAGCCATCTGGCCTCTCTGGACCTGCTGGGAGCTGGCGTCCCTGCCTGGGAACACCTGTGAGCCAACTTGCATACCAGTATCTGGGGTTTCCACTTGGAGCCCAGAACGGCCATCTAGCCTCCCACAGACCGCTGAGAGCTGTGGTGCCTGCTCGGTCCCCCCGGCAGCTATCTGGCCTCACTGGAACTGGGGTCCCCGCCCAAGGTCCCCAGCAACCATCTTCCTTCACGGGGCCTGCCAAGAACCAGGGTCCCTGCCCGGGGCCCATGGCTTCCTGGGACCTACCAGGAGACAAGGTCCCCACCCAGGTGCCCAGGCAGCCATCTAGCCTCCCGGGACTTCCAGGGAGCTGAGCTCCCTGGCCACAGACCCAGGCAGCCATCTTCCCTCACAGGTCTCATGAAGACTGGTAGTCCCAGCCCCAAGATGCCGACAGCCATCTAGCCTTTCAGGGCCCGTAGAGAGCCAAGATCCCTGCCCAGGGTCCCTGGTGACCATCTGGCCTCCCAGGGGCCTGCCTTGAGCTGAGGTCTGCGTCTGGGCCAAGGCCCCCAGTGGCTCTCTAATTTCCCGGGACCCAGTGGGAGCTGAGGTTCTTGCACAAGGTCCCTAGCAGCCATGTGGCCCCCCAGGGCCTGTGGGAGGCCAGCATCACCGCTTGGGGATCCAGTGGCTATGTGGCCTCCCGGGGCCCACTGGGAGCTGGGGTCCCTGCCCGGGGCCACCAGCATCCGTCTGGACCTCCTGAGAGCTGGGGTCTCCACTTAAGGCACCTGGCAGCCACCTGGCCACCCAGGGCCCGCTGATAGCCTGGGTTCCTGCCCGAGGCCCCCTGCAGCCTACTGGCCTCCCAGAGTCCACTGGGTGCCAGGATTCCTGCCAGGGGCCCAAAATGGCCTTCTAGCCTCCTGGGGCCCACAGGAAGCTGGGGTTGCGGCCTAGGGCCCCTGGCGACCATCTGGCCTCCCAGAGCCTGCCTTGAGCCAGGTTTGCTGCCCAGGTCCCCCAGAAGCCATCTCGCCTCTTGGGGCCTGCTGGGAGCTGGGGTTGCTGCCCAGGGCCCCTGGCAACTATCTGGCTTCCCAGGACCTGCCTAGAGCCAGAAGTTGCGGTTCCTGGCCCCTGCGGCCATCTGGCTTCTTGGAGCCCCCTGGGATCTGTGGTCCCTGGCCAGGGCCCGTGGCAACCATCTGGCCACCTGAGGGGCACTGGAAGCCGGGGTCCCTGCCAGCGGCCACTGGCAACCATCTGGCCTCTTGCGGCCTGCTGGGAGCCAAGGTCCCTGCCTGGGAACTTGATGGCCATCTAGCCTCCTAGGGCTAGATGGCACCAGTGGAGCCAGTGCCACAGCCTGGGGCCCCCAGTGGCCATCTGGCTTCCCAAGGCCACCCAAGAGCAGAGGTGTCCGTTGGGGGCCTCCTGTCACCATCTTGCCTCTCAGGGCCTCCTGAGAGCCAGAGTCCCTCTCTGGGCACCAACGGCCATCTGGCATCCCGAGGCCCAGCAGGAGCTAGGGGCCCCTGGCAGCCATCTGGCCTCCTAGGGCCTGCTGGGAGGCGTGGTCCCTGCCCGGGGCAGGGACCATCTGGCCTGTCAGGGCCCACTGGGATGTGGGGTCCCGCAAAGGGTACCTGCCAAGAGCCAGGGTACCCACCCGGGGCTGCCTGTTGCCATTTTGCCTCCCAAGCTCCCCGACCCAAACCCTCCTGTGAATCGTTGTACAAGGCCTCATGCAAAATCCCAGCCTCACGCTGTCATCCCTCTATGAACCCTCATGCAAGGTCTCGTGGGAGCTGCCTCCTGCACCACCTCCTGCCCCACTCGCCTCCTCTCCACCCTTGCCCCCTGAAGCCCCCAGCCGCCTACAAACTCTCATGCGAATCCTTGTGCAAGGCGTTGGGCAAATTCTTGTGCAAGTCCTCATTCAAAATCTCCTCACGCCCCACCATCCACCCCCCTTCTCCCAGTTCCCAAATCAACCCTGATACTCTCCTCTACCCCTCCCAACAACCCTCGTGCGAGGCCTGATGAGAATCCCAGTGTGAATCCTTGTGTGAGAAGCCTTCGTGCACTACCACCCCCCCACACTGCAAATACCCCCTGCACCCCTCCTCCAATCCCCAGCCC